>CM027570.2:8549463-8621236 GCA_015852605.2 Populus deltoides
TTTAACAGCATTCTCAGAAGCAACATGCTTGCCTTACAATCAGCATCTGCTGTTTCAACCTTTGGTCCTTTGTATCTAAAATATGGCCCTGTTTGTTCTGTGATAAGAATATATGTGCTGACCCATCCAGTATTTTCAAGTCAAACTAGTGATATCTTATGTCAAGATGACTCAAGGAGAGGGAAATCATGTTGACCATATAAACCAAGTTCTTCCCTGAACTATAGTTGCATTAAAGACAAGACATTATTTGAATTGTGAAACTAGAGAACCATAATGTTGTTATCACTGTGGCCATCTGTCTAACTTTGTAATTGGTTCGCCAGATTCACAGTTGGAGGATATGGGAGGATGTGGCTCATATGGATCGACATGATGTATTAACAGGTAAGCTTTAAGCAGGAAAGTGGTTTTGTATAGATTTAAAATTTTAAACAGTAGTCGTGTTGCCTAATTCTTCTTGCCTATTTCAGCTTTATAGAAGATGGCTGATCTAGAATATGCATGCCCAATCTCTCACTCTCTTCAATATACAGTATTTAGCTTGTTCTTATATACATATATATGTCTAGATGCTAGACCTTTAAGGATATTGAGACTTGATCTTATGTATCTTGATGGTCAAAGGTGGAATTGAGATATTTAGGAAAGAACAGGAACTTGCAGTAGTGTTTTTTTTTTTTTTTGAGTTGGACAAGAGAAAGGGTTTATTTGGTTATGCAAACTGGAGACCTCACATGAAGTCAGCAAGGAGCCTGAAGGAAGGTAGAATTGAGGACAGTAATTGGAAAAGATATTACTTTGGCTCCTGAGTTCTCATTTGAGCATTCATCCTTATAGCAGAAACATGACCGATCTCTGTAGGCCTGGGCTTATCGTTACGTCTGATGCAGTTCAGCATATTTATGATATGCTTTCCATAATTAGTGTGATAAAAAAGCACTGTTTTGCAAGGATACCTTCACATTCCAATCATTTCAATTGCAAATATGTATTTAAGAAATATTTTTATGACAGAAATAATGACTATAGCAATTTATTCTGTAACAGAAATCAATAGAGAGAAGACATTCCGAAGGCAAACAACCTTTGTAAGACATCATACATCAGGTCCTTTGGTAAAGAATAGTTTTCTTATTTGGGTGGTAGGTACAAAACTCTTTTTCTTGCTCTTTTAATGCTCTCTATGCTGGTAGTCCATGCTTGCTTGCTATTCATGCTAATTCTGCAATAAAATTGGAGCTGTGCTACCAGACCTTGTTTTGCGTTGATCTTTGTTTGATGTATTTCAATACCAGAGAGACAGTATTGCAATTTTACATTGACAACATTCACAATATGATCTTCATGTCACACACCTGATCCAAAACAATCCTTGTGTCTATCCTCCATGCTCCACTTTGTAAACAATCTCATAACTCACCAAAAAGATAAATAAATATGGATCACTGAAATTGAAGCATTGGAATTTACATCTGGAGCTTCTTTGTTATGGGTTTTTGAGATGCTAGTGTTTCTTCTTTCAAGAAGGTATAGGAAGGGGCATTAGGCAATTTCCTCCTTTTCATGTTTGTTGATAATGTACATTTTAACCTTGTTAGTTTCCTCCTTTCTTTCTTCATTTTGTTGTCATTTTACTTCTATTGTTTGAAAGAGCATCTGTTTATATTTGCTTGCCACTTTTTTTTTTGGGTCCGGATAATTTCTGCTGAAGTTGCATGTTTTATCAACTTGCAGACATGTTTCTTCCGGCAATTTGGGTGTTCAGTGGTTCGCACAGACTACCTTACTCTTCGTAAGGGCTTCATCATGGTATACTTTGTTGTTATTTGTTAGCCCATACTTTAAGTGAAGTTTAATTTTCAAATAGCATTTACAACATTGAAGGTGCATAATGGGAAGTTTAATTTACTAGCATTTAGGATGTACTACAAATGTAAGATGGCACTCTCCTCCTGGAGAAATAGGGAAGTAGGAGAATTATGATCCCAGAATCAGGTGAGGAATTCAATGGTATGGAAGGAAGGCAGGGGCTTGTACTAGGGTTTATAAAAAAAGAAGATATCGGAGTGTATATACATAGATAAACTCATGCAGTAAAAAACATAATATAAGATAGACCATAACAGATGGGTATTATATTGTGATGGAATATTTTGAAACCAACCTCAAATTATGGTAAGTGGAAAATATTTTGACACCATATTACTTCTTTTGATATTTAAAATGAGATGTTGAATCGGAGTCAGAACCAAATCCATGTTTGAGGCATCTGGCAATTGGAACGTCTTTGCTGATAGACTGGTGGTACTATTAGTGATTGCTTTATTAACATCCATCCCTTTTTATTTTCCTATTCATGGCAGAATCACAACCTCTCATTGAAATATGATTTTCACAGCTACATGATTCGCTCTATGGAAGAAGAATTCCAAAGAATTGTTGGTGTGAGGTAACATCTATGTACTTTGGATGTTTCTTGTATTTTTAGGTCATTCATTTGTATGATTGAGGTAGGAGAAAACGGACCTGCTAAATGCCTGCTTGTTCAATTCCTTGCAGTGGTCCATTGTGGGGATTTGTTGTTGCATTCATGCTTTTTAATGTAAAAGGTACAGTTATGCAGGTGAAAAATGATGGTATAAATTCTTTTGTTTTGCACTTGCTTTTGGATAATAATATACAAGTTTTGATGATTTGTGCATTTTCTTCTGAATTATTTGTGACTCTTTTCAATCTACCATGACAATTACCAGCCTCAGTTTTCATACATTGGACTACACATCATGTGATCTACGTCATATGTTGTGTAGTGTATGACAGGGTTATCCTAGGTCTTAAAGTTACTAAATTATGGTTTGTTTGATTTGGAACCTTCTACAGGATCTAATCTCTATTTCTGGATAGCAATCATTCCAGTCACTGTGAGTACTGGTTCTTTTGAGTTTTGGTTTTATCAATCACTTGGATGCTGCCAAAGGCATTTTCTTAGGTAGTAGCACAAGCATGCTGTGAGAAACAGACACTTGAACAGGCAACTGATCGCACCAACAAATTTTGTATCTAGAGTGAATAAAGCTTTATGTACCCTTGCAATTGTATTGGTTTTCTCTAATGTTTCACATCATGGGCAGCTTGTTCTTCTTGTGGGTGCAAAGCTACAGCATGTAATTGCAACCTTGGCTTTGGAGACTGCTGGTCTAACTGGACATTCTGTGGGAGCAAAACTGAAGCCTCGAGATGATCTTTTTTGGTTCAAGAAGCCAGAATTAATGTTGTCATTGATTCATTTTGTTCTGTTCCAGGTAAGCAATGCTCACCGTGATCAATTGCTCAAATTGAAATGGTAACACATACCATCCTTTCAGTTCATTCTTTCCTAGAAAATGGTTTTATAGTGGCGTGCCAAAGTAGTAGAACTGACATCACATTTTTTTTCCTTTGAAATTTCATTGCAGAATGCATTTGAATTGGCTTCGTTCTTTTGGTTTTGGGTAACTCCTCTTCCCTTACTTGATTGGTATTCACTGGACTGTGAGAGTTCACTTTTGTCCTTCTTGACATCAACCAAGCTCAAATTTATTATAATTTCTGTGATCTGGTTGAACAAAAATCTCACCTTTTCCTCGGTTTTGTCGCCTCAATGTTTACTAAATTCATTTGAGAAACATTTGGAAATCACTTAAAGAATGATATCGCGGACCAGAGGAATCACAAATGAGGAAATACAAAAATCTTCTTTTCCTTGCTTAATGAGATTTTGAATCTGTACATTGAACTAATATGTCTTTTGTTGATTGATTTACAGTGGCAATTTGGGTACAAATCCTGCTTTATTAGGAACCATTGGCTGGTGTACACACGACTTGTTTTGGGGTATGCATACATCTGAGATAGTTGAGACTTTCTTGAGGATTTATCAGCTTTTTTACAGCCACTGCATCATTGTATTATCTTGTAGGTTTGCTGGGCAGTTCCTCTGTAGCTACAGCACCTTGCCACTATATGCACTAGTTACTCAGGTATCATATTCATTGGGAAGTGCTTTTCCCCAAGGAAAATTACTGGTTAATTTTTATTTATAGGCAACTAGATACCAAAGCATAATCTACTAGCAAACAAATATCATGAGCAATAAATTAGAAATGCATAATCTACTGTAAGCTAGTTTTAACCTGTATCCAGTACAGATATACAGGAACTTTCAGGGATAAAGACTCTTGACCGCCAATATAGCCTAACAGCATATGCCAGCTGCATATATCTCCATTCCTGGGCCTATTGTTGATTCCAACCACAGTATCTCAAAGAAAGAGAGAAGGCACTTCATCTATATATAGTTATCTATGCAGTGTATATATAATGCCGGAGTTACATAACTATTGAATGGCAATCAGATGCATTGATATGTCCAAGTAGGATGAAAGAAGTTCCTTGTGATTATATGTTTATGCAGTATTGCGCAAGCACCCAGTTTATGGGTGTACCTTCACGGACTGATTTGTCAGCTACCATGTCTTATTATTATTATTTTTTTTAAATCTCCTCTGCTCTTTCTTTTCTGGGAGAAATGCTGTGGTGTTGTATCACAATCCATCACCGAGCCTGGGTTGTGGAGCAAACCTCATATTTTATTAGACATGAGAACAAGTCATGAAGTTGAGTCCTCTAGATTGCCCTGATTTTTTTATGGCATTAAATCATCTTTATCCTCTTGTGAGGAGGACATGCCCCCCTCCCCCCTCCTCAGAACTAGTAACATGAATCATGTTTGAGCAGGTTTTCATTGTGTTAAGGTGGTTAGGATTGTTTCATATTTTTAGGTTCAATCATTTCCTGTTATTATTAGCATCATGTAATGCTCCCTCTGTTTTCTCAGATGGGAACAAACTACAAGGCAGCATTAATTCCGCAAAGAATAAGGGAGACAATCCATGGGTGGGGGAAGGCGGCTAGGAGGAAGAGAAGGCATGGAAATTTCACAGATGATTCTACCATACATACAGACACAAGCACAGTAATGTCACTTGAGGAAGATGATCATCAGTTGCTTGATATTCCTGAGATTGGTGATGGTCCAGTCACTCAAATTGAGTTGCAGTCTGCTTTTATTTCAGTTAGTCCTGGCCCAGTTGCCAACGGAAACTTCAAGTAGGGTTGGCACTCCTCTTCTTCGTCCCTCAGCTTCTGTGTCATCATCAGAAACACCAAATCTTAACGTGGAAGGTATTCCTAGGTCATCTTCTATGCCAGTTAGAAGGTAATAAATTGGAGGTATTCTGTCGTCAAATTTAGGCTTTGCAGGGATCCTGTAAAGTCCAAGGGAATGAAATAGAAAGTAGAAAAGTGCACGAATAAGCGAACCTAGTATTTTGATCCGTTCCCTTTTCCCTCGTTCTTTTCAGGATCCAGCTAAAGTAGGTACTCTTTTCTTGATCGTATGTGGTATTTTCCAATATCGAATCAAGGTTCATACTATACTCTTAGGATTTGAGTCGTAGCATGAGTACATAGAAGAAGGAAATCAATACATTAGTTTACTGTAATAGAATCATGCTCTCTGTAATATTAACATACAGGTAATAGAAATGATGCAAGTTATTATGAATTGATCCTCTGTATGTTTTATGTTTCCTATGGAACCAAACCAACTTCTTGCTTGAAGTAATGATGAACCTACGAGAAAGTTGTTTTTTTTCAAGGCAACAAGATTTGATGAGTGTATATTTCTTTCCCCCGTTGTTTTATGATTTTATTTTTCCTTTTTCGGTAATTGATGTGTTTGTATCAGGCTTATTCGTGTTTTTCAATTGATAGCATGCAATGTGTCGACTCAAACAATACTAGCCGTGGTTTATTATATTTTTCAAGCAAATTTGATTTTTTTTTAAAATTAAGTTTTTAGTATTTTTAGATAATATTAAAAATAATTTTAAAAAATAAAAAAATATTATTTTAATATTTTCAAGCAAAAACTATTTTAAAAAACAATAACAAGCAGATTTCGGTTCCTGATACTTGGTGCACACCAAGTATTAATGTTTTTTTAATTAAAAATATATTAAAATAATTTTTTTAATTTTTTTTAGATTAATATATAAAATCAATTAAAAACATCTAAAAAATTATTTTGAAAAGCATAACAAAGAATAAACTCTTACTTTCTAGAACACCATCTCCCCTTTGCCTGGGGAATGCAGACTGTTCTGCTCAATTAGCGGTCTCTGCACCGTGAGTGGCCTTGCAAGTTGCAACCGTTTCGTAGCCCCATGCTCACGGACTCCGTGGCTCCATGCTTGCGGTTGACTCATGAGCCTCACGTGGACTCCATGGCTTTGTTACTTGTAGCTGCAACGAAGGGTTCGGGAAGCCTTAGGTGGACCCCATGGCTCTGAGGTCACAATGATAGACTCGTGAGCTTCATAAGGAATCCATGGCTCTGGGGCGTTAAGGATGGACTCGTGAGCCTTGTGTGGATTCCATGGTTCCGAGGCCGCAATAATGGACTCGTAAGAGCCATGTGGACTCATGGCTGCAATGATGGACTTATGAGCCTCATCTTTGTTGACGTCGTTTTGGGTTTCACTGTCAGGCTCATCATTTGCTTTTGATCTTGATCTCCCTCTCGGATGACGTTCGGAACTGCTTTGTGTAACCGATGCATAATTTACCAAAACCTCTACCGATTCCTGGTACTGTGCTGTGGGCCTGTGGCCGCTACCCCCATTACCTATTACAATCCCATAGCCATAATTAAGCAAGAGATCCCCGGGAAGTACTAATCTCCACTCGATCCGCTACCAAACCCCATACCTTTTCCAGCCCCACTAACGTGAGAACTATCATGGCGAAAGTCTCCGAGTTTTTGGTCATTAGTGTCGAAAAGGAACTTGTGAGCAATGCTGAAGCTAAAGCATAGCAAGACCAAGAAACTCACGCAGGCACACTTTAGTGCAGTCATGTTATTTTTGTTTTGATTTGATTTGTTATGCATGGCAGCAAATCAAGTCTTGGATATATAGTGAGTGAAAGCTTAAGGGAGAGACTAAATGGGTAGTGGGTAATCCGGAGCCATGATAGGAAGATCCCCAACCTTCAAGCCAGAGGCAGAATGCAATCCGTGAGCCAATTCTTTGGTAGTGCAAATATGGATAGCTCTCCTATTCGACTGCAACCATCCTTAATTAAGCTGTTGTTGACGCAATGCATGCATCAAGCGAGGAGTATTTCTAACATCGTAGCCCGATTACCATCATCATCATCCTCATCCAAGGTTTTCTCCTCTTTTCAGATGGGAACAAAGTCATAAACTGTGCAGCGTCTCCATTTCAAGAGAATAATTATGGGAGACTGTATACTCCATGCATGGCTAGGGAAGACATAGCTAGGAGGAAGAAAAGGCACGGAATTTTCACGTATGATACGATCACTCTACCATGCATAAACATTGACTGCTAAAGTAATGCAATGATTAACGCACAAGATCTTTTTTTAGAGACAAAAAGATATTTTAACCCAACAGGATTGATTTGATGATCATCTGTCTTTTCCGTTTTTCCCTTAAGTTTTATTTATTTATTTTGGCAATTTACTTTTTATATATGTTTTCTACATTTCTACCTTCACAATCTCCTTGTTTCTTGTCTCAAATAATACAGAATTAGGGTTTTTTTATTCGTTTTTAAACAATCCTTGAATGAAATTTGAGATGGAATTATTCGAAACATTCAGCTACTTATTCGGGGGAAAGCACAGACTGTTTTCCTCACTTATTGGTTCTGCGCTGTGTTTGATCATGTTTTTAGCAGCGCCTTGCTCATGGACTGTATGGCTCCGTGGTTGCAACGTTGGATTCATGAGTCTCATGTGGACTCCATGGCTCCATGGCCACATCGATGGACTCATGAGCCTCGTCTCTAGAGACCTCATTCTGAGCTCCACTGTTGTGCTCATCATTTGCTTTTGATGCTGATCCTCCCTTCATTATTGAAACTTGATTATAACATTCTGGGCTGCAGGTACATCCATTGCCTATTTGACCATATCCCGGAATGAAATGTGGTGGAGGCATACCAATTCCTGCTATCGTGCCACCACTGCTGCTACCTTGCCCTATTCCACCACTGCTGCCACCGCTGCCTTGTCCTGTTCCAATCCCTCCACCTATGTTAACACCAGGCAATCCTATGCTACCCCCAAAGTCAAAACCAGGCCATCTTATGCTACCCCCAAGACCAAAACCAGGCAATCCTGGGATGAAGCCTACTCCACCAGTTCCAGACACAGACCCATCTGAACCTTCTCCAACACCCCAGCCGGATCCACCAGTCCCGGGGTCTTCATATCCATTCCGACCAGATCCATACCCGACTCCATACCCTAACCTATAACCACCAGATCCTGACCCGAGCCCATTGCCATGTCCACTAGAGCCTGACCAAAACCCAACACCTACTCCACTTGACCCGGCGCCACTGCCAAACCCAAGATCTTTTCCAATTCCAGTCCCGGTCCCAGCATCATCAGTACTACCATGGCGTTCGCCTTCATGCATTTGGTCATCATTGTCCAAAAAGAATCTGTGAGCGAAACTGAAGCTTGAGCATAGCAAGACCAAGAGACCAACGGAGGCACATTTTAGTGCTGCCATTTTTGTTTTGTTCGATCTGCAAGGCAGCAAATCAAGACATGGCTTTATATACTGAACGCTTAAGAGGAAGATTAAATTGGTATTTATGGTGTAATAATAAAAGCGCAAAATGTCTGCATTGGTTTGTTCTTGCAACCCGCAGCCACGATGCTTGTGTGAGAATTTACGTGTTGTAGCTGTAACACCAAACCTGTAACCCAACAGGCATAACTGGAGATTACGGCTAAATTTTGAATTCAATGTCATCGAATCCTGTGGCTTAAAAAATGGCTTCTTGCAGTAACAGTCCAGTGGTTATTATGAACTAGAATGATTAAACAAATTGGGACATAAACAGCAACTCGGATTCGATGTGCCCACCAATTTATCAGTTGTAAAGAACCGCTGATCATATATTAAAAAACTGCAAGTTTAACTCGTGCATAAGTAAAATTGAAATTTAACCTTTTAGATGGTCGTTCAATGGTAAGAGTTTGGGATCAAAAGATTTGCTCTTTCTATGACCTCAGATTCGAGCCCTGTGGTTGCTCATATAATGGTCACTGGAGGCTTACATAGTCGTTAACTTCAGGGCCCATAAGATTAGTCGAGGTGCGTGCAAGTTAAGCCGAACACCTACGTTAAACTAGAAATAAATTAAAATTTAATTAGAAAAAATTGAAAGAGACAATAAAATGCAGAGAGTCGTTGGTTATTATCCAATTATTTAGGGATAATTGGTCTTTTGACCTTTCAATAGCATTATATATTATTACCTGTTAAATTTGTTTAAGGATAATTAATTTTTTTAATATTTTTAGAAAACATTGTAAAGACTTTCAGGCAGGATTATTGTAATGAAATTTGATTTTTTTTTAACTAACAATTGCTCGGGATGAATTTAAGCTTTTAATATTTATGAAAAAGAGTGTAAAGATATTCATTCCCTTAAAAGTAAAAACAAATAAGCCTTAGAACTAGGGGCATTTGCATATTTTCAAGCCATGTTTTTTCTAACGATGTTGAGCGTGTTGCCATCATAGCAGTGGTTAGGTTTAATGAACTTTTTTCTTTTTCTTTTTTTTTTCTTTTTTTTTTTTTGTTAAAGAATAATATGTCCTTTTATTTATTTTATTTATTCAATTTAGTTATTTTTTTATTGTTATTTGTTTTATTTTTATTAATTTTTTCTTTAATTTCATCCTTATTATTTGGTTTGATTTGATTTTTATATCAAATTTCATCCTTATTCTTTTGATTGTTAGTTTTTTTTATCCCTAATTTATTTGAATTTTATTTTCAATTTCACCCCTCAACATTTGATTTCAAATTATTTTTGTATTAAATTTATTCATGATTCTTTTAATTGTCATTTCTTTTGCTTTGGAGACTTTTATATTGCATTTTTTTTTAATTTTATCCCCGGTATTTTATTAATTTATAATTTTACTTTGTTTTTTTAGGGTGTCTTTTATGAGGTTAGTCTCAGGGTCACGAGTTTTGAAAGTTAATACAGGTTGGCTTTGTTTTTTTTATATAAAAAAAAGTCCTTTTATAAAATTATTTTTTATAAAAAAAATTTCAACATTTAATTTATTAAGAATTGATATTTGTTTTTTTTTTTTTCTATGAGGATATTTTAATTATGTGTCTATGGCTACGGAGTTAACAAGTAAACCCAAGATCACACCAATCTTTTTTTTAATTAATTTTTTTCTAATTTTACCCATATATATTATGTTATTTTATAATTATGTTATTTTATAATTAAACTTTGTGATTTTATTTAATTTGCTTTCAATTTTCCATCCCTTGCAACTACCTTCTTCTAAGGCATCAATAAACTAATCGGGATAAACTTGGTTCTTCTTTTTATCTGTTTTGCATTAATAGTACTTTTTTTAACTATTTATTTATTATTATTGTATTTTTTATTTATATTATTTAAATAAACCAAACTTATTAAATTCTAATCAATTCAATAATCCAAGCTTTAGTGTTTTTTTTACCGCTTGATTTTTTAAAAAAATTTAAATCGGCCCACAGCCTTGCGCAACCCCCTGATTTGGTCTTTTCCATCCGCCGGTCAGCATTTTGATTATACATCAAAGTCTTCGTCCTTCAGAAAAGAACCCTTTCCAAAACGTCAGAAAGGGTGGTGGTAATCATTTTCTTGAGCTGGAAACCTTTTCCCGGAAGATCTAGTAAGATGCCTCAAGCAAGACTGCCGGGACAATATTCGACTCTTTGGCTGTATAATCAAAACATAAAACATATCGCCTAAAATGGGTCATCCATCAACGGCATAGCATTTCCATATTGATGACACAACCAAAAGATTTTAACCAGAGCATAGCAAAATTAAAAGGCTGCTCCTTTATATTCCTTGGTGTGAACTGTTAAATCCTGATCTATGAAACACTAACATCCATCTGAAGTGAATGAATTATTACCAGAGACGAACCCTCAAGCTCCAAATGCAAAACAAAACAAGAGGAAATCTTCAACCTTTTACATTAACAGGGGGCTCAACTTAGCACAGTGAGAAAGCTCTTCAAAAGAAAATACAGCAGAGTTTATTGGCATATAGTCACATGTTTAAACATTGTCACCAGCGCCTGATTCCGCATCAATATTCTTTAAACCTTCAGCCATCATTCGCTCCCTGTTTTGTAATTGTCTTTCAACAACAACCATATACAGGCCTAGATAAGAGATAACCAGAAACTATCAGAAGGAGGGTAACCTAGAGGAAAAACAAGGCTCGTGATGCAACAATTCCAATAAAACAAATGGTTGTCAGTCTTACAATATTTTTAGCAATAAATCAGGAGTTGAGTAAAGAAAACATACTGACTACACTTCCAATAGCACAGGCCCAAAGAACCCTCGAGGACCATTTATCACCAATAACTCCTCGGCCTCCCATCTTTCGCTGCAAAAAGCCACTAAAGTACTGCTGAGTACATACACCATTATACACTACAAATTAATGCCAAAGTTGATTTCTTGGATGGCTACTTTTCTTTTCATTATTTCTCTCATAAGAACCATAATAAATGCAGTAATGGGGAACTGAGAAGGAAGATCTCGTAAGAAAAGTAACAGATAGAAAATTATGAGCAGAGAAAACTATGAGCAGCTGATCAACTAACAGTTGAGGGGAAATTATGGACTAACAGGAAAAAGGGGAGTGCAAGAGAGTTTTACAATGGCTAACGAAAGAAAACCATTTGCTCGCAGAAAGAAATCCCGAAGTGGGTATCTAATATTCATAAGAAAAAAGAATTCCAGAAAAAAATGTACTTCCACTTTGAAGCATTTTGCTAACATTACCATGATCAACAAATAGCACCCTAAAAGGATCAAGGAATTAATCAACTAAAACAAAAATCCCGTTTTCCCTAACTTCCCAAATTCAACCTCCTATAACAAAAGAAGCATGATTCTGGAGAAATATGTGGGCATTTTAACATTGAAGGTGTAAACGAGCTCGAAATTCCCATTTGCTCATGATACAACCAGTGGATTATATTCAGCAAAGCAAATAAATGTTGCTAGTCCTTAGTCATTTACCTACACTACACTTTCCCTTAACAAAAATAAAAAAAATAAACTTACAGTAAAGAACAAGAAGCCTATATGAGACTTGGGGCATGCAAGCCAACACTTTCTAATCTACAGTTAAAGGGTTTAGAATCATACAGTTTCTTTATCTAAATGGAAGAATACACCACGATGAGATAAACACACTAATTAATCATTCTAAACCCGTATAGCTCGTGAAAAAAAAAATCAATAGCATCTAGGCTAGATTTTCTTTGATCCAGATTCCTAAAGTAAATTTAAGGAATTGAAATAGAACTGATCAAGAATTAAGTAACTACAACTGGGGGTGAACAACAAATACATATCATTATGATACACACCCCAAAGGAAAGGATTAAGAGAAGATGCGATCAAAACACAAGCAAATTGTAAAAGACCCATCTGGATTTTTTACATTTCTTGATTTAGTATTAAGAATAACATGGAGTATAGAGAGTACAGTACCTTGGTTAGTGAGTTGAAGCAGATTCTTCAAAGAAGAAGACTGTTAACAGGAGTGTGGCTTTAGCTAGATCAAGGGATTTTAATTTTTATTGTGATGTGAGGTCGGGGATTGGTATTCGCAGAGCTTCATTATCTATCCGCACACCAATTTCGAGTTAATGGACTTATCTGTCCTTATGGCAATCTAACAATTACAACCCCACAACAATTGAGACTTTTTGTAGGATAAGGAAAGCCAAAGGAACTACTGGCATTGCCACTGCCGTAGTGTTGAAGAGAGACTGTAAATAATTAATTAAATTGAAAAATGTTAATTTGTGCTCCACCAAAGCACAGACTGGAAGTTAATCTAGAGTTAAAGGGACAAATTTGTCCATCAGCATATAATAGCTGTGCGAATAGACATCGCGGTGTGCGAATAGCTCTTTCCAGCAAGGTCTCCACGTTTCGTTAAGCGTGTAGACCTGTTCATGGTCCGGGCCGAGCCTAGGTCAGACCCGGTTGTTTTTTATACAGCTCAGGCCTGTCCCTTGAAAATATAATAAAAAAATAAAAAAAATCACCCTGACCATTATATAATTAGGTTGTTTTTTTTTATTTGCCTTGAAAATTATAATTTATATTTTAAAGTTTATAATATTTTACATTTCGCCTAAGAAAAATCAATAAAAAATCAAATTATATAGGGAATCATATTAGATATTATAATTTTGTCTACTTTGTTATAATTAAAAAAAACTTTCATAATTGAAATTTTATCAAACATTGTGTGCATATAATATTAAATCCAAAACCCAGGAAAGAACAATTGTTAGTGTCACTTTAATTCATATCCCAGAGAGAACCTCATGTCATCTCGATTATTTCTGACCCGAGAATGGCAGCAATAATTCTTATCAGCTCCGGTGGCCTTCTAGTAATCCACCACTGGCGACTAAGGTTTACTATATATATATATATATATATATAAAGGACATGTAAATAAACATGTATAATAAGTTATGTAATTAGAAAGCAGCAATAATTCCTGTGGACGTGAGATTGTGGAAATCATTCTGAAAGATAAAGGTTATTAGTTGTTGATATTACTTAATTATATAAAGCAGATAGCAAAGACGATAAAGGTAAACAACACAACAAAAACTTAAAATTACTATATTATAGTTTTATCAAGTTCTCGGGACCTTTCAAACCTGAAAATTATAAACAATAGAATAATAAGCGATAATTAAATAGGCTTATAATTTTCTTTATAATAAGCAGGCTTGCAATCTCAATTCCATAAACCAAAAATACCAAAAAAATATTTTATTATTGAGGAGTTCCAATTCATGGATGTAATCAAAGTATGAATCACTCTATGAATGTAATTATTCTTGTCCTAAGTTATTGAGTTTACTTTATATTTAAGCTATTTTAATTACTTGGTTACTTTTTCAGTTAAACTACTATTTGTATAAAATAAATTTAATTATATTGATATTCATGTAACTCTTTAATAAAAATTTAAATTACATGAATAAATCTAAAATTATAACAAAAGCTAAATGGTTGAGAAAATCATTGTGGATCAAGAGATCTTTTATTGTGGATTGTAATAATAATTTCACTTTTAATTTCTCATCTTTTTGCAAGCGAAAAAAATGTTTCTTTGACTTTCCTTTTCTTCTCATTCATTGCTTCTTTTCTCTCATTTTCTTTTATTTTTTACAACTCAGATCACGAACAGAATGAAAGTGAATTAGATGAGAGGAAACTGTAGAGAGAGGATGAAGATGGTGCTTCCTGTGTTTAGTCCTTCTTTTTATTCTCAACCAAATCAGCAGAAGAAATGGAAGAGAAGAGGGCACCAAATTGACAAAGAAGAGGACAAAGTCGTGACGGAGAGAAAAGGACAACAAGAGAGTGAAATTTTATAGTATGATTAATGGGAGAAAATTATGTGGTTTGTTTTTGTCTGTTCTTAAGAGTTTGATGTGATTAATTATTCTTCCATTAACAAAATGGATGTATCTAATGAGAACGTTCTTGATCTCACCATCAAATCCATAAATTTTTAAGGAAAAGTATTGGATTTTATGGGTTCTAACATCAAAGGTGGGATCTTTTTCAAAGATCTAACATGTTTTTGTTGTTTTTTTCAATAATGTTAAGAGGATTAGAAATGAGTAACAGAAAGTTTGGACTACAAATTAATGGGTAGAACAAGAGAACTTTTAGTATGTTGAATCAACATTTTATTGGAGGACAATAAGTATATCCTTGCGTTTGATTAGAGTTTTTTAAAGTTGCAAGAGCACGGGCATGTATCTAACAATTGGTATCAACATAACAGAGTTTAGCTTAAATTTTGCATCTATTTATTGAAATTCAGCAGTGTTTGGCAGAGGTATTTATTGTTTTTTCCCCTTAACAATACATCAAAAGTTCACAAGAAATTATTAGTTAGATATCTTGAGACCATTCAACACATTTGCTTGAGTATTTTTATCCTCAATAAACAAGCTATTTGAGTCTGACGACCATGTTAGGCTCAAGAACCTTGGGTCTAGCAACCATGTCGGGTCTAGCAACCATGACATGGGTCCAGCATCTTGGGTCTGGCAAGCATGCTAAACCCATGTTATGTTGACTTGGCAAAAATTACAATAAACAAGCTTTAATTTTTATTTGGATTCCACTCTCGCTATCTTGGTTGTGTATTAACTCCTCTACATCTTAAAACCTTTCTATTTATGTTACTGCTTATGGTTTGTGTTAATTTCTCTTTACATTATTAGTAGTTAAAGTTTATGTTATCTTACATATTTAACATAAACATGAACCAAGTTTAAAGCAATGATAGAAAAAAAAAATGTTGTGGCGGAGTGCGGGCAACAGTAGTAGTAGTGGTACTAACAACAACAACAACAACAACAATAATAATAATTGTGGTTATAACAGTAATAATAATGATGATAATAGTAATAAGAATAAAAATAATGATAATATTAGTTATGGTGGCGGTGAAAATAATTATAACAATAATATAAACAACAACAATAATAGCAATGATAATAACAATAACAACAATAATAATGATAGTGATCAAGATAATAATACTAATTTCAATTATGATATTACTTATTGATGATAGTAATAATGGTGGTAGCTGTAATAATAGTGACAATATTAGTAATGACAATAATAACAATAAGAATAGTAATTGTTATAATAATAATGTTGATAATTCATCATTCGATGTTACATTAATCCTTATATATTGGATTAATTGAGATATCAGTTTCATAATTGGTTTTATTTCGCCTTTTATGAGGTTATCGTGATCTAAAAAAAATCTCAGTATTGAGTTGATGTTTGATTTTGCAATCATCTATTTTTGTTATCATGTAGTTAAAGAAAAAAATTACAAAAAAAATTATAATTTTTAGTGGAGTCCATAACCCAGTTCACAGGTTCGGTGTACTAGCCCGGCTTACCCGATTCACTCAGGGCAACTAGCTCGAAATGGATTGACCCTCACTTTTGGAATGGAATTTTTAGTTTGTTATTTGCCTAAACACTGCTTTGTTTTTACCATGATCTAGAAACTCTTTTGCTAGCGTTCATTAGCTCATTATGGATAAATCATCACCATACTGTTGTGATATTTTGCAAGACTAATGTTGAATTTGCAAAGAACAATTGGTATCAACATAACAAAGCTTAGCTTAAATTCTACATGTATTTATTGAAATTCAACAGTGTTTGATAGAGATATTTACTGTTTTTTTCTTAACAATACATTAAAAGTTCACAAGGAATTATTAGTTAGATGTCCTGAGATCATTCAACACATTTGCATAAGTATTTTGATCATTGACAAAACCATTACCTTTGCCTGGCTCATAAGAATTATGCAAATTCCAAGCGTCGGACCCAAACTATTTGGGTCTGGCAACCATACCAGACTTAAGCGCCTTAGACCTAGAAACTAGCGCCACGAGTCTAGAACCACGCCAGACCCAAATAGCTTGGGTTTGGCAACCACACAAGACCCAAGTTACTTGAGTCTAGCATCTTGGATCTGACAAGTATGCTAGACCCATGTTATGTGGACTTGGTAAAAATTTAAATGGATAAGCTTTGATTTTTATTTGAATTTCACTCTCATTGTCTTGGTTGTGTATTAACTCCTCTATATCTTAAAACATTTATATTTATGTTAATTTATTTTTATATTATTAGTTGTTAAATTTATATTATCTTAATTATTTAGCACAAACATGAAGGGGAGCGAGCATGTTTTTAGTTAAATTTAGATTTTAATCAGTTGTAAAGTCTCTTAACAGAGATAGGCATACAACAGAAGTTACATTAAACAGCTCGCATGAGCAGTGTTAGATATCAGCAAGTGCATCTCTCCGAGATACATATCTTTTTTAAGTCTCGGAGAAGGTGTCTCGATGACATAGAAGGGATTGCAAAGATGGCAGGCTAGCCCTGGATTAACGCATTAGCCATTAGCTTTAAATATCACGATTATGTTTGTGGGAAGAGTAAGTAAATCGGTGGTTAAAAAACTTGTGATTATTAATTCTATCTCCATGTAATGGCCCATTTCCTACAATATTTTCATCGACTTCCTACAAATTTATTGACTTGGTTCTAAATTTTCTATCTCTTTCCCTATAGCATGCTTTAATTCTTGCCATGACTTTTCCTTCCTCTCATAATTTCATTTAGCAATGGCCAACCATTTGCTTTCTATACTTGAGATTTATTGCCTGCCATGACAAGATTACTTGCTTGTCAGAGCATTAAATGCTTGCCAGTGCATTTATTGCCCAAAAACCTGTCACATATTGCTTCTTGCACGGCTAAAATTAAAGAAGAAGATCTTCAATTCTACTCCAGGTACCCACAATACGATTGAGTGTGGATGAACAACATTTTTGCCACATGATTAAGTTTTCTTTGTTAATTGTTAATTTTTTTTTAGTTTAAGGTAGGTGTCCGAGCTAGCTTGTGCGTACCTTGACTAATCCCACGGGCCCTGAAGTTAACGACCATGTAAGCCTCCAGTGGCTATCATATGAGCAACCACAGAGCTCGAACCTGAAATTACAGAGAGAGTAAACCTTTTGATCCCAAACTCTTACTACTGGACCATCACCTAAATGGTTGTTAATTGTTAATTCTTGTACTTTATGTCCCGTGGTGTGGAGAACCACTCTTCTCCCCTAGAATGCTTGTTTGTAACTTTTAACAAATAAACAATTAAATTTTAGATAATCAGTGGATAGATAACTCGTGATATGTTGTAGGTTAGATTATTTTTTTGATATAAAAAAGACTTCATGTGAAATTTAATTTTTTTAAAAAAATTAGAGAATTGGATGACTGAATCTATAGGTTTAAGAATCTCATCTAATCTAATAATATTTAAAAGAAGTAATGACAATAAATAAACTAAATTAATAAAAAATTGATATCAGGATGAAAAAAATAAAAACAAAAAAAACCCGAGTCAACCCATAAAACTTATGACTCAGGATATGAAATCGGGATAACCCCGACGAAAGAACAGTGAAAAACATAACAAAGGCTAATTCGTAACCAACCAAATATTGAAAAACAGGATTTAAAAAAATACGCTAAAAAATAAAAGTAACTATAGCTAACCTTTTAAACTTGTAACCCCTGTTATGAGGCCGACACCACATTACATAAGGTAAATCTGAAAAAATTACAAAGTAAAATCCTCAATAAACTGAATGCCAAGGGATGAAACCAAAAAAACAATTAATTAAAAACCATGATAATGAATACTAATTTTTTTTGTTAATTGTTTTTCAAAACTTGTTGATTTTATTTGCTAAATCTTTATAAAAAAAATAATTTTGACTTTCTTAAAGAATAAAAAAATCAGTCTATCTGGGTAACCTTGGTCAACTTACTCGACCTATGAACTTGGAACTGCTTGGGGTCAACTCCCAAAGCAGGTCTAAAAACCATGAACAAAAGAATGAGGACCCAATTTCTTCACTAAATTCTTTATTATTTTTTAAAATCCGTCTTAAAACTCATTGATTTTTTTTCTTGTAAAATTTTGACCAAAATAATGTCATTTTTACATATTTGTAAAATAAAAAAATTCATTGCCTGGGTAACCCTGGCCAACCCACACGACCTGTGACCCGAGACTTGTCTGGGGTCGATCTCCGGACCAGGTTTAAAAATCATAATTAAAAAAATGAGGATGCAACTTGTAATTTTTTTTTAAAACTCGTTGAATATTATTTTAGGCCAAGTTGATCTGGGTAACCTTGACCAACCCACTCGATTTGTAACCTAGAATTTTCCCAGGGTCGACCCCTAGATCGGGTTTAAAAACCAAGATTGAAAAAACAAGGATCAAATTTGACATTAAAATCAAATAATGATGGATGAATCTGAAAAAAAATCAATTAAGAAAAATAAATGAAACCAAAAGAAATTATAATGAAAGGAATAAGGACTAAATTAAAAAAACAAAAATTAGGTATGAAATTGAAAGGAAAATCAATTAGAAAAAGGATGAAAAGCAAAATAAATATCAATTAAAAAAAAGATGACAAAATCTAATATAAAAATAAAATGATAAAGAATGAAATTGAAAAGAATCATAAAAATAATTTAAAGCAAATATAGAACAATAAAAACTATGAGAATCAGAATTTAAATAATACAAAAGATTAGAACATTTTTTAACTTTGGGTTGGTGGAGGAAAGAGAAAAAAGGGTAAAGAAAAAAAAAATCCAGTCACCACCTAATGCCATCCCTTAGGTTAACACATGTTGGTTGGGACAAAGCACTGCCCCGCAAGATTGTCAAAAACGCTTTTTTGACACGACACGGAACATACAATATAAACTCGACTCGTAAACTCGAATCGTAAAATCGGAAGTAAAATTTTTTAACTAAAAATCGTAAAATCACAAGTAAAATATTTTAACTGAAATCGTAAAATCGCAAAATAAACATCCAAACATCTTAAAATAACTGGACAAGAATACAATATGTAATTGCATATGCAAGTCCGACAAATAGTATTAATGCCCAACACATAGAATAGAAGTTGTCAATCATTGACTTTGTTCCAGCCATAAAAGACAAGAACATGAACTTACCAATTCCAGATTCAACCTGTATTCAACAAGGTAAAAATTGTACAAGCCAAAGTCTCAGCAAAGACAAAGAAGCCAGACAAAGACGCCAGGCAAGGCTCTTAACATCAATTGCCCTGCTGCCACCAAATACAATGCCAATTTCCAAAGGAATTGAAATGTTTGTTTCCCAGTATTTAAACTACAAAAGTATGGCAGGTGATAACATGTAATCTAATGATTTACAATTCACAAAAAGGCAACAGAAGCACTGCAAAAGGCATTCCAATCCAAGACTGACCTATCCAGTAATACACATTGAGAATTAAATGCAAAATATAAAAAACCTTAACACATTGAAAACTAGCAATCTTAGTTACAAGAAATTACAACACACAAAAACAGCAAGCAAGAAATTAAACAGAGCCCTCTCGTATAAGAAATTTGACATGAACTGCCACACACACACGCACTCTTTTCTTTCATTCACATTTAAAAATTTTCATGCTTATCAACAGATGCATGCATTTCATCGTCTTGGACTCTCAAATTTCAACGAGAATATAATATTTCAAGGCCCTACTAGCTAGTAAAACAATGAACTTGACTGGATAAAAACACAAACAGGAAAAAAGCCAGTGGTGGAAAAAGAAAACAAGATCCATGGAAGTGCCTTGGCAGTGAACTTACGAGGAGTTTCCACATTCATACAAGAATGCAACAGGTTTTTCTTGTGTCCCAGTACTGAAAATAAAGTAAGGCAGTCCAAGAGTGCAATCCCGGCTAGAATGCTTCGTTGTCTATGCAAAATTGCAGAATCTGCAACACCAAAGCAAGCAAGATCAAACACAGATTCAGAGCAGTGCAGCACAACTCCCCCTCCGAAAAAATACTAGCACTCTAGCAGCAAACCAAGTAATAGTAGAATACCCAGAAGATAAACACAGATTCACAGAATACCTAGATAATTTTTGTCTATAATCACCACCATTAGACAGAAAAAACAAAGCTTGGGATTGGGTTAAAACTTTTAACCATAAAGTTATGGGAAATGTAGCTTGGTAATCACTTCATACCCAATTCTGAATCTAACATCTTGTTCTCTATGAAAATTATAGATGCTCCAAGATACTTTCGCAGCTGCTTTTAAATTCCTCTGTCATGGTAAGGGAAGGAAGATATTAGTTGCATATGGTAGCTAGGACAACAACTTACAATTTACTTCTTGTATCTCGCTCCCCGTGAACCTAAACAAAAACAAAAATTAAAAATTAAAGCCCTAAATTTGCATTTTAAATAATTCCCATAAATAATATCAAGAAATCAATCCTAGTTACCTGCAAGTGGGTGCTGGAATCAATGGCAAACCTCTCATTGGCATGAATTTTGAGGGCTTTGGTATCTACTCCATATCTTAGAGATGTCTCCATTGTTGTATCTCTAATAATCTAAAAAACCACCGAAAGCCAAGTAAATTGCAAGAACCTGGTTCTGGTGGCTGCGCCTCCATCGCAGTGGTGAAGACTTGAGTGTAGAGAGAAAAAAATGGGTGTTTTGAGAGAAAGAAAGAGAGTGGAAGGCGTTGCTGGCGGATTTGGGGAAAGGGGGATTTTTGTGAGACAAACGGGATGGAGAGGACTGAGATTCTGAGAAGAGTGAATAGATTTTGTTAATTTTTTTGAACTCGGTAAACTCGGACCGAGTTTACCGAGTTTGTCGATTTTAACCGAGTTTGACCGAGTTTGCTGATTTTCAAATTTACTACCCGATTTCACACTATATATCTGAGTTGACTTGTAAAATCAGGCGATTTTACAAGTCAACTCGCGAGTTTGACAACCATACTGCCCCGCGATGCTTCACTTGAGACTGTGGTTGAATATTTAAACTAAAAAAAATATTCAAGTGCTGTGTACTCCAAAAAGAATCTGGAATGGTTGTGTGTGTGTGTGTGTGTGTGTGTGAAAAAGTCCATGCTCCAGTTGCGCCTCCCCAGTCCCTTCATGATCACCTCCTCTGTGTGGCTAATCCATTGGTGGACAATGTCCTAGATACCAACAAGCTCAGAGTTTGCAAGCTAGCTAGTTTCTAACGCCTCAATTTGCTCCTTCTGGGATGCCATTCAATGGAGATTTAATAATTTTATCACATAAATTCTTAATTTTATCACTTCATTTTTGGTTGCATAGTAATATTTATTTTGTAGTGTAATTTATGAAGTTGAAATAAATAATTATTTCTCTTACTTCAAAGGAACAAGGTCCATATAAAATTAAATAATATATCATTTACCTTTTCAACTGACTATTAATAATTTTAAAAAATAATTATTTTAATTACTATTACTAGTGGTACTATTATTATAACTCATAAATTATATTAATTACTTGAAAATATAATTAAACTTATCCTTCATAAATATAATCAACAAACAAATGTGAACTTTCCATTGGTTTAAGTAAAAATAATAAACAACAAACATGTTGTAATAGACTTTGTTTTAAATATTTTATTTTAGTTTCTCAAACTAAATATTATTATGATATTTTTTCTATTTATACATATCAAATACTTGTTATTTTTAAAATTTTTCACATATTGTAAAATATAATTGATCAGCCGTTGTCAAGATTAAGAAGAATTTACTTTAGTTTTTCTATTAGCACAATACCTCTGCACTATCAATGGGACACTGTTTAAATCTATTTTTATTATATATAATTAAAATAGATATTTATAAAAAAAGAAAATGATTAAAGTTTGGAGGGAAAGCATATTTTTTTTGTCCAAATTCTCTTCTTTATGTTTTTATTTTAATTTAATAATAACATGTTTTTTATTAACAAAATGATTTATTTAATAAAAACTAATGACAATTAAGAAAAATTCTAAAAATTCTAATGATTTGAATTATAGAATTTTTCAGTAGTCGTGAATTTATAAAATAATTTTTTATTTTGCATGATACAACACATTTTCTTTGCCGAAACAAAAAACAAATATGACTTGTCAAAACAGAACTCACATTTTGTGGTTTTTTTTATACTTCTAGTTTGTAGATTGATATTGGTTAAACACAACATAATAATAATATTATTATATATTATCCAATTAAACAATCTTAAGTTATAATACAACTCTATATATAATTTTAAGAAGGTGCTTGAGAAAATAATAATAATTGAAAGAGTTTGAAGAGATTGAAAAGAAAAAGTGAAAAACAGAATGCAGATTTTGATTTGAACAGTGGAAGTTTTTACTGTTTTATTGAACTGAAAAATATCGTTGATTGCTTACATGTTTCAGCAATCTTTACACGTTTAAATAGACTTGAAACAAACTGAAATTGCTGGTTTGTAGCACTACAATGTGCCACATTTAGCTGACCACTAACATGACCACTAACATAAATGTACCATGTTCAGCTAACAACATAACTGACTCCTAAAAACTAGTTCACGTCCTGAAGACCAGCTCTAGTCTTTTATTTCAGCAGAATTAAAATAACAAAGACAGACAATACTAAAATAAAACAAAGGCAGCAACTTAAGGCATAACTCCAACATTCCTCCTTGCATTAAGGGCTGCATACTCCTATCAGCCTTGTGAGAAATTCGAACCTGTTAGCAGGAAGTGCTTTGGTAAACAAATCAGCCATTTGATCTTGGTCCCTGCAATAAAGTAGCTTAACATCTCCATTCTTCTGCACCTCTCGGATAAAATATAATTTGATGTCGAAATGTTTGGTTTTCCCATGAAACACAGGATTGTTAGAGATTGCTATAGCTGCTTGATTGTCAACTGATTCTTCCTCTTCCATATGTAGATCACGCAGTAACTTTTGAAGCCATAAAGCTTGGTTAACTCGCGATTCGTGGCAAGAATGAACTCTGCCTCTGCAGTTGATTGTGCAACAATGCTTTGCTTCTTGGATGACTATGAAAATATTGCTGAGCCTAGATTGAAACAAAAACCAGAAGTGCTTTTCATGTCATTAATAAATCCACCCCAATCACTGTCATAAAAGCCATGCAATTTCAGTGTTTTACATTGCATAAATTTAACACCAAAACTGCATGTTCCTTTGATGTATCGCAGGATACGTTTGGTTGCCCTCATATGTAGCTCACTTGGACAATGCATAAACCTTGATAGAAGGTTTGTTGCATAAAGAATGTCAGGTCGGGTTGCGGTCAAATACAACAAGCAACCAATCAAGCTTCTGTACTTTTCTTCATTTACCCTGGCAGTCCCATCCTCTTTGCTGAATTTATCCTTTTGATTCATTGGAGTAGCAGTTGGTTTGCAATTCTCTATTTGGAATTTCTTCAAAATCTCCTTCGCATATTTTTCTTGACCAATGAAGATCACTCCTCTGCTTTGTTTAATCTCCATGCCAAGAAAAAAACTCATGAGTCCAAGGTCACTCATTTCGAAAGCTTGCATCATGTCCTGCTTGAACCTTTTAATTTGCTGCAAATTACTTCCAGATACAAGTAAATCATCAACATAGAGGGACACAATAAGAACATCATCATCAATTTTCTTCACATAGAGGGTTGATTCAGAAAGACTTTTCTGAAATCCAAACCCTGTCAAGTAGTCATCAATTCGGCCATACCAGGCCCTTGGTGCCTGTTTTAATCCATAAAGTGCCTTCTTCAGCATGTACACCTTGTCTTCTTCTCTTTGAACAACAAATCCAGCAGGTTGTTCAACATAAATTTCTTCTTGTAAATCGCCATTGAGGAAGGCTGATTTTACGTCCATCTGGAACACTTTCAAGTTTTTGTGTGCAACAACAGCAAGCAACAATCTGATGGTGTCCATCCTTGCTACTGGAGCGAATGTGTCTGAATAATCCACCCCATACACTTGAGCATACCCCTTGACAACCAGCCTGCCTTGAATTTGTTGATGGAGCTGTCAGCATTCAGTTTGGTCCTGAAAATCCACTTGACGCCAATAATGTTCTTGTCTGCAGGTCGATCAACAAGTTCCCACGTACGATTCTTTTCAATCATATGTATTTCCTCCTTCATTGCTTCCTGCCATGCTGGATTCATCTGCGCATCTTCATAATTTTCTGGTTCACAAATAGCCACATTGCTC
Source organism: Populus deltoides (assembly GCA_015852605.2). Lineage (NCBI taxonomy): Eukaryota > Viridiplantae > Streptophyta > Magnoliopsida > Malpighiales > Salicaceae > Populus > Populus deltoides. Next base: position 8,574,386 of record CM027570.2, read on the forward strand.
CTTTGATAGATTTCTTCAAGTGATCTGGTGCCTCGTACTGATGATTCATCAATTGATTCATCAATTGATTCATTTTGCAGGGGAGTAATAATTTGATCATCAAGCACCGTGATCTCTTGTGTTTCATCCCAGTTCCATTTGTCGTCTTCATAGAACTGCACATCCCGTGTAATTGTAATCTTCTGGGTTTGAGGGAGGTATACTTTGTAGGCTTTAAAAATTGTGTTATAGCCAACAAAGATACCTTGCATTGCCTTCTTGTCCAGCTTGTCCCTCTTAATCTGTGGAATGTGAACAAAACATGTGCTGCCAAAAACCTTAAGAAAACTAAGCGAGGGTTTGTAATTATACCACACTTCAAAAGGAGTTTTTTCTGCCAAAAGCTTTGTTGGGAGACGATTTTACAGGAATACTGCTGTGTTAGCAGCTTCTGCTCAAAAAACTTTAGGCAAGTTCTTCTCATGTAGCATGCATCTAGCCATCTCCATTATGTATCGATTTCTTCTCTCACTAACCCCATTCTGCTCTAGTGTGTAAGGGGCTGTGAGTTGATGCTCAATGCCAGCTTCTTCACAATAATGATTGAATTCTGTTGATGTGTATTCTCTGCCATTGTCTGAACGAATTGCTTGAATTCTGCAGTTGCTTTGATTCTCCACATTCTTCTTGAATCTCCAGAAAATTCCAGCCACCTCTGATTAGAATTTCATGAAATAAATCCAGCACATTCGAGAGAAATCGTCAATAAACAGCAGGTAATATTTACTGCCATTTAATGATGGTGTGCTTAGAGGACCAGCCACATCGGTATGAATCAGCTGCAGCTTTTGGGATGATCTCCAAGTTGATCTCGGAAATGATTTTCTATTCTGCTTACCAAACTGACAAGCATGACAGTTCAATGTAATTTCAGTAAATGGAGGTATACCTCTGACAGCCTCAGAATTCTTCATGGTAAGCATCCTTTGTTGATGGCAGTGCCCCAACCTTTTGTGCCATAACTTAGTATAATTGAGTTTTGTTGGGAAAGCATTATGCTCCTCCTCAAATGGTAGAAACGAGAAACTTTTGCTCTTCATTCTAACTTGTAGAATTTTACACCCAACAGCATCAAAAATACAGCAATGTTGATTTTTAAAAATCACCTTCATTCCTTTCTCAATTAATTGCCCCACACTCAACAAATTCTGATCTATATTAGGCACATAAAGAACATCTGCAATTTTTTTTGTACCTAAATTTGTTGTGATGACAATTGTTCCCTTTCCCTTGGCTTCAATGCATTCACCATTTCCAATTCTGACTTTTGCAGCTTCTGTAGGTTGCGAATTTCAGAAAAGACTTTTATCAAAGTCATATGGTTGGTGCAACCACTATCAATTAGCCAATGGTCTGAGGTGGTTTGAACCGAGAAGCATGCAGCCACAAACATCTAATCCTCATCATTTTGGTTCGCGACTTGAGCATCTTCTTCTTGTTTTTGATTTTTGAATCTGCAGATTATTGCCTCATGTCCTAGCTGATTGCACTTGCTGCACCTTGCATCAGGCCTCTTCCAGCATTTGAATGGTGGGTGACCACTCTTGTTGCAGTGTTGACAAGGTGGAAAATTCCTTTTAATAAATCTTCCTTTGTTGTAACCTTGATTTGGTTTAATGCTGCCTGAAGCTGCGTTCTTCCTGAAGAACTTCTTCTTGTCATAGTCTGTAAATTTTGCTTGCAAAGCACCTTCAATTGCATGATCCTGCCTCATAAGCCTTCTCTGCTCCTGAGCTTGTAAGGCATTTAGCAACTCTGTCAATGTAATTTTTGACAGGTCTTTAGTATTCTCCAATGTTGTAATTGAAGCTTCATACTTTTTTGGTACTGTGACCAGAAGTTTTTCAACAATTCTGGAATCTGCAAATGATGTTCCCAAGAACCGACTCGGTAGCAATCCCCATCAATTTGTCCGAGTACTCCTTTATAGTCTCGAATCCTTCATCCTTTGCAGCTCAAATTCACGTATCAAGTTTAAGCTTTGCATTCCACGAATTCTTTCATCTCCTGCATATTCCTTCTTCAAGTAATCCCAAACATCCTTTGCTGATTGAAGTGACATGATCCTGGTGAAAATGGTTGTGGAAACAGCAGCAAACAGACATGCCTTCGCCTTCGATTTCTTGGTCTTTCTCTCCTTATGACTTTTGATCTGAGTCATAGTTGGATTATTAGGCAGTGGTGGCACCTCATAATCCTCTTCAACAGCTTCCCACAAAACTAAGGCTTCTAGGTGAGTTTCCATTCTTACTGTCCATAGTTGAAAATTCTCTGCATTGAAGATTGGAGGAGAAATATGAGTGAAACTTGATTCAGAATCCATCACAGGCCGTTCAAGAAAATTGCTCTGATACCAATTGAAAGAGTTTGAAAAGAAAAAGTGAAAAACAGAATGCAGATTTTGATTTAAACAGTGGAAGTTTTTACTGTTTTATTGAACTGAAAAATATCGTTGATTGCTTACATGTTTCAGCAATCTTTACACGTTTAAATAGACTTGAAACAAACTGAAATTGCTGGTTTGTAGCACTACAATGTGCCACATTCAGCTGACCACTAACATGACCACTAAAATAAATGTACCATGTTCAGCTAACAACATAACTGACTCCTAAAGACTAGTTCATGTCCTGAAGACCAGCTCTAGTCTTTTATTTCAGCAGAATTAAAATAACAAAGGCAGACAATACTAAAATAAAACAAAGGCAGCAGCAACTTAAGGCATAACTCCAACAATAATTATTTTTAAAATTTTTTTTTAGAAATATATTAAAATAATATATATTTTTATTTTTTAAAATTATTTTTTGTACATTAAAAAAATATAAAATAAATTAATTTTAAAAAAAATCAAAAACATGATTTTAACTACGTTACCGAGCTTCCTATACCCGCACACCAAAACTCTCCTAACCCTCCTACTTTCTTGCTTTCTAACTTGCATACGAAGCAAACCCCTGGAAATAGCTAGAGCCAACCCCCACACCAAACACATTTGTTCTCTCTTTCAAAAATCAATCAATCAATCTCAATGTAAGTACTTTAATCACTCCATTAATTTTCTCATATACGGATTTGAAACTAATTTAGCATTGTCGATTGATTTTTTTTCCGTTTTGTAATGGTTCGTATGATTTTAGCTCATTCGCTAGTTGTTAAGAAATGCGTTTGATCAATGCTTGCTAGTAATCTCTATTTGTTTGCTTGTTACTGTTCTTCACATTTTCGGAGTATTCCTGTTTGGTTGTAGAGAAAACAAATTAAAAGAAAATTTTGTTTGGTTTGTGTATGTGTATATATCTTAATAAAAGAAATCAATTTAAGATTTGTTTAGATTGAAGTTCCTCTCTATGTGTTTTGCTTGTCTTTATTTTTAATCTGTTAAGTAATTAGGGATATAATGTAGGGAATATTTTTTTTATTTTAATATTAATTAGTTTCTTATTTAAGAAATTATTAAACTTCTTAAAATTTGATGAATAGTAGTGATAGCGAAGATGGAGCTGTGTGTTTTTTACGTAATTATCTAATAGAAGGGATAGAGTCATGGGAATTCACAGTAACAGCAGATTTGAAGTTGTGCAAGATGAAATTCTTACCATTTTGCTGGTTTGACCCTCTTCCTTGTCGACTGTTTTCTTACTGTACGCTGACATCATTTCCCTCTGTTGCTTCCCATTCTTGTTCATGTGTGAAGCATATAAAAATGGAGGACATTTCATGCACGGCATCCTGTGAAGTTGACAAGAAGGATTTAGGAGAGTTATTTGAAGTTTTTGGGTCTGGATTTTCTCTTGAGGACATTGCATCAGCTTTTATCAGTGCCAACTTGGATAAAAATCAGGCCGGTGAAACTCTTTGTGGAATTCATGGTGGCAACTCTACTACCGCTAATACTGGCAAATCGGAGGCTGAAAATGCAGTATCTTTGAAGTTGGCATCTGGAAGAGACAGTATGAGACCGATGTTCTCAGAACTGTCACCTAAAGTCTTTAAGATGGCTCCTATTGGAGAAAAAGATACCAGAGAATTTAAGTCAAAAAGATATCCTGTATCAATGGGAGCCGTTTCAAGTGTACTTGGAAAAGAATATGCTAAACCCAAGCCATTAACGCATCGTTCTGTTGAAGCTACAAAACCTTTGAAATTAGACTCCAAAGATTTTCCAGTCTCTGACGTTTGGAGAGAGAAAAACCCACCAAGTATGGTAGCAAGACATGGCACTATGCAAGCTGACGTTGAGGAATTTCTTTTTAAAATGCTTGGAAATGGCTTTCAACTTGACATGACTCTGATTCAAGAAGTTCTTGGTAAAGCTTCTCTGTCTTTTACCCCTAAAATTAGTCCATGTTTGGTTTCCTTTTTCATATTTCGTTGGCTTGCTCTTTAATCGGTCATTTGAAATGTGGCTTGCAGGCCGTTGTGGGTATGATATTCAAAAGGTAATTAAAGTAACAAATTACAGTTGTCTTTGTATTTTTGGGCCTTTCTTTTATTGTTTTCTAGAAGGAAAAGATTATCATCTATTTTTTCACACTGCATATTTTCATTGTTGAAAGTTCAAAAAAGAAAGAAAAAATTACAGGTTGGGAGCCATTGTTTTGTGCATTTGTTATTTAACTTGATATATTGACTGGAATTTTGTTATGAGTGCATGTACTTCAGAAACTAATTGCATGTTTAACAAAATAAAAGATGAATAAACCTAGCTGTTTGCACTGTTTCTTCCATTTTTTTTTTTTGGGGTTTATTATAACCAAGCTGCATGGCGTAACAATTCTTGGCCTAATATACACTAATTTTCCTTGAGTGATTTTTTTCAATTTATCAACTACTGCTGAATAACCTTGAGAAATTTATTATATACAAAGTGCTCATACAATTTTCAGAATACTGTCACCTAATTTTGTAGTGGCATATATATTGTACATTTTTGCATTTTTGTGTTGGCACATATCAACTTTGTAACTTTAGCAACAACCTCTAAAACTGCTTCTGTTGGTCATGCAGAGCATTGATGAACTTCTTGAATTATCAGCTTCAACATTGGAAAAATCCGATGATGCTGTTAGCATGGCCATGGAAGAAGTAAGCTTTTGCCTTAGCCTTTGATGTATGCTACCCAGTTTTGGTAAATATAATAGCTGCATCTTTCATAAAATATGTAATCCAGAATACAATGATAAAGTGTTTTTTCATCTATTTTGTTTAAACAGTCCACTAAACAATGTTCAGACCAGGAATCCCTTTCCCTTCAAGAACAGACGCAGCAGCTACGTGGAACCCAAAGGTTTCCCATACACATCTCCATTTTTGTTGTTTACTAGTTTACTTCCTTGAATCTCGATTTTGCCGAAGAGAATTTGTTATTTCTGGATAGGCCACTTAAAATTATGTCATATTTGTCCACTAGCAGCATAAATCATTATCTCTCTCTTGTTTTTTGTTTCACCTTTTATGCAAAGAAGTGATGGAGCTCGGTTGCACGAAGAAATTTTAATTGGATCGTTGAAGAGAGAACACAATAGAGTAAGTCTCGAGAGGGAAATTCTGCAATCTTTATTTGATCTTCCAGAAAGATCTGAGGAGGCACCAAAGAAGACACGCCTAGTGAGGCAAGCAAGGAGTGCTTTTGGTAAACCGGCAGTTACCCCTCACAAAGACACTGCTAAAGAACACAAGCCTTCTGCTGCAAAGCCACTAGCAGATATTAGAGGAGGTTCCCACTGTATTTTTTACGCTGTTCACAGTTTTCAAAGAGTTGTTAATGCCACAGATTATTTTCATAGTACATGAAAGTAGGGAGGGCATTTATGAAGTTAAGAAGTTTCAGGTTCCTGTTTATTCTTTGGTTTTTCAACAACTTGGTCTTCCAAATGTTGATTCACCTTAATTGGGCCGTCTTGCTTTTAATAGTTTGTTAGATGGCACATTGAGTTATATAGATGACGGGGTAGTTTAAATTGATCCTTGCAGTCTGTCTTAATTGTATTGCCTACATACACCCCATGGTTGTTCATAGGTATTGCTTTCTCTATCATAGCATTGGGTTTATTGGTTCTCCTAGGGCTATGGTAGATGCCATTTGATCTCATGCAAGCTCCATCAATCACGATACCACAAACAAGGAAGCCTTCTTGAATATGCAGATTAAGTTTTCATGTGTGATTTAGATTTTATGATTCATTAGGGTCCACTCGTTGTTCACCTGCACATGGACTGATCTTGTAATATAAGATGCTATATTACCCACTGAAACCCAGTAATCATGAAGTCACAAATAGCAAATATTCTTAAGTTTGTTGGGTGATCATTTAACTTTCCATGTTGTCCAATTTAATTTCATGGTTTACCGTTTGTGTTTATGTTTATTTTCTAACATTTTCCTTTCTAATCTTTTAGTATTTTTTTTCTAATGCTATTGCTCCATGCCACATGAATATTTTTCTGTTGGTAGAAGCAGAAGGCAATGAAAACAGCTATATATGAGGTCTTACGCAAAGCTGTTAAGGAATATTGGATCACAAAGAAAGAGTTCTACAAAGCTGTATGCTTTTTACTGTATAAACTTGTGGAAAATATTTTTGCAGGATATTTGTGAAAAATATTTTTGCAGGATATTTTTGCACTGCATTCGTAGATATAATGGTGATCATTTTTCTTGAATAACCACTACATACTCTTCTGTTTCTTTTGAACTTTTTTCTGGTTGGCTCTTTACCTTTTATTTTCTTTTGCAGTCTTAACATTGTGATAAGTTGATCATCTATGCTACCTGTAGGGTTGGATGTCATTGTTGATCTGTCTCATAATCACATTGCTTTGCAGGCTGCTGATGCGTTTGCTGAGGGTGATCATGCAAGGGCAGACAAACTCATGGACCAGGTTTTTTCTATACATGCGTGTGTGCATTTCCACATGCACTTACTAACATACTACTTATGCGTGTAAAGTTCAATATTAGCAATCACCATTGTTACAGATGCAATTCTCTCATTGACAGATCAGTACCGTCAATTAGTTCCCTTTTTTTTTCAAAAAATTACCTTAAGCAAAATTCCTTTCAATTAGTAAATCAATGCTTCAACATTATGGTAATAAATAACAAGCAACGTATGTAACTTTGCCATAAATCTAATTGCTAGGCAGTTGAGATATTGTGATTCAAGGTGGCATGGCATTCTAAGAAGTAAAGGATTTCCTATACTAACTGGAAGTTCAAAAAAGTACAAGCGTCATGAGCATCTAACCTGGATGATGCTTTTAAAAAAGCTAAGACAATGATACTTGATTTTCTGAATGTGTTGGAATGTCCAGGGACAATTTTTTAACGAAAAGGCCCGAGAAGCAGATGAAAAATCTTTTCAAAAGCTTATGGAAACCAGGTTGGTGCAAAATTTATATTTTGCTTTTGACTTCTGTCTATATATTATACGATAAGTAACAAAATGTGAGTTTGAACGTAGAGATGATGAAATAGTATCTCTGGATTTGCTTGGCTTTGAACCCAAGGAAGCTTTACATTCTTTGAGGTTTCATTTAACTTCCTTTTCTGGCATCCCGTGTAGGCTACTTTTCTCTTCCTTTCTATTTCCACATAGTATTAGATAAGCACTATGTGATTTGTTCATCTTGCTTTGTGTCAGCTATTAAATACCTCAGAGTCGTAATTGAGAATGATGAAAAAGATACCACAAAAGGAAAACGGAGAAGACTGGTAAGACTAGATTAAAGGTTACTTTCTGCTATAAATTTCATTTCTGTTAGCTTTAGGCCTTTTTTTTAAACTACATTGGTAGATTGGGAGCAGTCAAGTTCCAATGATATTACAGCATCAACTGGAAAAGTGAGAAGGAGACAATTCTTCCATAGATTTTCTATCCTCATCATATACATAACATTGGATTTGCTTTATCTTCTAAATGTCTCTGAGCAAGGTTCTTAATTGATACCTAAATAGATTAGTAACAAAATATTCAAGGATGCTGAGATTTGCAAGAAACCAATAATTCTATAACAAGAGTTAATCAATTATAAATTAAAGTCCGGAAATGGAGAATAATAAAGATTTAATCAGATTCATATGCAAAGTTAGTAGATCCCTTGATGACTTTTTTGATGCTTTGACTATGTTCTGTTCAACATATTTAAAAAAACTTCCAGTTGTTTCATTAATAGAAGGAATGACAATTGATTGAAAAGAAAAGAAAAGAAAAGAAAATTCACTATGAAAAAATGTGCCAAATGGTTTTCCATTTTATCTTCTTCATTTCTTTTTCTGAATTGAAGAACAACTATTTTTCGCTTCCTGTGAAAACTGAAAAGACGAACCTGGACTTGATTGTTCTTGAAAAATTAACCATATATGGCATACATTCTAGGTGTCTGTGATTATTCTGCCTTTAACCTTTTGGTTTCAGTATGTCTGCTGCTGGCTGATGTAGGATACGTATCTGTCTAGTTTCTAGTGAATTTGTAACGTTAATCTAGAGATTATGCAGTGGAGATATATTTTAAAATAGCCCTGTTTAGGTGCTTGATACTAATACAGATGTAAGCTTCTTGAATTGCTTTATCATTGCATATCTTCTTGTGTAGATCATGAAACAACTGGAGAAGGAATCAATCAAATGGACTGATGAAGGGAATGGTCAGATAATACTAATTCAAGTGGATGCGATTGACCCAAAGCACTTGAGTTTTGCGAAAAAATACATGTTTAGGAGCTCACAACCAAAATCTGGCATCATAGGTTATCAAGTCTCGCAGCAACTTGTCTGAAACTAGAAAAACTCAATGCTAAACTGTCAAGCAGAAGACTTGACTATCCTTTAAAAGGTGGGTTGAAGTTTTGATCATTGAGGGTGGCCAGTCGATAAAAATTTCCAAATTATGTTTGTGCCTTGCGGGCTAGATAATGTGTAAATGGAGAGTTTATCCTGGGTCCAAACTGAGCTGTGTTCTGTAAAAGTTTCTCTTAAGATGTTGATTGGCAAGTCATTGCGGCTGAAACTCTGCAAATCAATTTTCAATTTCAAGGTGAGTTGACTCGGTGATCTCGCTGACCCATGACTTTTTTCTCTAGACTATATTCGTACTTTTAAATCACACGTGTCACTCGTGGAGTGGTGTTTACGAATTAATACTTTTAAGTTAATTTAGTTTTGTTAAAGATTGTGTACGAATTTCGTGGAGTGGTGTTTTAATCTACATACTGCTCCACATCCCATGCAAAAGTCTCGGCTCAGGATATCTGGAACCTATCATTCTTCCAGTGTTAGTGCATGGATTTCCTCAGCAGTTAGGGCCAGAGCTGGGGAGACGCTTATGCTTGCGGCAGACACCAAGCATAGTCTTTAGCTGTGAGACATTAGTGCTTTTGAACGTTAGTTGTTATCGGATATTCGGATTGCTTTTTATGTTTATCCAAGCACTGTATGCTTTCCACGTCTAAATGTCTTTCATCTTGATTGTCTTTCCCCAATGCATGGTAATGCTTGCATAGAGATAGTATTATCACTGAAACGTTTGATGATGCAATTACTACGTGCTTATGACTACCTTGAAGATGATGATCTTCGAGCATATAGAATACTTACTCTTGACACCCCGAACCTTGAGCTTCTTAAACTCACTGATTCTCCATCCGAGGAGTTGAACATATTGCACAAGACACTCTCACTAGCAGAGGCAACTGTCAGTCATGGTCATCCACCTTTTTTAACCAAATATTTTGATGATTATGCAGAAACGGTGGTTGGGTTTTTCATAATGATCGATCTCTGATGTTAGGATTCTAGTTTTGTCTGATTTTACTATGGAAGGAATGATTCCCATCCCCATTTACTTTTATGCTTATATTTTCAATGGTTATATTCCTAATTGTGGTTTGGATGATCACTAACTCGCATATTCCCTCCTCGGAGTTTAAAAGATGCACATGAACTGGACTTGTCTTGTCTTGCAAAATTTCGTGCCTTTTTGGTATCTGACTCGTTTGGAGGTTGAAGCCAGTGCAGATTAGTGGTTGATTTTGCTTCTTATACTCAGATAATGTGCTAGTTTGGAGGTTTTAATCCTTGAGAAGGTTAGTTCCAATTATATAAATACTCTTAATTAACCCATGCATGCATTTGTGTGTTTCTAACTTTAATATTCATTCAGGATAATCAGGATACCCCTCAATGGCGAGGTCCTCATGGAAATGCGGTACTGTCCCATTGCTTGTCGTCATGCCTTGAGGTGATTGAGTTTAAAAATATTGAAGGGCAGTTAGCAGAGATAAAAATTGTGGAATATTGCTTAAGGAATGCTCGGGTCTTGAAGAAGATGACTATCAGATACGAGATCGAGATTGATAATTCAAAAGAAGATGTAATCCAGAGGCTGTTAAATTGTCCAAAGGGCTCTGCATATTCTTATCAAATTGAGATTTTGCCTTGAATTGTTCGTTCCCAGCACCCGTTTCTATTACAGATGTGCTCTACAACTGCAAGGTAGAGAGAATGCAAACCTTTCGTATTGACATATTGTTCATGGCAGAGTTCTTCTACTGGTTCTGAAGTTGTATTCTGTAAGTATCCACTTCAACTTAATTCCTTCTGATCTCCTCCAAGCATCACCAGCTAATTGCATTGATTTGTAAGGTTTTTGCTGATATTATGGTTGTTTTTCTCTTCAATTTGTTGAATGCGATGCGACACTAATAATGCCCCGCGCAATTTCCCGTTTTTATTTCTATTTTCAATTCTTTGGATGCCCCCCCAATAATTCTGATCATGCATGTATCTTGGCTGTCCATTTTGATGATGTTAAAGGCCTTGTTCAATCTCATCATATATATTTGTTCTTATACAGATTGTTAGCTGTGCAAATGTTCAGGCCTGGGAAGAATCATACGCCTGAGAATCACGTATTTCTCGTCCATGGGCTCTTGAATTCCTGTAACTTTTCAGTTGTGGAGGCAGTGATAAGTTGCAACATGTGTTCAAAATTATGCATCCTTTGTGAGTACAAGTGACTCCAGATTGTTTTTGCTGAGAGTTAATTACCTCCATCATAGTTTTTAAACTCGATTTGGTGACCAGCCCGGTCCAAGACTCGGGTTTCGGGTTTTGACCGGGTTACCGGGTCGCCCGGATCAATCTCTATTTAAAAAAATTCAAAAGGCGTCATTTTAGTAAAAAAAACAAAAGTCAACGGGTTACAATCAGGTTTTTGATCGGGTTTTACCGGGTCAACTAGATCACTAGATCAATCCGCCGGGTCGGTCAGGTCACACCAGGTCATGACTCTTTTTTTTTTTCAACCCAACCCAATTCTAGTCCCGGATCAACCCGCACCATCCTCTGTTTTAAACACCGTTATATTTTACAAATTCTTTATTTTTTGAAAAATTATGGTTTCCATCCTCAAATTAGCAGAGTTAACCTTTTTATTTAAAATTCTAAAAAATCCAAAAATACTCCTATTTTAAAGAAGGATAGAAGGTATTATACTCTCATTTTATTTATTAACTCCCCTCTTTTGAAGGAAAAACTTATATTTCGAAACTCACACAACAAACTTCCAATATTTTTCCAAAGAAAAGTTTATTGGTTTTTGAGAATTCATGTCATTTATCTACTATAAAACAAAAATGAAATTAAAAAAAATAAAGAGTTAAAGGACATCCTTCCTTACAAATAAAAGCAGCACATTTTGCTTAAACAAGATTCTAACAATACTAATTTGTTTAGATATACATTTAAACAAGGTTTATGAATACGAGAAAATACGCATACATATTTTTTAATAAAAATGAATCTAAGTGAAAATCAAAGATTAAAAACTTTTTAAAGAGAAAAGCTGAAAGTATTAGGCGAGGAAGTGTCTGAAAATTATGAAAAATCTTCCTACAACCTCTTTTTTGCAGCCAAAACTAACTAAAATTAATTCTGATAAATACTAGAATAAATTATTTTCAGAAGAAAATACTTTTCTTTTTTATATGAAGAAAATACTTTTCTATTTAAGAAAAAAATGGGGTGATTTTATTTTTCAAAAGAAAATACTGAAACAACTCACCTATTTCTTTCTGATTGATGTTTATAAGATTTTGCATTCACATTGGCAATGAGGAGTCTTACTTCCTGTTCTATTCTTGTTGAGGAAATGGGGCTGAGCTGCTGAGGTTGGTGCTATCTTACGAGAACTAATTGTTTTATTATCACACAACGGCACTAGAGGACCTGGCGGTGGAGCTGTAATGATTGATGTTGTCATCGTCTTGTATTTTACAGTATTTTTTTTATTTAGAAATTTTTTAAAATAAATTTTTTATTTATTTATTTTTGATATAACACATCAAAATAATTTAAAAATATAAAAAAAATTTAAATTTTAACAAAAATACATGTTGTTAAAAGCTAAAGTGGTGGCTGAGATTGGCCACCTACCTAATAATTAAGAGTTTATTTAGTATTAGAGTAATAATTATTTTTTAAAATATTTTTTTTTGAAAATATATTAAATTAATAATTTTTTTTATTTTTTAAATTTATTTATAAAATTAAATATTAAAACAATTTAAAAAAAAACAAAAAAACAATTCAAAACTGTGCCTAAATATAGTGTGAGATTCTTTCCGTATTCTTCCCCCTTTTTTTTTTTTTTTTTTTTTTTAAGAATGTCTGGATGCAGAACATTATTCAATATAAACGGTACATATTCCTCCCCGTCATTGAATCAACGTGTGATCATTTCTATATATTGCACCCCGCATGACGTACGGGGAGAAGGAAGAGCAATTTGCTGAGCATACAGAATACTTTATAGTCCTTGTAAACAGAAGTTGACATGGCATACCTGCTCTGGTTGTTTACAACGCAGATTCCATTCTTCAGCCTTCACCACAAGGCCTTGAAAAGAAGCTGCAGCTTATATCTGTCTAAAGTCTTTTTCCTGAACGATCTATTCTTTATTTAGATTGATTGGTGTAATTCTCGAGGCAACGCCCTTCTTCCAATTGGTTTCTTGTAAAACATTATTAGACATTATTACACTAATCGGCACCGTGGTTGGTGGTGGTCGTCGATATAATGATATTTCAGTTTCTGATATATCGTTAAGCTGATTTGCAGTATAACTGTGCTGGAAGACTTGAACTCAAAGACCTCGCTTCTCTTACTTTGCAAGAATACAATTGTCGAAGACATTGAAAGACAACAAAACATTCGTGCAACACTAGCTTGTAATGAAAATGCTTCTTTTGCAAACGTTAATACATGCTAATTAACTTTAGGAGCTTTCGTTCTAATCCCAACAGGAAGCAGCTTGATTAACAATTTACATAACAAACACATTGGTAACTCCCCCCCTTCAAATTGGCCAGACAAACACCATTCCCATTCTTCTGCTGAAGACAGCGTTGCCTGCAAGATGAAAGATTGCATCCGTCAGGGTCCATCACTGCGGCACACCTTCCATTGTTATCTCTCATCACTTCCATCATCTCCGCTGTTATTAGCAAGAAAATCGAGAAGCAGGAACTTTATAATATCCATGTAAGCCATAGAAACTGGTATTTCATGCAAACAAACTATTATTCTATTGCGTGCATGGTTCCTAACTCAATTGGTAAAACACATTATTCTAATACACACACACACACACACACCATGGGAGAGAAACAAGATAAAGATATAAAACTATCAAGGAATGTCATGTGCTTTTTCCAATATCTTTGAAGACGATCAAAAGGCACCTCTAGATATCTTTAAATACTTTGGGAAACGCACAAGGAGTTGTATGGGAAGCTTTAAATTAACCAGAGAGCATTATTAATACGTACCCGAGGAGGTCAAGAGAAGCAAAGCTAAGATAAAGCAACTCAAGTAAAAAGGCTTCATGGCTCAGTCCTCAGAGCTTATTATCAGCACCACAGCTCACAACTTACTAGTAGCTAGCTCACATTATATATGCGTTGAGAAAGTGAGAAAGACGAACACCCAATTGCCCCATGGTGCAAATAGCAAGTGGGATTTTGCAGTCACATGATCTTCTAAATAAAGAAAATTAATTAATTATCTGGGTTAATTTGTGTCCACCGTACGTCTCTTCCTTGCCAGACTGGGAACAAGTGCGCATGGTTTTATGAACGCTTAAAGCCCATAGAATCAAATATAGCAACTTGAATTTGTTAAAGCATAAAAAGATGTTTTAGTGGGAGCATGCACAAGTTGTAAAGTCCCACTATATACGGCTGCACTCCATCTAGCACTCGAGAGTGATTAAGCCTGAATCTTGTAATTAAGAGATGAAGCCTTTTTAATGTGCCACTTGTCGTGATACTAAATGCCAATTAACTAATTAAGCACTTAATAGTACTGACTTAATGATTAAGAGAAACATCGACACGAACTCACAAGTTGTTTGTCTTGACTAGACAAATATTTTTTTTATTTTTTTTTAAGTTGACAAAGGACACTGGAGCTACAAGGCCTACCCTCTCAGCCGCGTTTTGCAATAGTATGCGAGGTTGTATAATAATATCAATGGACGAAATACCCGTCGGTGTTTCCCACGCAATGCTCTTAGAACGATATTTCTTCTTTATTTCAAAGGAAATTCTACCAAAATATGGTGTTAAAAAAAGAGAGTGAAGGGACAGAAAACAAAGGAGCAAGCGTTTATATATTCTGGGAATTATATCAAAAGGAGTGGGTCAAGCCTGAGTGGAAGTTGGGCTGGACACACACCATGGCTAACCTAAGGCTAGTTCCTCTATGCATAGAGGGCCACTTTTTCCTTATCAGTCCAAGGAAATTAGATGAGTAACTTTACCCAAGTTGAACAAAATCCCACTCGAGCCTACCTAATTACAAATCTTTTTTTAATTGACATTGTTGGAGCATAAACAACCAATTAATACAAAGTTGTGGTGATTATTTTTTTTAAAAAAATTTATTTGGAAATATATTAAAATAGTGTATATATATATTAATTTATTTTTGACATCAAAACGATTCAAAAATAAAAAAAATTAAAACAAAAAAATCTATTTATAAAATACATGATGTGGCCACATAAATAAACAAGATCTAAAGCATGAAGCAAAACATTATGGAAAACACTTGGACATACTTTGTTTTAAATATTCATTGGTGAGATGAATATAGGTTGAGGGTATTCTAATCTTTTCATTTATCACATTCATAATTAATGATTTGTGAGGGTGATTATGTAACTTTTCAAGTTTGTTGGAACAATAAAATAATCTCTTTGCTCCATAGACTATATATTTTTTTAACTATTTGATGAGAGGAATTAGGTCTTTTAAGTTTTTTAAATACATAGAAAAGATATATTTGGCCCTTGACCCCATGGAATTAAAACATAGGTCTAGGGGCACTATGATCTTTTCAATATGATTTTTTTGTTAATTTCATTGCCATTAAGAATAGTTTGGTCTTTCTTCCTTTATTAATTAATTTTTTATTCAAAAAAGCTAGTGTGTTGTGTCCTTAAGCCATGTGGGTGGCACCTTCTAGTAGTTTATGGTGTTTTTTTCCTTATTTTTTTTATTGGACGGCACCTCCTCCTAGTAGTTTTTGGTGTTTTTTTCCTTTATTTTTTTTCTATTCTATTAAAGTTTTTTTCAATTTAGTCCTTTGATCTAATTTTTTTTATTGCCCTTTGATTTAATTTTTATTTTGATAATAACACTCATTCATTTAATTACATTTTTTTTATTTTATATCATTTTATCTCATTGATTTTTTTTTTTAATTTTATCCTTCAGCTTTTAATTTGCTAGAGATTGGACTTTGCTATTTTTGTTAAGTCACGGGTTTGGAGAGTGAGCGCAGGTCGTCATATTTTTTAACTTATTTTTTTTTAATTTTATCCTTCAATATTAGTTTTTTTTTTAAATGGCTTTCTATAAGGTTAGTTCCGACCTCATGACTAAGTCACGAGTTTCGAAAGTTAACATGGTTTTATGTTCATTTTTTTTCTAGGTTCTTCTATAGAATTGATTTATTTTTAATTTCATCATTGAACATTTGATTTTTTTTTTTAATTAGACTTTGTGTTTTATTTTTTTCACTTTTCTTTCTATTGGGTTATCTCGATCCTCTTTTCTGTAAGGTTTCCTTTTGTGTAGTTAGGGGGCTAGCCTAGGTTAAGTAGGATCTTTTTATTTTATTTTATTTTATTTTTCTTTTCATTTTCATCAATATTTTTTTTATTAATAACTTTGCTTCATTGTTTTTTTGGGTTTATTTTCTATATGGTCGGTTAAGGTCTTTTAACCACGGTCATGAGTTTTGATGGTTTACTCAGGTTAACTTTATTTTTTACAATTTTTTTAAAATATATATATATTTTAATTTCATCATTCGACATTTATTATTTTTTGAAAATTGATTTTTCAAGCTTCTTTTTCCGTTTTCCTTCACATTTTCATCCTTTGACTCAAGTGTTTTAATCTTAGCTAGCTTTTTATCAAATATTGATTTACTTAATTATGTGCAGTATGATTTACTCAATTATAAGCATTTCAATTTATAATTGAGTGTTTTTTTTTATATTCAAAATACAATGAAAAAGTCTCTTTATTCATTTTTTTTATTGAAAAAAAAAATCAACCAAGGGAAGCACGGTTTATGGGCTAAACGTGGAATTGTTTGGATGTGACCGTTAGGAATAGAATTTGAGAAGCACCACACCTGGTTATTTAACATGAGTGGAACAAATCCTTGATGAAAAATGTGAATCACACATAGGCTTGAAGGATGCAAAAATTCGGTATCAGTCATGCTATATATATATATATATATATATATATATATATATATTGTAATTTTCCTTTTATTTCTATATCAATAATATATCTTCAATCCAGGTTACAAATTAAATAGCATTGCTCTTGATTATTGAGCTTTGCAAAAGTAAATCACCGAGTAACAAAAACTTGTTAAACATAAATCTTAATCCACGAAATATAATATGTCGTTCCTCCAAAAGATGTTTTACTTAAAAAAGAAAAAATTGCATCTTCATGTTCTTGAACCATCGAAAAATGCCAGTTCAAGACATGTAAAAGGAGGAAAGAATCTCCTTGGTTTCAAGAGAACTGACTTCGAGAAGAAAATGTCTGTCCAAACCTCCAAGTTGAAGGAACAACATTAAAAAATTCCAGTGTTTTTCCATCAACTAAAGTGAGCTTAAAAGACAGTTTTTGGTTTCGAAGATCGAAACTGCTTTGCCAATTTGCACCCCAATTCCTGTGCAATGGCACCCATGATCTTGCCCTTGAGTCTCTAACCCATGCAGCCTTGATATCACCACTACCACCAACGTTAGAGATCATGACCAGGTTGAAGTTTGATTGTCCCCTCAGAGTGAAACGAACTCCTCCTCTTCTTGTGCACGATACCCTTCAATTCATGCATGCATTTTCAAAATCATATTTTAAACATACTATAAAGAAAATATAAATTTATATGGGAATTTGTGTGCGTGTTATATGATTTTATTACCTCCTATAGAGCACAGGAACTATGCCTTCATTGCCTTGCCGTGCTACGCGAAAGAAAGCAGGCATGGACATGTCAAAATGCTGGCGAGGAGGATCGCACCACCCTCCATTATTATTTGGAGGGCAGAAATTGGTGGCAGTTACCGTAATAACCGCACGTCGGAGGCACCACTTGGGATCTGCCCTATAGTTGCACATTAATTGGTAGCAAGCACCACATGCCTCTCCACCTCTAAACAGTGCACCACTCACGGCCGCCGTGTTCACTCCAAATCCGGCATGGAAGGTGTTGTCATATCCACAAGCTCCTCCTGACGTATAGAATGCACACCAATGTAATTACTATGCATTTAAATTCTCTGTACATAAAGTGATTTTTTATAATGATGATCAAATTTTATTGATGATTACATTAAATATATGAAATTTTGCCTGAAAAACATTGAAGTAAGAGATAGAGAGAGAGAGAGAGAGAGAGAGAGGCAAACTAAAATTACAGTTAAAAATAATACATTTTTATGCATATATTCTATATCTCACATTACAATAATATTCTTGGGTTCTTTGTTTTCTAAGAAACTAAGACTTACCAAGAGTGGCGGGGCTCTGATTGGCGCCATAGAAGGTTGCATGAGCATTGAGCCAACCACCATTAATCCCCTTCAAGCTAAGCAAGCAAAAAAAGAAAAGAAATTGGCAAACCAAAACAGAAAGAGTGACAAAAGGTCCCATTTTCCTTTGTAAATAATCTCAAAAAACTTAGTACACAAAATTCTCGAGGAAAGTGTCTCCATTTTATAGGCAAACACATGCCCATATACGCGGTTGTCGGTGTTTATTTTAGAATCTGAATCGATGCATTAATTTCTTTCTGGGAATATGTCGATATTATTTCTGATTGAGGATATTATTAACAGATAATTAACGATGGAAATTAATGAAAACGCGTTTTTTCACGTCCTTTAAAGTACGGAATATATGTACAAGATGAAGAAAGCAAGCAAGCAAGTGCATGTGATGCTTAGTGTGCCATGATCTTCTTGAAAGTCACCTGTCGGTGTTTTCTATCTCCAGCTAAATATTTTATCATAATAGTATGCTATCCATGTACTATAAGGCTTATCATAGACAACTTTTTATTTAAAAATAATTTCTTGGGATTCTTTTTCCTTTCAGATGAATGAATGAGTTAAATGACTATACTTTTGTAGAATTAATTAATTATGAACACTTTATGAGTGTTCTTTTGTACTTCTACTAATTAAGTCTACTACTCTTGGCCGGGAAACAAATATTGGTTGAATACTAATTAATAACTTTTGAATCAAAGTGAGATTATTATTATTATTATTATCTTAAGAAAATTGAGGAATATATAGCCAATGAGATGTTTTACAATTTAAAGATGACAGCCTAACTAGCTATATCGCTCTAAAAATTAAAAGGGTGCTGACCATTGATGTTTTAGTCTTATTTAGAAAGAGAGAAAGGAAGAAAAAGCTTCACTTCCAACCTATAAATATATTAAGTATTTCCATGCACATGATATCAAAAATAATATTTAAAGCCGAAAACATACGCAGTTTTTTTCTTTTTATCTTTCAGTTTCTCTTGGAGGAAGCAGTGATAAATTAAAATGTGTTAGATGCTACAAGTAAGTACTCTTGCTTATTTTTAATGAGTTTGAGTTAGACATGCATTTATTGGCTTGGCTTGAAGTTTCTTAATCAAATTATATATATAATACATGTCCGCACTCTGTTGCGGCATTTTTTTCTATCATTGCGCTAGTTGCCAGACTCAAGTCGTTTGGGTCTGGCTTAATTTCAGATTCATGGCGCTTGGGTCTGGTAACCAAGCCAAACCCAAACGACTTGGATCTAACATGGTTTTTAGACTTAAATCACTTGGATTAGGCATGGTTTCCAGACCTAAGTATCTTGGGCCTTTATTATTTTTTGTTTGATAATGATGCGAACAGCATGTCATTTGTCCCATCTGAATTTAAAAAAAAAACGCTTCAGACGACGAATTGCTCATCATACTCAGATTTCGGCCACCATAGTTGCTAAAAAATTAAGGTAGCTGATTTTTTTCTTTTAGAAACCCATTTTCAAACCATTCTCAACCCATGACACCTAGAAAATCACCTTAGTAACCTTTTAAGCCAATCTTTAACCTTCAAAAGCGCAAAAAACCGATCAAAAACCCAAAATCAACTTGGAAACCAATTTCTTCTGGATCTTATATCTGATATTTTTAGGCACTTTCAAGATAAAAAAAAAACACCTAAGTCAAACTTCTCTCATCATATGAAACCATTTGGAACAAAAATCTAATGTTTCGGTGGCCAGAATCGAAGAAATGACATTTCTCTCTCTAGACTGGATTCTAGCCATCCTCTCTCTTTCCTCTCACCCACCAGTTCTTGGGTTTGGCAACCCTGCCGACCCAACTCGTTGGGGCCTGGCACAGTTGCCAGACCAAAAAAGCTTATGCCTAGCGTGGTTGAAGATTGTGTGAAGATTAGACTAAAACATCAAATAGAAGCAAAATATCAAAACTATGAAAATCTAGCAAAAATCTAAAAGGCGCTAGCTTTTTTGCCCTTGATCTGCAATAGCCACACATAAAAAAAAAATAATGTGGATATACTGTGCAATTTCTAATGATTCATTTTGGCTGTCGAAGTTTTATCATGGGTGATCTAATCCTAATTAAAGGCTTTTTGATTTTGATTTATCTATCAAGAGTGAATTCAGAAGAATAGGTACTAGAAAGAAAAGGGCCCCAAACATGGATGATGTGTTAGACATTTAGGGAAAGTTACAATATGACCCTCCAACTTTTAAATAAATACAAATCGCCAAATTCAAGTGTCTTGGGGCTGGCATGACCTGGGTCTAACGTGGTTGCCAGACCCATGATGTCATGGTCTAGCATGGTTGCTAGACTCTTGGCACTTAGGACGTGTTAGAAGTTTAGGAAATGTTACACTATGGTCCTCCAACTTTTAAATAAACACAAATTATACAATTATTGTAAGTCAATAATTATCCACTTCAATATAACAAAGATATCCGGGTAAATATTTTGGCTTGTGAGACATCAACACATGCCTTTCATTTTTTTAATATAACATGGTTGGAACTTAAAGATTTTTTTAAAAATTATCGTGAAAGTGTAGGTCAAGCATTTAGTTTGAAATCATATAAAAAAAACATAGCAAAATATGGAAGGATAAAACATTGGGGAAAAGCTAAAAATACAGGTAAGAAATAAATCTAGAAAACAAAAGTAGGAAAACAAGGAGCTAAAAAGATGAGAAAACTATAGGAGAATGCTTCTACTAACAGGGAAGCCAAACCTGATAAGCCATCAAGAGGAAAAGAAAAAAAACAAAGCATTTAAAATGACAATAAAAAAGACTAAAATTGAAACCAAACAAACTAGAAAAAAAAGAATAGAAGGCTGAGAGAACCAATAAGAAGGCAAAAGAATGCCACAGGCCCCAACAAACTAAAAAAAAGAGGAAAGACCTTAAAAAAAGATGCAATTGATAAAGGACACCAAATCCAAACCATTACACTTACTCCCCAGCAGAAGAAAAGACATCAAAACAGTAGCACGTCACTCCCTCAAAGACACAAATAAATAGGACATAAAGTGACATAACACAAATAAAACCGATTATAATTTTTAAAAATGAGCCAAACCAAAACATTAGAAGAAAAAACAGAGCCAAGAAATAAAAAAATCCACAAACCAAACGCAGAGTAAACAGAGGCAAAGCAACTAAAAATCCAAAAACCAAACCCCCATACCTAAATCAACATCCAATCCACTAGAGCAATAACCAGGCCCCCGAGATCATAAAAGGAAAAGGGACGAAGACAATCGCACCTTACATTTAATGCATGATAATGACTGCACACCATCCCCTGCAAGATAACCTTCACACCACTTAACAACCCAACTAAGCCATATAAAAACCAACGGCTTTTTGGAACCCTCAAAGAGGCTCGAACACCAAGCCCTAGCCCACAGCAGGAAAAAATGGTTGACTCCCCCTCCCTCACCCTACCCCTAACAAAGAAAGCAACCAAAAACTAAGACAGCCCTTGCCCAACAGCACCTAGCCATGAATTCACCAAGGGCAAAACCAACATCACACTACAACAATCCATAGTGAAAATGTCTCAGCATCCACAGTAAAAAAGCAACACGCTTTAGATTATAGGGTAAATATATATGGAGAAATCTCCATCATATTTGGGATTCAACAGTTGAAATGCATATATATTTTGTTAGTAAATTTTTTGGGTATGGAAATAAATAAAGAGTAAAATCAATTGGTTTAGAGGAATGAAAACACAGTCTTTAAGTTGTTTATTTATTTCATACATAGACAACACTTTTAGAATACAACTAAACTCATTAAACCTCTAAAAGAATAAGAATAAAAGACAAAGGAAAGAAAATACGTTGTTTGTGTATATATTTCTCTTTGTGTAATAACAAGTTTATATAGACTTGAAATGTTTTAATGAAACTAAATGATTGTTAATAATACATTTATATTTTGAATTAAACCGAATAACTGTTATTCAATTTTATCACAACAATCACAAATGTTAAAATTAATTATGAAAATTAAAAGAAATTAGCTCAATAAAGAATTAATCTCACTAACAAATTAAGTTTCGAGTGCTGAAGTGCTAAATGCCATCTTTTTTATATTATAAATATTTATATAATAGCATTAGAAAGCCAACTAGAAAAGCTCATCCATCATAGCTTTCACTTAATTTACTACATAATAAAAATTAGGGGTGAGTAAAAAAAACTGAAAAACTGAAAAAATCGATAAAAAAATAACCGAAAAAACCGAACCGTGAAAAAAAAAATTAAAATTTTGAAAAAACCAGCTGGTTCGGTTTCGGTTTTATAAGCCTAAAACCAAACCAAACCCAAACCGAAAAAAAGAACCGAAAAAAAACGGAGCCAAACCGGCAAAAAACCGAGCCAAACTGAAAAAACCAAGCCAAATCGAAAAAAACTGAGCCAAGCCGAGCCAAAAATGAGCCAAACCGGTTTGAACCGGTTTTGATTTTTTTAAAAAAATTTCGGTTTGGTTTCTTTTTTTTTATAAAAACCGAACCGAACCGAAAATGATCACCCCTAATAAAAATTCATACTTATAAACATTTAGGAGTGAGTGCTTCTTTCAAATGTGAGATATAAATCTTTTTCTTTTTTATTCATTTACAAACTACATCAATAATCCCCCACTAGTTTGTAATTAATATCTTTTTACTTGATAGAATTATACTAGCAAGAAGGTATGTTGCAGTTTAAACCTTCAATTAGTGTTAGAACTTGAATTCTACTAAAGTTATTGGTGTTCGTAGATGAAATCAAAACTTTTGTTGTAGAATCAAAGATACTACACACACAATACTATCTAAACTTTTAAAGAGTTTACAATTGTTTAGCACTTATTATGGTCATGTGTTAAATTCTCGTTTTCATAAATATCTACAAGAGAAAACCCTAACTCTTATATATATATATAAAAAATGACATCATTTCTATATTCATTTAGGCGGAATTATACATGTCTCTATTACATTAAACTTAAACTTTAAATTTCTTTTAAGAGCCTATGCTCATCTTTTTCTATGTAATAGAACACATTTAATACTATAATAATATGGTCCAAAATTAATTATCAATGTCTAATAGATACTAAACAGTTACTTATCATTTACCCATTAAACTTAGAGATAAACTTCTTGTTAATTCAAAGTTGGGTTCTTACTATCAATATCTTTAATAACAGGTTCAACTCTATTCTACTAGTTTTTTCCTTACCATGTCTCTAAATAGTCCTTTTATGAGCGTACGCTAAGTTATTCATAGATTTCATATTGACAATGATGATTACCTCATTTGTAATCAATTCTTGAATATACTCATGTCAAATACTTATATGTCTTGATTTACCATTGTAAATATTACTGTAAGCTCGAGACATTATTGCTTCACTATTGCAGTATAAAGAAATAGCTAACATAGATTATGACCACAACTTAATATCTAACAAAGATTTCTTAGTCATTCTACTTCTTTACCCAAGCGGCTATAGCAATAAATTTTGATTTCACGGCAGAACGAGAGATTCACGTTCTTTTCTTAGATTCCCAAGATATTACACCTCATCAAAGTAAAAAAAATCCATCCTGGTGTGGACTTATTATCACTTGAACTAGTTATCCAACTTGCATCACAATATCCTTCCAACATAACTAGAAAATAATAATAAAACAAGTCCAAATCCATCATTCTTTTTAGATAACCAAAGACTCTTATAATAGCCATTCAATTATCCATATTCAGCTTGCTTGTATATCTTGATAACTTGCATGTATCATAAGTCATATATGGTCTTGTACAATGCATATCATACATAAGACTTCCAATGACATCAACATATTCTAGTTATGCTATTGTTTTATCAAAATTATCATTTAACTTCATACTAGAGTTAAATGGGGGTATTAGCCTTCTTTATATTGAGATGCTTAAACTTATCAAGCATGTTCTCAATATAATATGATTGATTAACTTGTAATTTTATGATTTTACGATCCGAGTTTATATTGCATTTCCCATATCGTGTCAAAAATACATTTTTGACAATCTTGGTAGTAGTAGTGATGGTGGTGGTGGTGGTAGTACTAATTTTGATCATCATTCTTTGAATTACTATTTTTTAAAATTCTTTTATATAATTGTAATTGATAGTGATGGTGGTGGTGGTGATAGTAGTAATTTTGATCATCAATCTTTGAATTACTATTTTTTAAAATTCTTTTTTTTATTTGATTTTTTTTAATTCCATCCCTCAATACTAGATTGATTGGAAATTATGCTTCATAATTTATTTCAGTTTGCATTCTATGAGGTTATTAAAGTCTCATGACCTGGATCACAAGTTTGGTCGGTTGACTCAGGTGGTTTTTTGTGTTCTTTTTTAATTGATTTTTTTTATTTCATCTTTCAATATTAGGTTGATTGAGAATTGAATTTGATAATATATTTTGATTTTCTTTCTATGAGGTTATCTCGGTCTTATAATTCATGTTTGATAGGTTAACTCAAGTGGATTCGACTTATTTTTTTAGTTTAATTTTGTTTGTAATTTCATCATTCAATATTAGGTTGATTGAGAATTGGGTTCAATAATTTTTTTTATTTTCTTTCTATAGAATTATCAAGGTCTCATGACCTGGTTGACGGATTTGTCAGGTTAACCCAAGTTGATCTGACTCAATACAATATGTTGTCATTTTAATATCTAAAAAAGATTTTGTCCTAGTTGTTTTTTAAAATCAAACTATATTTGTATTAGTCATTCGAGTTATTTTTAAATCTATCAAGTTGATCAAGTCATATGAGATCAATCCTTTTATAATTTAATTTAATCCACGTTATAGCGCGCATTAATCTAATTACTTAACTATTATGAAAAACTAATATATCCAATGGTAAAATTATGAATTTTCAAAACTTTACATGTGCTATAGCCTCAGAGGAAAATCTGGTTCCGGTTCTGATTATAATATTTTAAGCTACATACGGAAACAAATCTTACTCAACTGTACATGTGTTATGAGAATTTAAATTTTAAATTATGGTATAAGAAATAAATTTATACAAATCTTATAATTTTGACATGGATTTATCGTTAACCCATTTGGAAGTAAACTTGAAAGGTAATACGTGAAAGATGAATCCACCCTACACTCTTTTTTTGGGTTTGGTTTCTCTCCTTTTTTTTTAGCCATAACTCATATAAATTAAAGCTTGTTAGGTATAAAATGTAAATTTTAGTTTATTTTCAAGTTAGAGACCGACATGTGCGAAAAGAACAGGAAAAAAGAAAAAAAAAAGATGAGAGGATAGCTTGAACGTCTTTGTTCAAACTTTGATATGTAACCAATTCACAATTTGATCTTGCTGAATTCTTGACATTGAGTTTCTAAGATGATTTATCGTTCACATAAGCGCCGTATGTAACCAGGGGTGCTTCAAGGTCGTGTGCGTACTTGATGACTTGGAGCATCTTGCTCTTGACATTCCAACATGAAGACTCCAATATAAACTTGCAGAGGGAAAATTTTCAAGACAAAGAGGAGCAAAAAAAAACAAAGAAAGAAACTCGCCCCTAACATTATATGAATACTACAAATTTCAAACTAGAAATGGCAATTTCCTTACAGAAAATACAAAATGAGCCGCGTATACATTTTGTAATCAAGAATCTATTACAACTCATGAAATCCAACAGTTACAATAGCATATGCAAGTAAAGAATGACAGATAAAATGCAAAACTGTCGAGGAAAATCTCTTAAAAGAGAGTTTCCAGAAAAAAAAATATTACAGCAGATTGTCCCTGCAATGTGCAATGTGTATGTCATCACCTATTTACAAAAGCTGAAAGATAACCTAATCAAAATAAGAGGAGGCACAAAATGATGCAGCAAAGAAAAAAGATGGACACTCTATTTAGAGACTTGTCAAGCTGCATTTCCTGCCTCCTCATCCTAGTACTGTTACTTCCCATGAGAGGATTTGTGTAAGGGCGAGCAAACATATTAGTGATCGACGTCCCAAAATTCCTTGTGAACACCATCTCATTGAACATCCCCAGCATTGGATTTAAAAAACCTGTCATCACGGTACCCCCAAGGTTTGAAGAGGTCAAGGCTGCATAACCTCCATGAGGATCATGGAAGTATTGTTGGTGTTGAAATGACTGAGGCTGTGGATTGAAAAAAATTTGAATGAAGTTGCCGATTTTGTGGCGAAGTATTAGCATTCACTGTATTCAACTCAGAAGGGAGTGGCCTACGGGGTATGACTATATCCACTGGGTCTTTCTTGGATTTTGATTCAGATGTAGATGGGCCCCGGCCATATAGAGGGACCAGTGAATTTGGAGAAATGTCAGCCTTGCAGACAGGGCAGCTCGGCTGCTGCTGACTAGCATCAGGGGAGGAAGTTTTAACATGGAGCCATTTGTAAATGCATGGCCAGCAATATAGATGACCACATAGGGTGACAACAGGGTCATGTGCAGAGTCTAAGCATATGTTGCATTCAAAATAGCCACTGTCATTGTCTGAGACTGCTGTTGGGACTGGGATCAATTTATGTTTCTGCTTAAGTCCAACATCTTCCTCAGATTCAAAATGTGCCTCATGATCAAAGAAGTGTTGTTCCATATCTGCAAGTTCCGCATTAAAAGCGAGGTTTCTTAGCATATCAATGATAATATTCAAAGAGAAACCATTGTGTGCATAAATTATGTGTGCGCGCGTGTGACAATGCACGAGAGACACAGAAACATACAGAAAAAACCATCTATCGGCAATAACAAAAGAAAAACGAAATTATCCAGGGAAAAAAAAAGCTGCTATATGCAATAGAGTTCAATTGCCAATAAATCTCCTTCCCAGAGACCAGATATTTAAAGTTTCAAACACGATAAGTTATGCATCCAAGTAAGCACAAACAAACAAGACAGGAGGTGCTGAAGTTCTAAACAGCAAAAGGTTAAAATCTTGAGGTTGACTACAAGAAAATGACAAAGAACTGGCTTGAGATTAGTAAAATGAAGAGCCATGTACAAAGATTCCTCAACCCATCAACGATATATGAAAAGAACAAAACGATGGGTTACTACTATCAGTCTCCCAAACAAATAAAGAGATCTAAAGGTTGATGACAAGAACGGCTGCAGAATAACTTATGTTAGAGTTCACCAATCTTACATATCTAGCACCTTAAGACTAGTAGGCCAGGTAGAGCTATCATAACCTAACGTGCTCCCAAATTACAAATTTCTAGTCTGAAAAAAAGAAAAGAAAAAAACACAATTGTTGGGTTTTTTTACAACTGATTTCTAAAAGGGCACTACCTAAATTGGTT
This sequence comes from Populus deltoides, assembly GCA_015852605.2. Taxonomy (NCBI): domain Eukaryota; kingdom Viridiplantae; phylum Streptophyta; class Magnoliopsida; order Malpighiales; family Salicaceae; genus Populus; species Populus deltoides. The sequence continues at coordinate 8,601,944 of CM027570.2, forward strand.
TCAAAGAACTAGTTTTCCGCCCTCTTAACATATAAAATCAAGAAAATAGCACAGATTTTCACACCCCAAAAGAACCCATCATCCTTTAAGACTTGAGATTAAGAAAAACATAGAAATTCATTAACCTTCTTTATCAGAAGAAAGCAAAATGCTTTAATGACTTTGAGAAATCAAACAAAACTTTGAAGGAAACATACAAGTAATTCCAAGATAAAAACAATTAAACATCAACAGCTTGACAAATTGAATACAAATAGCAACACATATCCACCTTTCCCATTGTTTTATTATTATTATTATTAAAGCATGGCATTATTAAAGAAAGACAATATCAAACCCGATAAATTTAAAACTTCTCTCACCATCCCATGAAAAAGAAACAGTCTACAATTCAATCACGATTGAAAACAAAATAAAATCAGAACCCCTACATTAAAATATACTCAGAATCCAATCAAGATCTAAATAGAAGAAAAGAAACAACCCCGCAATGTTTGTTGTACAAGAACTCGAAACAAGAAAACAAAACCCACGAAGAGGACAGAGGGAAGGAGATGATACCTCTTTACGAAAAGGCTGGAACAGAAGAAACAGAAAGTAGGCTTAAAAACTTTAACGCAGAAAGGCCAAATCTTTTTATTTTCTTGAGACGAGAGATGTGAAATTGTGGAGAGAGAGGAGGGCGAGATTTGATGAAGGATCTTAAGGATAAATATAATTAATTAAAAAGAAAGGGGTTAAAAAAAATACAGTGCGCCTTTCGTTTTGACAGGACCGTCTGTCTGTGGGTTGATAGTACATAGATTTGCTACGTAGACCCGTACTTTTTTAGACCGCTTGCATTTCACCACGTGTGCGTGCCTTATTTATCATCTCATTGCATGAATATATGATGAAAGCACTATACATTGTCAGTGAGAAAGTAGTCGATGATGACTAGGGTTTGTTTTCCAAACGAAAGACCAAGCAAGTGTGAGAGAGTATGATTGAATTGATTTTTTATTCATAAGTTAATTGGAAGGGATTTTACTAAGATTACAGTATTCACATAAACTCTTTTCCTGGTTTGATTCCGTGCAATACGCTGACGGATGATTATATATTAAAAAAATAATATAATATATTTTTTAAAATTTTATTTAATAACTATTGGGTTGAAACGGTTCTTTAATATGATATCAGAACCTTGATGACCAAGCAGTCACGAGTTCGAATATCACCATTACCATTTATTTGATAAAAATTAAGCATAAAGTAATGTAAGCCTGTGCAAGTTTCAAATCCAAAGGGCTTTCACTTGAAAGAGTATGTTAGAGAATAATATAAATCATATTTTAAAACCTCACCTAACAACTTAAACTATTGGGTTAAGATAATTCGTTAAATAAAAAGCAAATAACCCGGAAAAAAGGACAAGAATGAGAAAAATTGAAGGACATAGTAAAAGAAAGAATGCAAATTAAAAAAAAAAAAAAAACCAAAACCTTGAGATGGTTTACCATTTATATAAACATTTTTTCCACCCCGACGTTTTTTTAATGTATAGTATAATTAGATGCGAAAGACATAGCATTAAGGAACCTTTTTTTTTTTATAATAATAAAGAGATATCTTGAGGGAAAAGTTGTTAACAAGTCTTAACTTGGATTAAAAAAATCAGCAGAATTAAAGATAAGTTTAATGACCATCTAGATTATTCTGTCACATAATTAAGTTCATCTAGATAAGCTGACTATGTTCATGGTTAAATTGGACTTGACCTCTTCTACCATCTTGGCTTGCGATGCACCCACCTACATGGAGACACCAGAATGCAGGCGACCGCCCACTGGATTACTAGCTCGAGGGAAAGCGCAGAAAATAAAATCAAATCGGGTTTTAGAATTATACATCCTTTAATGCAAATGCAAAGACAGGCCTATGCATCTAACATAAACAACTCCCTCACACTCTTGATTTAGAATTATCCTCCTTCGAATCAATAGAAAGGTTGGTTTATTTATTTATTATTATTATTATATATAAAACTTCCTCGCATGCATGTCTACATGTTTGACACTTTCATAAAAAAAATAATAATAATAAGGTAAATGATCTTTGGTGCCCTATAAGGTCAAATGCACTAGATTGATAAATTATGTAATGTGTTGCCGTCTAGAAGAGAGAAAATCTTATCCTCAATAATAATAATAATAATAATAATAATAATAATAATAAGTAATCCAATGATGGCCCAAAACATGAACAACCATTAGAACCATTAGCTTCTACCTGATTATTGATGAACAAGACTTCAAGATGAAAAAGATTTGCCCATGCCACGGTCTTGCATGAAACCAATAAATAAGCTCCTGGCATGGTCTCACAGGAAATCAACAAATGCTCTAGGACAAAAAAAAAATATCAGATTCTAACGTGTGGCCTTTAGGTCTCACAGGAAACCATGGCCTCAAGAAAAAAGATAATTCTGAAGTTCGAGGCCAACATCCATGCTTCAGGTAACCGCCAACAAGCATTTCCAATCCTTCGTTCTCTCCAACCACAACCTGAAAAACGTGTCTTCTCTAGGATTGGATATGCTTCAGAAATTCCCAGTGATGCTTTCCTCATGATTTAACCCCTCCAGCGCCTACACTAAAATGACCAGTATATTCCTGAATTCAAATATAATCTTGAGCATAAACACTTTTGACAATCCAGCAAGAGGCTATTGGATACCCATACGTTGTTGTCTCTACTAAAAGCTTCTGTCCAGAAAATATAGGTCCTATCCCAGGTGGGAGACCAAAAAAACCATCCACCCAGAACACTGAAAAGCAGAAACTATAACCTTCTTAAATGTGTACTCTTAGTCCTATCATACCCTCATTTATATGACCAAATTTCTAGACAAAGTAGCAAAAAAGGTCCAGTATTGTCCTGGGAGAGTTTATACATGAACCCATGTTAGAACATGTCAGGCGGCTACATACATTTTCATCCCCAGGAGGGTATGACAGCATTTCCAAAAGAGTAGCTACAGTGATACACAATCCAAATCATGTGAAAAACAAATTGTCCCTCCATTCTCATTCACCTCACTACAGCACAGCTTAAAACAATTTCACATGGTGGTCGTAAAGAAAGACCCAAGGAAATCTGAAGATAGAGAGCACCTTGGAGACATGATTCTGCTATAAGCCACTTGTGCGTGCAGTAACCAGAATTCCTCAAAAGTTTAATTCATTTCATTCCAGATGAACAACAAATGGAAAAAAAAATGGCTTCTAAATGAACCAACACTTCAGTACTAACCATCCAGGAACTGTATAAAAGGAACAAGGTCTTAATCCAAAAGCTAATGAAAGCCATCCGAGTCTAAGCTATGAGTTAAACAAATTATAATGACACAAGTGATAAATTCACAGACCAGCATCAATTTCAGATACTAAAACTTGAAGTTGTGGCGTGGTTACACTTAAAAATTGCAACTTAGAATCCAATGAACTGATGGTCTTGAGTGGTTGACTTAAAGAGACATTTTCTAGCTTGCTTCCTCAGAAAGAAGGTACTCAAAGCTACTCCCAGGATGCACATTATCCATCTTTGAGAAAGATACAGAACTAAAGCCTCCAAACAAAGCCAACAAGTGGGAGCAACTGGGTAAGAGTGCAGCTACTAGGACACATTCTAAAAAATCTAAGCCCCACCCCCCACTTTATTACCAAAACACAGAACATTAGACTGACAAGCAGTCACCCCTTCTAATAAATTAAAGAACAGCGATATCAATGGCTTATCATATGACACAAGCATGTAATTTACATGTAATCACACCTGCTTTATAATCCTCATCATGGATTACCAGTTGCCTAGTGTAGCATTAACACATGCTTTTTAAAACAAACAATTGGACGCATCTGATATTTCATGAACAGTGTGTTAAATTGAAACACACTTGTTCTAAACTTGATGCACCCACAGATCAACTTAAGCCAACAATCAGAGACCTAGGGAATAGGATGAGATAATTGATGTTCCATATAACAAGGCCAACTGAGAAACTCTGCTTAATTTCTCATATATTTTCTTCAAAGCATCCAAGACCAAATATTCCCACCAATCAATATTAGCATTATATAAAACTATAGACCGATTGACCACACCACCACCAGCTCACCAAGATCTTTCGGCAAGCATTTCATTTTTATATTGAGTATATAGTATCATAGGTTAGTTTTGAAATTTTCAGTTTCCTTGACAGTAGAAGGCGCAAGGACTCACGCAAATCTCATACCATATATTTTTCTGTACGTGGATCATGTGAAATAATTAAAAAAAAATCAATTTGGTCATCTTGATTTCCTTAGCTTAAGAAAATCAAACCAAATCAAAACTGAAATTTTAAAATTTTTAAAATTAACTGACGTGGTCAAATAATCGAACCACATGAACCCAAATGCATCGTCAGTTTTCAGTTCCCAAAGCATTTCGCACACAACAACCAAACTTCAGGAGGGATGTAAAGAAGGATAAGCCAATACTTCTCATATTAATCTACAGTCTACACTAAGCAAGAACAAGCTACCAAACATGCATTCAGCTACGTAAGACAAGACACATACAGTTACTAATATTTTCTGAAGGTAACATAAAAATACAGCATCATCTGGAGATGGAGCAGTGGCAGCTAAATAGTTTATTGGCAGCAAGTGCTTGTTTCACTTACAAGAATTTCTCAATCGTGGTCGTTAAGGTAGTTTTGGGAACAGCACCGATAATCGCCTCTTTCTTCTCACCATTTTTAAAGATGATAACAGTGGGAATGCTTCGAATCCCATATTGGGTTGCAATGGAAGGGCAATCATCAGTGTTAACTTTGTAACATTTGAGCTTACCAGTATATTGCGTGGCCAGTTCATCGATTATAGGGTGAATCATCCGGCACGGACCACACCATGGGGCCCAGAATTCAACCAGCACAGGGGATTCCGATTCGAGCACCACTGACTTCCATGTTGCATCCGTTACAGAAGCCACTGCAGTTCCATTTTCAATTCAATTATTTCAGTAGCAAACCCTTGAATTATGACTTTTTCAATTTCTATATCTACAATTTTATTTATCCAAAAGAAAACATTTTTTTTAAATGACAATTCCTTTTCTTTTCCCAGCTTAGGTTTTAACAAAATAAGCCCAAAACATAGTCGAAAAAAAAAATCTACGATCCAGATGACCTTCGACAGCAGTCTCCTGCGCCTCACAAACAATCCTTCCACCGCGAGAGAGTCTGGAACTGGTGAGAGTCACGAACGATCCAGGAGAGCGGTTTATAGTCGACGAATTAAAGGAGAGCTTGAGGCCTTTGACGTGTGGTAAACGAAGGGATCTCCGGTGAATAGGAGAAGCAAAAGCGGAGAGAGGTGTAGTAGTAGTAGGTTTAGGTTTAGGGAAGGTGAGAGGAGGAACGGTGAGGGATTCAAGAAGAGCAGCCATGAGGAGAATCGGATTATTGGCTTTGGATTGGGTTTGCGGAGACAGAGAGAGATGGGGAATTGATGATATTTGGAGTTTACCTGAGAAGTGGAAATTACGCTTTTCTTTAATATTTGTTTTTAACCAGGACAGGACATGTCAGGAAGGAAGGAAGGACTGTTCATTTCCGTAACTAGATTTGGGAATTAACGAGTGGGCTCACTACCAGCTCACTTGTCTAGATAAGCACATGTGCTACAGAAAAGTTCACTGCGTACAAACCAAAGGCAAAAACCACTTCATGGTTGAAAAAAATTGCATCTCATTTGTTTCCTTTCACTCATCTCTATAAGATTTTTTTGGACTGCGGAGTTCTTGTTATATATATAATACAAGTAGAAGAGAGGGGAAAAAATAAAAAGGCTACACGCACCACTTCAAGATGTTTGACCATCCCATATTTGAAATAACCACGTGTAAAAGAAGGTGAAAAAAATAATAATGCTTAAAGGTTAATAATTTAATGATGAAAGATAAAACCGAATAAAAATTAATTTTAAAAAAATAATGTCTCCTCATGTTAATTTAACTAACTCGCGATCTAAGATATAAGACATGGATAATCCCACAAAAAAAAGATGAACAAGTCATAAAGTTCATAGCTTAATAAGTCAATATCAAATGAAAAAAATTAAAAAAAGAATTTAAAAACAAATACCAAACTCAAATCAAGTAAATCATTGAAAGTGATGGGCCGGGTCATGAGAATGAGACAACTCTGTAAAAGGCAGAAATAATTACAAAACAAAATTCTCAATTATAAAAAAAATTAAAAATAACAAAAATAAACAATGAGGACTAAATCTTGCACCAAAAATTATTGAAAGAAGCTAATCCGGGATTAAATTGAAAACAAAATAAATGAAGAAAAGGATAGAAAAAGAGTAATGAAAAAAATGAGGACCAAAATTTGAAAAAAAAATGAATTAAAATTCTAAAAGACAAAATAAAATAAATGCAAAGGATAAAAAAATAGCAATCAAAAGAATAAGGACCAGATTGGATACAAAAAATAAATTAAATTAAATGCGGAGAGGGATGAAATTGAAAAAAATAAAGTTCAATAAGCATTAAAATCAAAGCAATAAAAATTTAAAGGAGTAGAGGATCAAACCCAAAACAAATACACATAGAGGGCACAACTAAATTTTTAAAGGCCTGACAAGAATACCAAGGCCCATAAGAAAGAAATGAAGGGTAGGAGAAAAAAAACTCATCATAGCAGAATCGCTGATCGTTTTGGGAAACGTGCCACCCTAACAACTGTGCCACATCCTTGTGCATCATATGAGACGACGATCGAGTTTTTTTTGCCACTGTAATTGTCCTCACGCGCCTCCGGAATAGCGCAGAGGACTTTGACACATGTGTGGCACGCTTCAGCATGTTTTACTGATTTATTAATATTTTAATAAGATAAATTACAAAAAAGGACCCAAGGGCATGCCATTATTACAAAAACAATCATGGCGCAAAGACAAAAATGCCCTCCAAAGTCATTCTTTAAATCTGAAAAGTCAAAAGTTAACTATGTAATTTTATTTTACAAGAAGAATGCAAAGACAAATAAACCTCTCTCTGCAAGGTTATTTTTCTGAGCAACTAAGAATATAAGCGTAATTTTACAATGCAAATAAAAATAAAAGGACAAAACAAACCCTTAACAAACGACTTGTTTTTTTCAAATTTCAAAAGTAAAAAAATATTTTAACTGTGCATTTTCAAAGTTGAATGACAAAATTGTTCTAGATCAATCCACAAATGACATTTGAATCCCTTTGAAAAGATGATTTTACCTTTAATGTCAAGGCAATTGTTAGCAATGAAGGCAAAATAGTCATTACACTGCTTAAATCTATAATGATTCTTCTCACATGCTACACAAAAATGTTAAGCCCTTTTAGTATGTTTTTTTAACCAGCCATTTCATCCACCCTCATGTTTTTTATATATATATAAAAATTATAAATGAGATTCAAAAAATTTAACTCGAGAATTATTTCATGAAACAAAAAAATTATTAAGCCCGATCCCTACCTAGTCAAACTTAATCAGTCAAAGTTATAACTCGGGTTATAGATTCAATAGGATTCAATAAATTTTATATATATAATTTTTTATCTAAAATAAACAACTATAAAATCAATAACTAACAAAATATCAAAGTGATTGGAAAAGAAAATCAAGTTAAAACAAATTACATTGCTCAATTAATAACCAATCAATTATTGAGTGATGAATTTTTTTTAAAAAAAAGCAAGAAAAAAAATGTAACTGTTATGGATAAAAATAAAAATAAAAAACAAAAAAGATCCAATCTCTTAGGATAAAAAGGCCTAGAGTTCCTAGGCCTTCAAAAAAAGGTCTAAGGGTTTGGGCCTTATTTTTTTCAATCTTCTTCAGTGGTGGATGATAGGTCATTTGTCCCTTAATGCTTTGAAAAAAAATATCAAGCAACACATAACTTGCATTGCCCAGATTCCAATAACCTCTAATCGTATAAATAGGGCTGATCTAGTTCAAACCCAGAGAAGCCCAATTTTAACCATGTTTTAACCCGAAAAAACTAAAAAAAAAATAAATACCCTAAACACCTTCTAAAACATATTCATATCCTTTAACAACCCAGAAATTGGTTCTAAAACTCACAATCAACTCAAAACAAAAAAAAACTTTTCGAGTTCAAATCTACCATTTCAGACAAGTTTAAAGGAAAAAACACATTGTGTAAATATTTCTCATTAGACGGATCCCATTGACACCAAACCACCCGTTTTCATGGCCAGAAACAGTTTCAACCGAGACTTTCTCTTTTTACAATCAGAATCGAGCCACTTTCTCTCTCATCTCTCAAACTAGAAATAAAAAATAAGAAAAATAAAGTTTGACATCAAAATTGACTTTCATAAATTGTTAGGTGCTGAAAGTTTATAATTTGAGAAGTTGGAGGACAAAAATATACGTTTAGCCTCAAGTTTAGAAAAACCATCATTTTTTTCATGCTTTTTTCATTTTAGTCTCCTATCTTTGAATCTTGGCTTTTCTTGATAAATGTGCCTTAAATGACCATTAATGTAGGCCTATAAGGTGTAATAAAAACACAGAGAAGGAGGACAAAAATGACAAATCATTATGGCAATCCACAATGATTTGTTCATTGGTAAATAGTGGCATGAGAAACAATATTTCCTCCAGTTGAATGAAAGGATAAAAATTATTTAGTGTGTGTAATACATCCTCCAGCATGTGAGGAAGGCCGCACATTGTGGTGGCACATGCAGCTTACTCTAAGCTCTAATGGGGGCCATCTTTAGTGCTATAGAAATTGTCTTGGCAAGGTCTTTCCTTTACAGCGGCGTGTGGTGAAAGGAGGAGCTTCAACAACCATTTTTTTCTGTTTTTTCTTTCCCTCCTTTTCTTCTCTTTCTCTATCTTGGTTTCCATTCTTGATCTATTGAAATTTCAAAGGAGACTTTTCATTTTTTGAAATGTAAACTTTGGTTCTCATTTTTTTAATTATTATTTTTACAATAATTATATTTTAATTTTGCAAAATTGATGTCCGATAAATAATGAAACGGTGTCCAAAACTATAAACACGCTAGGAAATATAGAATGAAAGAAATTTTTGAAATGAAAATGTTGAAAAATATAACATAGAATGATGAAATTAAAAAATAAAAACTTTAAAAGACGAAAAAAATAAAAAAAAAGGCAATTGAGAAAATAACAAAATGTCATATTAAAGCGACAAAACAAAGATAAAAGATTGAGATCGAGATTGAGATAACTTAACAAAAGAAAGTGGAACAAACAGTGAAGTCAAGGGCCTAATAACCAAATGTCAAATGATGAATTTGAAAAAAAAAAGTAATAAACGACCCCAAAAAAAGACTGAACTTAATCGAGTTCGGATAATGAGACAGGGATTACACCGTAGAAAGGAAATTATAAAAAAATAAAAAAGTAAAATTTACAACCATGAAACAATTTAAAACTCAAATAATATGATATAAAAACAAAATGAAAGAAAATAATTAGGGGCTAAATTTAAAAAAATATTAAGAAAAGGATAAAAAAAATGTAATTGAAAGAATGAGGACAAGAATCATATATAAAAAAAATCAAATAAAATGTTGATGGACAAAATAAATAAATAAAAGATAAATCAAGAAAAATGGTAAGAAAATAGCAATTAGAAGAATGAGAACCAAAATCGGATTAAAAAACAAATGCAATAAAATAATAAGGGATAAAATTAAAAAAAATAATAATTATAAAAATTATATATATATAAAAAAAAAAAAAATCAAAAGAAGGAGGAGCAAGTTGAAAATAAAAATCAAATGGAATAAAATACCTACGGATGAAATTGAATTTTTTTTAAAAAAGTATTAAAAGCATAATTAAAAAAATAAAAGTTAAAATCGATAAAATTACAAATTAAATGACATAATTCATTTTTCATAATATAACCAAACACTGAAACTTTTAAGGATATTTTCTTACATTATAACACACCAATTACAATATCATTAACCTCTATCTTATAGATCATAATTAATTTAATACAAGTCCAATTTGATGAAACTCTTAATTAATAGCTTGAAATAAATTTACAATCAGATGCCAATTGAAAATTACTCTCATCCTTTCTTCAAAATTGTTTCAAACCTAATTTTTACAGAATTTCTAAGGCAACTTTCCCATCGATTTCTGCAGGCAAAAACGTCAGCATAGAAAGATTCGTGATTAATATGATTGATTTTGTTCAACGGTGGTCAACAAAGTTCACCGTACCGTTTCCATGCTTTCCCCGTGTCGGCATGCATACCCAGACTGGTACAGTGACCTTGACGAACCCCACGCCCTGTGACTCACATGAAAGAACTGTCCAATCACACAACTCGAACTTACCTCAACGTCAACACTTGTACACCTACTATTGGCCAATGCTTAACTAAACTCTGCTCATGACATACACAACAAATCAATATATGTCTGGATCTGAGTTTTTATTAAATTTTAATTTTCTTATTTTAAATTATAATATTTTTAGTATTTTTGTATTATTTTAACATATTTTTAAATGAAAAAAAAACTTTAAAACACAATAAATCTCCTTAACCAGCACTGCAAGCAAGCTAGCACAGCTTATTCTCTCCGCAGAGCTCCATTCTTTGTCTTAACATATATTCTCTATGTTTATTATTCATGGATATCATTAAATCCCAAAGACAGAAAGAGGAGCAAGCTGCTGGCTTGAAACAACATTTTTTCACTGCTCAAAACAGAGAAGAAGAAGCGACATTAATAATGGCCCAAGATAGGTCTCCGACAGAGGAAGTCATGAAGCTAGCTGCCATTGCACTAAGCTTAAATGTAAGGCTAAGATCTTCCGACATGCCAGTAGACATGCAAGAACGTGCCCTTCGCTATGCAAGATCATTTCTCGACGACCCATCAATATCATCAGCTCCCAAACACCGCCCCAATCCTACCCTCCTTGCTCGAGCCCTCAAAAAGGTGTATCTCATCTTCTCCATCTTCTAATAACACGTATATATGTTTAGTTCAGTAGCTCTTTGATACTCTTACAGCATCAGAAGATTAATTAGTGATTAATTAGATTATCAATTGCTAATCGCTAACAAGTACTGATGGCAGGGGTTATATTTATTTACAAACTGGTTTTAGCCAATGTGTTTTGAGTCTCAAGAACTGAGATGGGTTAATTTGGACAGGAATTTGACTCGGTATATGGGGTGGCCTGGCACTGTGTGGCGGGGAAGAGTTTTGGGTCGTTTGTGACTCACTCACCAGGTAGGTTCATGTACTTCTCTATCGACTCGCTGTTTATTGTTCTCTTCAAAACAGAGGTGAAGATGGTCACGGAATTGGAACCTTCTTCCCAGATCAGCTGACGTGATTTGAAGGTTTCGAAAATGCTGTGTAGTTGCTGACTTTGACTGCCACAGGCCATCTCTTGAGAAACGATACCTGTCTTGAATTTTTGTTTGTTTTTTCCACCTAATTAAGAAAGAAACAAGAACACAATTATCTTTTCTTGTGTGTTTTCCCTCTTTTTTTCAATGGAAAAAACGGATTCTTTTACTTCAATATCATGTCTTAAATAATCTTTTCCAACTTCTGGATGTCAATTTCATCCAGATAGCTATCCATTTCGATATAGTACCCGACAATAGATTTCAACTGGGTGTCCGGGCCAGCTTGCACGCACCTCGACTAATCCCACGAGTCCTGAAGTTAATGACCATGTAAGCCTCTAGTGGCCATCATATGAGCAATCACAAGGCTCGAACCTGAGACCACAGAGGGAGCAAACCTCTTGGTCCCAAACTCTTACCACTAGGCTACCACCTAGATGGTTTCATTTCAATTTTTTAGAGCCACGAGTGACGGTAAGTGGAATTGCTCTAATTAAAAAAAACTTGGAAAATTAATTTAATAATTTTTTTTTCAATTAAGCCCCTCCCTTCTATTTTCAATCCCCCCATTATTTTTTCAATTGCATCATTTTCTTCTCAATTTTATCATCAAACTATTTTTGATAGTCATTCAAGTTGTTTTTGGACATGTCAAGTCGATTAGATTATATAAGACAACTTTCACATGTATGAATTTTAAATCTAGGCTAGGCAATGAGTTAAGTCGATAAGTTTTTTCTGTCAATTTTATTAATTTTTTTCTCAATTTTATCCTTAATATTTTTTTAATCGGTCACGTGAATTGCCTTTGGACTAATCAAGTTAACTAGATCAAGTTTGGAAAACTTTCACAATTTTATTTTAAACCCAAGCTAAACAAGAAGTTAGGTTAAGTAGTTTTTTTTATCAATTTTATCCTTAGAAATTTTCCAAGTCAGTCAGGTTTTTTTTTTGGCCAAGTCGCCCCGAGTTATGTCAGAATAACTTCCACGCAGTTTAATTTTAAACATGGGCTAGGTAAGGAGTCAAATCATGAGGTTTTAAAAATAAAAATTTTAGCGTACAACAAAATCAAGTAAAATATCATCAGGAATAAAATTGGGATTACGATCAAATTCTGCAAATGCTACATTATCATGTGATCTCCTTCTAATTTATGTAGTGTCATTGAATAATGTTAAACACTAATTTTTTGAATAAAACACAATTTAAAAAAAATTGAATTTTTTTTACTATTCACGTGAACAGTGCAAGTGAATAAATTCATTGTATTGTTCACGTGTTCACTTTTGAGTGCAGAGTGAATTAATTCACTCTGCACATTGTTCACTTTTGTGAGGTGAATAGTGTCAGCAAAGCTAGTGCTTCTCCTAAAATTGCGTTTCTACCTTATTTTTTGGTGGGTCCCATGTTTTAAAAACACCGGTTAACATTTTAACCAAACACAATTTTTTATGGTTTCTTCAAAACGCAACCGCTACTGTGTAGACAAACACACTCTAAGGTTGGCATTTTAAATTGAGTTTAATAACGAAGCTAAATAATTTTCTCCAATCTAAATATTTTTAATCATGTTCAATTTTTTTTATCCAATCCACTTAGTAGCTGGTAAAATAGTTTGAATCTAAGAAAATTAAAGAGCCGAAAAAGATCCTTACAAATATATAATTTTGATACGGAAAGAGAATTGTTTTGACCTTAATATATAAAAACTGATATAAGAATATTCATTATTAAAAACAAAAAAATATTTTTTCTCTTGCATTTTGTTATGTTAGCATTAAGCTGATAAAAGGTAGTATTTAAATCATGTTCGTGATTAATTTTTTTTTTATACTTCCAGGTGATCTTGTTATGATTACTTGAATCCTGATCTAAGAAAGGGCACCCTGTTTAAATTCTGAAATGGAAACACGAACAAAAAGAGAGAGAGAAAATTTCAAGAACACTCTCATTAACCACAATTAACTTGTGATTTACCGACATTCTGATCCAATTATTGATGATTTTGTCTTGCAGAAACAGATCAAAATAATGTGAACACCTTGCATAGATACAAGATTATGTTGGAATACTAGTCAAATTTTAGGTTTGTTTTTCAATAATTACGAGTTTAAGTCTTTTTAAAGTCATTAGAAGTTTATATAGTTATTAACTTCAGGGTTCGTGGAATAAGTGAGGTGCATGCAAGTTAGCCCGAACATTCATATTAATAAAAATAAATAAATTATATTGGGAATCCATTGAAAAGCCTCACAGAACAAGTTTTCCTTGGCAGCCACTTCTTATTTGTTCCATTCATGAAGACAAAGTAAACTTATATGGAAATCACGGCATTGATGAACACAGATGATTTTGTCTATTGGGTAGCATTTCAGACCTGTCTTGTATGTTCTTCCAGATCTTGATTTGTTGATATCTTCAATGTGGGGCAGGTGAGTTTCATTGAGCAGGTTTTAGCCTTTCTTCTTCTTCTTCTTCTTCTTCTTCTTCTTATCTTTTGTCTCATTCACCACCATCCATACATATTCTTCTACTACTGTTATTTTTCTTCTTTCCATTTTGTTAATTTCTCTTCAAAGCTGGCAATGTGACTATGTGGGCAATGGAGGATATGCAGTGAAGCTCTTGTCCCTCCATGATTGATACAAATTTAAATGGCTATCACGATCAATTCCGGTAGCACTCTAGTTTTGCAGGTGAACTGAGCTCCTAACTTCGCTGTGTTCGGGATTTTTTTTCAAGCTACTTGTATGCTGAATTGATACTGTCTCAGCCTCTCAGGGATGAAAATGACGTTTTTCTGCGCCAAGGTTTTTTTAAATTGTCTTAAAAAATCTCCTATTTATTTAGTTAAATGTTGTTTTTTCAATGGTTTTAAACCCCAGCTTGGACCAAAAAATAACCTTGTGACTTTGTTTACTGAAAAGTAGTTTTTTTTTTTTAAAATATTGTTTTTGCAAAATGAATTCCTAAAAAGTAAATTATTTTTTAAGGTTTGATAGTATTATGAAAAATAAATTGGAAAACACTTTCTAGTATTTGGCTATGTTATGGAAAATGAATTGGAAAATAACTTATCAATGTTTTATTTTTTTCAAGTTTATTAAAATAAAAAGGAACAAATTTTACAAATTAAAAAGTTGAATGAGAATGAAATTGAAAAAAAAATCTAATTTCATAAATTATCTCAAATAAAATAAATAACAATCAAAATAATAGAGATCAAATCTAATAAATAAAAAAAGTTGAAAAATGATGAGATTAAAAAAACTTAAAATTTCATAAATTATTTCAAATAAAATAAATAACATTCAAAAGAATGAGGACCTAATCTGATAGATAAAAAATTTTAATAAAAAAATAATAAGAGAAAAGCAAATAAAAATTATAAAAATAATGACTAAAGTTGATATAAAAATCAAATTCTAAGAGATGAAATTGAAGAAAAAAAAGATTCAAAATAAAATATATAACAATCAAAAATTTGAATATCAAATTTGATATAATCAACAAATAACATGATATTTTTAATTTTGTCACAACTTCTATAAAGTGTTTTCCGCCCAAAATAAAAGGAAAATACTTTTCAAGAAATCAAGTCAAATTTTCCTTTGATTGGAAAGTATTTTCTGTTGACTAGCTTTTCTAATGACAAACAAATATAGAAAAGTTTGAAAAGTGGTTTTCAGGAAACCACTTTCCATGGAAACAAACTAGGCATTAAACAAGATTTTATTTTGAGCTATTTTTTATATTGAACTGGCTAAACTTGAAAGAGTCATAACTCGCTTAACTCAGTTGACATGATAGAACTCAGTTACAAAATCAATAATTAAAAAAAAAACAATATACTTTTAAACAAAAATAATAAACTTTAGTTGGCTAAAGATTTTATTTTGAGCTATTTTTTATATTGAACTAGCAAAACTTGAAAGAGTCATAACTCGGTTGACACGATACAACTCGGCTACAAAATAAATAATTTTTTTTAAAAAAAACAATATAATTTTAAACAAAAATAATAAACTTTAGTTGACTAGGTCCTGTTTATTTGCTGGAAAGTGATTTCTTTGTGGAAAGTGGTTTCCTTGAAAAATGAATTCCTAGAAAGTGAATTATTTTTTGATATTTGGTAGTGTCATGAAAAATAAGTTGAAAAATATTTTTCAGTGTTTGGATATGTCATGGAAATTGAGTTGAAAATAACTTATTAATGTTTTATTCTTTTCAGTTTATTAAAATAATGAGAAACAAATCTTACAAATTAAAAAGTTGAATGATAATAAAATTAAAAAAAACTAATTTCATAAATTATCTCAAATAAAATAAAACAATAATAATGTTAGAAAATGATGATTTTTTTAAAAAAAATAAATTAAAATTTCATCAATTATTTCAAATAACATAAATAATATTAAAAAAAATAAAGACCAAATCTGATAGATAAAAAATTTCAATTAAAAAATGATAAGAGAAAAAAAAAATAATAATCATAAAAATAAGGACTAAAGTTGATATAAAAATCAAATTAAATCAAATTTTAAGGGATGAAATTGAAGAAGAAAAGGATTTAAAATAAAATATATAACAATCAAATGTTTGAAGACCAAATTTGATATAATCAATAAATAACATGACATTTCTAAATTTTTCATAACTGCTGAAATGTATTTTCTATCCAAAATAAAAGGAAAATACATTTCTGGAAACCAAGCTAAATTTTTCATCGACTGAAAAGAGTTTATCATTAACCAACTTTTCTAATGACAAATACACATAAAAATATTTGGAAAGTGGTTTCTAGGAAACCACTTTCCATAGAAACAAACGAGGCATTAGATAAGATTTTATTTTGAGCTATTTTTTATATTGAACTGGCTAAACTTGATAGAATCGTAACTCGGTTGACATGATAGAACTTGGCTACAAAATCAATAATTAAAAAAAAAACAATATAATTTTAAACAAAAATAATAAACTTTAGTTGACTAAAGATTTTATTTTGAGCTATTTTTTATATTGAACTAGCTAAACTTGAAAGAGTCATAACTCGGTTGACATGATACAACTTGGCTACAAAATCAATAATTAAAAAAAAATATTATTTTAAACAAAAATAATAAACTTTAGTTGAGTCCCCATTTGTTTGCTGGAAAGTAATTTCTTTCTGAAAAGTGATTTCCTTGAAAAATAAATTCCTGAAAAGTGAATTATTTTTTTATGTTTGGTAGTGTCATGAAAAATAAATTAGGAAATATTTTTTAGTATTTGGCTATGTCATGGAAAATGAGTTGAAAAATAACTTATTAATGTTTTTTAAGTTTCTTAAAATAATGAGGAATGAATCTTACAAATTATTAAATGATAATGAAATTGAAAAAAAAAATAATTTCATAAATTATCTCAAATAAAATAAAACAATAAAAATAATGGAAATCAAATCTAATAGATAAAAAAGTTAAAAAATAATGAAATTTTAAAAAATAATAAATTACAATTTCATCAATTATTTCAAATAACACAAATAATATTCAAAAGAATGAGGACCAAATCTAATAGATAAAAAATTTCAATTAAAAAATGATAAGAGAAAAGCAAATAATAATCATAAAATAAGGATCAAAATTGATATAAAAATCAAATCAAATTAAATTTTAAGGGATGAAATTGAAGACAAAAAAAATTCAAAACAAAATATATAGCAATCAAAAGTTTGAAAATGAAATTTAATATAATCAACAAATAACATGATATTTCTAAATTTTTCAGAATTTCTGAAAAGTGTTTTCCACCTCAAATAAAAGGAAAACTCTTTCTTGGAAATCAAGTTAAATTTTTCTTTGACTGAAAAATATTTTTTATTGACCAACTTTTCTAATAATAAACAAATAGAAAAAAGTCTCGAAAGTGGTTTTCAGGAAACTACTTTTCATGAAAACAAATGAGGGATAAGTAACCCTTGTTAATCTAATAACCCAAAATCCTAAGTAGGTTATGAACATAAACTCTATTAGGTCCACTATATGAATAACTTTGTTGACTAAGAGGCATAGAGGGTACTGATTTTTGCTGCACCAGTCCAGTACTTAAAAAACCCCTAAATCCAACTTAAATAATCCACAAAGGCCCGGTCCAATCATAAAGAGAGAGCCTAAGAAAAATCTCTTAGCGCATAAAACTTGTAAAAGTCGGCCCATAAATAGATGGCCCATTAGATGGGCCTAACACATTATAAAAGAAATAAATATTTTCTTCTGGATGCAAAACCTTTTGAAACCATTTGGTGGTGCAATATTAGCGCATTTAAGTATTGTTTAGTATTAAGGTTAAATCTTGTTTTTAAAATTTTTGAATTTTTTTTAGCTTTAAATTAATTATTTTTGATGTTTTATGATTGTTTTAATATGTTGATGTTAAAAATAATTTTTTTTAAAATAAAAAAAGATATTATTTTGACACATTTCCAAATAAAAAATACTTTTAAAAGTAACTTCTACCACACTCTCAAACACATGACTAAATTCTTATGGTTCAATTGAATCATTCATACAATCATTATGGTTAAATTATATAATCATCTTGGACTCATCACATCACAAATCAACGCATCACATTCATCTCATTTCATTATGGTTTAATTGAACCATTCATACAATAATTAGAACATGATAACATATAATTTAAAATAAGGATCATTTATCTACTATATTAAGAATTTAATACAAACATTATCAAAATAAAATCTATATAAGATAGTCATATATTTAGTTAATATTTAAGTCCAACATATCATAAGATCCTATAATAGTAATTACAATAATTAATTAACATTCATGTTGTCATCCCCAAAACTATACGTAATATGCAACATTATTAATATTGTTATCATAACAAAAAAAAAAAAAACTATACACAATATGCAACTTTATTAATATTCTTATAAATACAAAATGCAAGGGTTACATTATCAATTAGACCCGATAAAGCTGCAAGGATCTTGAATTTATTTTATATCATTAATAAATTAATATGACATAAAGTTTTCAACATCATATAATAAATTTATTGAATAACTTAAAGTAGACCATTGGAAATTAAGTAAGTTCTCTTTATCTTTTCCTCATATTAATTAAAACAATTACTTGACCCGGACCCAGGTAGTAGACCCTCATTCAAGGTAACCTTCATACTGCCTAGAAACAAGGCATTAACCTTATTCAAGATATCTAGATTCATAGAACAAAATAAGGTGTTAATCCTTAAATCAAGAACTAGCCATCCAACCTGTAACATAACACCAAGAATTAGTCATCCAATCCAAAACATGATACTAATTCTTAAACCAAGAACTAGATATTTTGTCCAAAACAGGGCAACAATATCATATAAGAGAATAATACCATTGAATAATCAAGAATCTAAGTACGATGTTTTAACATTTCTAAATAGAATATAATTAATAAGGTGCCGAGCACCTATCAGACGTTTGAGCTCTGTGTTGGATCCTATCTCGGTACCTCAAAACAATCTCTCCTGCAATTTTAACAGCTCAATGTCAAACGTCTCTTATCCTTGCATTAACTTTATTTCACGTGAACAAGTTAATACAATTCATTTATCTTTTAGCTAAAAATACCAAAAGAATAAGATATTTTTTCTTTCTATTTTTTTTCTCATTAATCCTTCACCCATTCATCAAATGATCAACCTAACACATTCTAAACAAAATCCCATGTTAACAATTCTCCCCCTTCATTTTATTGTTTTGGTTGAAACCTTATAAAAATGAAGGATATTTTTTCTTAGATTGAAACCTTAACCATTTCTT
>CM027570.2:9221736-9463265 GCA_015852605.2 Populus deltoides
TCTAAATCACAATTTCTTTTTCGTTTTCAAAATATATTTTTGACACTCAAACATTATTTTTTATGAAAAAAATTATTTTAACATGTGATTCGCACCTAATTTAGGGGAAAAAACATCTTATTTTCATGGTTATTAGTTGGATGCCCCGCGCTACGCGGCGGGCTCACTTTTTATTTTCATAAAAACTACTGTACAAATTTATAATATAAAAATAATATTTTTTTAACACTAATAATAATAGTTTTTTCAAATTTATTAATTATTATATTAATAATAATTATTATAATAAAAATAATAATATTTATAACATAAATAATTATATTAAGAATTTCAAGGATGATTACAACTCATAATAATATTTTTTGTATCAATACTTTGAGTTATAATAAAAATAATGATATTTATAACACAAATAATACTATTTTTGATCTGAACACTTTGAAGTATAAGAGAAAAAATAATATTTATAACACACATTATTATATTAACACATGTGAGTGGGCGTGGACGCGTCCACACCCAATTTCGGTGTGGGCAAGCACACGTCCAGACCCAACTTGGGGTTGGGCGAGGTATGGACACGTCCAGACTCAACTTGAAGTTAGGCATGGCTGTGTGCCCCAAGTTGGGCGTTGAATGAGGTTGGGCATCCACGCATCCATGCCTAACTTGGGTTTGGGCGAGCATGCGTCTAGACCCAACTTGGAGTTGGGCATGGACGCGTCCAACCCCAACTTGGGTGTGAGCGTTGTTATGTGCCCCAAGTTGGGCGTGGACGCATCCACGCCCAACTTAGGGTTGCCCGTGGACGTGTCCATACCCAACTTGGGTGTGGGCGTGGACACATCCAAACGCAAATTGAGTTTGGGCATGACGCGTCCAGGCCCAATTTCAGGTTGGGTGTGGACACGCCCAGACTTTTAATTATAATAAAAATAAAAATTATTATAACACGAATCATATTATTTTTAATATTAATACTTTTAATTATAATAAAATAAAAATTATTATAACACAAATAATACTCTTTGTAATATTAATACTCTTAATCATAAGAAGAATAAAAATTATAAAACTATTTTTAATATTAATACTTTTAATCATAATAAAAATAATTATAACATAAATAATTTTTGTGTCCAAGCGCCAGTTGGCGCTCGGGTTTTCCTAAGCGCCACGTGGCGCTGGGGCTGCCATATCCAATTGGGCCTTTTGCCTTGACGCAAGTGCCAGGTGGTGCCCAGGTCTGCCCAAGCGCCACGTGGTGTTCGGGCGAGGTGCAACCCCTCCCCCCTGCAGCCTTGTAAGTAGGGGTGTTCAAAAAAACCAAAAAACCGATTAAACCGAGAAAACCGGAAAAAAAATAACTGAAAAAACCGAACCGTGAAAAAAAACCGATTAAACTGATTAAAATTTTGAAAAAACGACCGGTTCAGTTCGGTTTTGGTTTTTTAAGCCTGGAACCGGAAAAACCGAACCGAACCGAACCGAAAAAAACCGGAAAAAAACCGAGCCAAACTGAAAAAAACCAAGCCAAATCGAAAAACCGAGCCAAACCGAAAAAACTGAGCCAAACCAGTTTTTGCTCTAAAAAGCCGAACCAAACCGAACCGAAACCGGTCGGTTTGAACCGATTTCGGTTTTTTTTTTAAAATTTGGTTTGGTTATTTTTTTTTATAAAAACCGAACCGAACCGAACCGTGAACACCCCTACTTGTAAGTGTGTCAAGACCCAAAGGGTCTTGGGTGGCATTCGAAGTACCGACCTAAGGGAGTTGGGCTTCAGGGCCGCTATACCTAGATCAATGGGTCTTGCGTGACCCGATTGTATCGAGTCTCGGTGAAAGATTTTAAATATTTTAATTTTTATTATTATTAAAATTATTAAGTTTAAAAATAGTTTTATTTGTGTTATAAATATTTTAATTTTTATTATAATTAAAACTATGAACATCAAAAATAGTTTTAGTTATGGTATAAATATTTTTATTTTTATTACAATTAAAAGCATTACTAGTAAAAAATAGTATAATTGGTGCTCAAATATTATTATTTTATTATCATGAATAGTATGTGCATTAAAAATATTATTATTTCTAGTAAAATTTAAAATATTCATATAAAAAATACTATTATTTTTGCTATAATATTATTATTTTATTTATAATTAATAGTATGAATATGAAAAATATTATTAGTTGTGGTATAAATATCAATATTTTTATTATAAGTAATAAATTATAATAACAATGAGAAGCGATTTAACTGCTTTTGCACCACGTGGCGCTTGTTGCGTAGCGCCACGTGATGTTAGGGCTGTCATAGCTAATCTGGCCTTTTGTTATGATTTGAGTGTTAGGTGGTGTTGGGGTTTGCTTCACGCATTGAGCCGTCTAAGCGCCACGTGGTGTTGGGGCGGGGCGCAATCCCTCACCTGAAGCCTTGGAAGTTTTGTGGCTGGGAATGGACTGCCTTTACACCAGGTGTCTGCACCTGGGGCTCTAGCACACAATGTCCTCATAAATTATGTAATTTACAGAGCAATTAATATTTATGAAAGTGTTTTTTTTAATACTATTACAATCCACAGCACAATGAGTTTAAGATTTCTCTTAATATTTTAGTTTTATGTATAATATTTCTAGTGGGTTTAAGATCGGGAGAATGGGCTATAAATTCTCAGACCCGTAATACAACGCCCATGGAACAAAACAATCTGACCTTTTCTCCGTGGAAGGTAGAGAGATCAAGCACTGGACAATTAACTATTACTCCGACCTCTGTCCAAACCAGGCTCAAAGGGCCCAAACCCCTTCTTCTAAGTTACAGGCAACCCAATATACCATGTTGTTTACTCCAACACTTGAATCGGTCCATAAAAAAACATGACAGGGAAAGCTCAATGTTCTTTTATGACCCATACACAATTTTACTTGGAGCCGGAATCTTGTTAGGGCTTGCTACGAACTTTTTGTTTCTTAGAGAAGGATTAATTCAGTTAGAGTCTGCCGCGAACAAGAAAGAAAGAAAAGGAGGGAAAGAAAAAAGAGGAAAGAGCTGGGAAGATGAAGAGGAGCTGGAGAGGAGGAAAACGGAGAAGATAAGCCTCTCTTTTTATTTTGTTATTTCATCAGAAACTGCTTATAATATAAAAAGATTACATGTAAATACCAAAACCCAAATAGAATTCAATCATATAAGTTTAAGCTCAAATTCGTTGGACTATATTCTTCATCGTTCTTATTATATATATGTTTGCGAATCGTATCTTGATTTCTTTACCATATATTTCTGGTTTCTCTACCATGTTCTGTTTAAATCTGGTCGGTTTAGACATAAAGTGAAGCAAAAATAAAATATCATAGAATTTCAGGTCAAAATTGCTTCCCGAGTCAAACTAATTTGGCCCAGCTCTTAAATATTAGTGTATAGTAGAGCTATCTTATGACACAATCCGAGTATCAACCAAGGAAGCCTAATATAAAACTTGATTGGTGGGGAGGGAAATCTGGGTGACCGGTGGTTCCCGGGGGCATGATGAGCTGCCATGGGGCCAAAAGGTTTCGGTAGAAACCCTAATGGGAGACAAATAGGTTTTCTGAAAGCTGCTCTGTCCTCATTTTGAGGAGGGTGATCAAAAGTAACCCTGATAATTAATGAATAAAGCAGTGAATTGCTAGTCAATACACTTGCAGATTTATTTCATCGAGAGAGGTGGTCCACAGAGAGCCTTTGCTTCCACCAACACCGAGAAAGCCTTTGCCGATCCCATCATAGCATGGCCTAGTTAAAGCTCGAACATAACAATAAGCTATTGGTGCTTGTGTTGCTTGACCATCCACTCTTTCTCTCCGTATCTAGTAAAGTTATTCTTCCTTGCTTTACATGCAAGAGTATATTTGGGAAGCTGTGTTCCTTGAAGAAAAACAAAAGCAAGACCGAAGGGAAAAACCCTTTGAACTAAACAAGTTTAGGGATATACTTATTTTCAAGTTAACCTATATAAATCCCACATGATGATAATAATAATGATGATGATCAAAACTAAGGGGAGAGCTCTATATTTCCTAGCATGAACACGCCGTTGAAAACCATTGTGTGTGTTAAATTCATGCATTTTGCATCAAAGTTAGCCTTTGAATTGTGTTATCCCAATCATTTAACACACATGTCTAAGAAACATCCCACACTAACAAAATTATTAGAACAACACCATGTATCTAAGTTAATTTAAGATTGAGTTGGCATGTAATCAACTCATGATTTTGTCCACCAAGCTAATAAATTATCAAAATCTTCTTTTATTTGATGGAAAATCTTATAAAGCACGGGAATAATTAATGGTATCTTTTTAATTTTTTTATTAAACTTATTTTTAAGAAAGAAATAGATACACGAAGGGAAGAAAAACCAAATCCATAATCCACAGAAAAAAATGATAAAAATACCTTCTCATATGTTTTCTCTCTCTTTTTTTATATATCTACCCTTTTTTAAATAAAATTAATAGAGTAATTAATATAATGCTATTAATTACTCTTAATGGATGCATAGCACATTCCCATCTCTTTCTCGTTATTTTTTATATGATATGCAATTCCACGTTATATATTATGAGTACCTTTGGGATATAAGTACAACCTCACACAAGACTCCCACAAGCACTGCTATGGAAGAAAACCACCACCAAAAGACTAGCTCTAGAGAATACATCTTCTCGTTTCCTAGCACTCCAGGTACTCTAGATCAAGATTCTGATTTCGAATTCGGTTGTTTAACGCCGGATTCTCCCTCTTGTGATCCAAACAAGAACTCACCAGCTGATCATCTTTTTTTCAATGGCCGCCTGTTGCCTCATTCTTTTCCTGTACTTCGACAACAACAACCAACAACTATGCTACTTATTGATAACATATATCGTGCAACTAGCAGAGCAAGCAGTGTCAGCTGCAAGGATTCCCTCATGTCATCAAGAAGTAATAGTACTAATAGTAGTAGAAGCAGTGTTAGCAGCGCAAGAACAAGCTCAAGTGACAACTCAGAGAGGAGAAGATTGTATAATAGTATTACTAGTACCAAAACACCCTTGGCTAGTAAAGTTGTTATGGCACAATTATACGGATCTTCTCAAAGGTGGCAACATATCATGCCTGTGCCAACTGCAGTTCTGAAACGTGAGGATTCAAGAAGGAAAAGTGGTGGGATTTTGGTTAAAGAAGGGTTGATCAGCAACAAGAAACAAGTCAAGAAAGGGAAAAGAGAGGGGTCTGGGCTCTGGAGGAGATTTTTCATGTCATTTTTGGTGGCGTGTAGAGAATGCCATGCCATGGAACCATCCACAAGGGATGATATGTTGCAAGAGAACATCAAGTTATGATTAATACGAATATGGGGCTTCTTTTTTCTTATGGGGATACTGATCATTTTGCACATGATTTGATTAGCACTTTTGAGTAAATTTCCTTTTACCTGTAGTGTATGTGATCATACTGCAAAATCTCGCCCTCTCTCAGGGAGAGTGCATTCCAGATCGTAGCCAGGAAAACATTATTATTGGTTTGTCCAATGATCTATCTGTTTGTTAATTTGCAAAGGATCATTGCAATTAATTGCTCGAGTCTTCGCAAGGGATTGCGACCATCTCAACTGCTGTAACAGCTGACAATTTGTGGGGAAGAGACTGATAGGAGTGTTATTTGTATAATCAGAAGCATGATTCAATCATTGTAAGTATCTTAAAGCATGTGGTGAGGTGTTTTGTACATTATATTTGAGTGCATTAATCATTATTAAGTGCTGGTTTCTGTTCACACATTCTTCCTCAAGGCAAAACAAATCAGAAATAAATAAAAACAAGGTTAGTGTAATCTCTTTTGAGCTCCGCAAGCAGGCAAAGCCCGTGGCCAACGTAGCTCTGAAGCCATTATTAACAAATGCAGATCGGAGTTCCTTCTCTGACTGCAGGAACATCACTCCATATCACTTCAGATCTGGTCTGCCTGCATCATTCAAAACCTTACTCTGGGAATTATCAACTGCCGGTTGGTAATGGTACAGGACTTCCCATCATTTGAGCTGGTTTCTATTTCTTTGCAGACACTTGTACGATATTTAAAATGTCTAGTGACTTGCTAGTATAAAAAAATAACAAGAACATGACCTTCCGTCCATAACTTTGCTTGTGAAAATAATATTTTTAAATTCCACCGCTTTTTTTTTTTTTTTTGTATTAAAGGCCACGTAAACAAGAGAGTTCTATCCTGGGGTGAGTAGGATGGTCTCCTGCAAACCCAAGATTAAAACAATCAAAATATCTTTAAAATAAAAATTTTAAAACTACTGTCCAAGGGTACTTTAGTTTTTTCGTTACAGTGAAGTGAAGTGTACCACCAAGTGGAAGACATCCACTTGGCTTTACAGGCAATGCATGCGGCGCCACCATCAACCAAAAACCATCCTCCGCCGTGTTATTAGATGCATCATCACTTTCTTTTTTCTATGAGACGATACGTGTAGCTAGGGGTGGTGTTATTTATCACCGACAACCTTTTTTTTTTCTATCTATTTTTCTCTTTCCTCCCCATAAAAAGCACACAGCCCTTGCAAAATTTTAAAGTTGTTCTCTAATATTTTAAGATTTTAATTACAGTCTCTATTTTTCTAATTCTTATTTTTTGTTATGAGCTTTTTTATAAACTTTTAATTTATTTTTAATTACATATTTCAATTCGAAATATATGATATATTATTTATTCTATCATGGTGCTCATTATTTTAATTATTTTTTTAAGTTTTTTTTGTTAAATTGAATTTTTTTTTCGACTGTGTCTTTCAATCAAAAATTTATTTTTATTTTTTATTTTTATTTTTATTCTCATTTTTTTTATTGTTTATTTTTCTTCTGGGTTCTTTTGTAAATTTAATTTTTCTTTTCCATTTCATCATTCCATCAAAAATCAAAATTATTTTTTTTATTTTCATTTTGATCCCCGTTCATTTCATTGTTATTTTTTGTTTTGGATCTATGTAAATGAATTTAGTTTTTTCAATTTCATCATTCAATATTTGACTGGTTGGAAATTGGGTTTCTTGTTTTTTCTTGATGGGTTGCTTCCAGTCTAATGACCCCGGGTCTCGGGTTTGAAAAATTAACTCAGATTGATATTTTTTTTACATATATTTTTTTTACTTTCATCATTCAACAATGTTTTTTTTAAAAAAATGGGCTTTGATATTTTCCTTATTTTTTTCTATGGTGTTATCCTAATCTCATAATTTAGACTGTGAATTTAGCGGATTGACTTGACTTTTATTACCAGGATCATAAGTTTGTCACGCTAACCCGAGTTTAATCAAGCTGGTTTTTTCTGCTCTTTTTTTGGTATTCAATTTCATTATTTCGTATTTAATGGAATGAAAATCAAGTTATATCATTTTTCTCATTTTGAAAAAAAATATATTTTCAAGTTATCATGATAATCTTCTTTTTTATTTTATTTTATTTGTTATCATTACATACTTTTTCTATAATCTAGTTAAAATAGAATCCAATGGAATCTATAACTCAAGTATATTTTTTCTTGCTTTAAAATATGTTTGCAAGTCCACCTGGCTCGTTGAGCAAGCTAAAATGTCTAGAATTAGGATCCATATCAAGCCCAACTCAAGAAAGAAAAGGAAGAAAAAAAAGCAGGGGGGTGGGGAAGGATTGGTGACCCTGCGTGTTCTCCAGTCTATGCTTTTGATAAGATCAGCAATTTTTGTATGACAAAGAATTCTTTGCGCTTCAAAAAGGTCAAGCAAATATCATACAAAACAAATGACCTCTCCAAGTTAGTATCTTTACACAAACACAAAAACAAACAAACTTGCTTGACCTCAATAGTATATTTTTTCAAGTTTTTCAATAAAGATGATAGTCGATGTAAAATATTTGTAGTTTTATCTGTTTTTATTTTCCCAGGAAGATCAATATCCGAGCTTTAGTTTTTAATTAGTTTAAAATCTTACTCGTAGGCTGAGGGAGGTATAAGGCCAGTAAAAGCGATTTAACTAGAAGGGGGAAATAAGATTGTTGAGGGAGAATGGGCTCTGTTACACGCCAATGGCTATTCGTTAACCAGCCGTCTCGCCGTGCACATTGTACTATAAAACCCAGCCGGCAAAGGCTAAAAGTTGGAGAGAGAGAAGCCAAAACCGACCAGCAATGGAAATATTTGACATACTTGCAGTTGTAGGAGTACTCGTTTGTTTTCTCTTGCTTCGTTGCTGGGATCAGATCAGGAAGCTAGACGCAGATAAAACAAACTGGCCAATTGTAGGGATGCTACCCCGGCTCCTTTCATCAAACGTGTATGAGTATACCACGCGAACCCTGAGAAATAATGGAGGAACTTCAAAGTTCAAGGGTCCTTGGTTTGCCAACATGGACTTCGTGATCACTAGCGATCCTAAGAATGTGCACCACATCTTGAGCGACAACTTCGCGAACTATCCGAAGGGACCTGTGTACAAGAAGATTTTTGAGCCTCTAGGAGATGGGATTCTCAATTCCGATTCGGAGTCATGGAGAGCACAGAGGAAAATGATTCAGCTATTCATGAAGAACAACAAGTACAAGGAATTGGTAGAGAAGACCATCCTCCAGAAGTTGGTTCAAGGCCTATTTCCAATCCTGGATCATGTCTCCAGAAAAGAACTGTCGGAGATAATAGACATGCAAGATGTGATTCAGCGGTTCATGTATGATAGTAACTGCATGTCTGTTTTGGGTTTCGATCCAAATTGTCTCACGATTGAATTTCCTGAGGTTGCACATGCAAAAGCTTTCGATATCATGGAGGAGGCAGTATTCTACCGGCACATCGTGCCGGAGTTTTACTGGAAGTTTCAAAAATGGCTTCAAATCGGAGAAGAGAAGAAACTAAGTAGAGCTTTGCAGACATTTGATCAATTCATGTACAAATGCATCTCAACAAGGTGCGAGCAAGTCTTAAACGAAAACAAAGCCAAAATGGAGAATATTGTCGAGGAGAAGGAAGCTGCAGACTTCGACTTATTAACAGCTTATATCAAAGTTCAAATGAAAGAGCATGGAAACAGTGCAGCTTCTTCAAACAAGTTCTTAAGAGACACGGCAACTAATCTCCTGGTGGCCGGGAGAGACACTCCCAGTGCAGGCCTTGTTTGGTTCTTCTGGCTTGTCGCAGAGCATCCACTAGTAGAAAACAAGATATTAGAAGAGATTAGAGCAGCAAATTTGGTGAAGGAAAAGGATGGGAAGCTGAGGGTTTTCAGTGCAGAAGAGGTAAATGGCCTGGTTTATCTTCACGCAGCCATGTGTGAGACACTGCGGCTATACCCATCAGTGCATACTAATCACAAGGCTGCAGTTGAAGAAGATACACTTCCGAGCGGTCATCGCATCCGACGGAAGATGCAGGTCTTGATTTCCTTCTACTCAATGGGGAGAATGGAAGCAATCTGGGGCAAAGATTGCCTGGAATTCAAGCCTGAGAGGTGGATTTCTGATAAAGGAGGTGTTATACACGTACCACCTTACAAGTTTGCTGCGTTCAACGATGGGCCGAGGACTTGCCTGGGAAAAGACGTCAGCTTTATTCAAATGAAGATGGTTGCCTGTGCAGTGCTCTGGAATTATCATGTTCAAGTGGTTGAAGGCCACCAGGTTTTCCCGAGTGTTGCTGTTGTACTTCGTATGAAGAATGGCTTGAAGGTTTGGATCACCAAGAGATGTTAACCATCTTTATATAGATGTTGTAATAAAAACTAATATAAAGTAAACTATGAAAAAATTGTTTTTTTTTTGGTATAAAAAATTTAGTTAACATTTAACAATTTATGCGAATTTTAATTCCTCCCTCTCCCACCCATATATGAGACTTTACCGGGTCTCTGTGAACGTTGCAATATTATGAGCATGTTTGGGATGTTTGTTGTTATTTTTTAAAGTATTTTTTATTTAAAATATATTAAAATAATATTTTTTATTTTTAAAAAATTATTTATTAGCATATCAAAATGATATAAAAACACTAAAAATATATTAATTTAAAATAAAAAATATTAAATTTTTTCAAAAATACTTTTAAAATACAAAAACAAACAGGACTTGTATATATTATCCAATAACATTATTAGTCCATGTTTTAATATTTTTTTTTTCTAACCCTTAAAAAAATTGAAAGACACTAGAAAGTAAGAAGTTCAATGTATATTTGATGAAATATTTTTAAAGTATTTTGGGATGGTGATACATTTAATAACATATTTATTTTAAAAAATATTGAGATGATAACATACCAGATCGATCTGGATTAACCATGGATAACCCGCTATTCTAAGCATAAGACCATGATAATTAACCTTACGGAACTCAAATCAAAATAAAATAAGGAGCTCAATTCTAATCAACCAAATATTGAAGGTTGAAAATAAAAAATAATTATTAAAAAATAAAAATTATTTAAAAAATACTAAATTTAACAAAGAAAAACAAATAAAAAGACTAGAGATAACCCGAGTTATTTTTAAAATTATTTAAAATCCTATAGAAAAGAATTAAAAAAAAATAATAAAACTTAATCTCCAATTAAATCAAATGTCGAATGATGAAACTAAAAAACATGAGTTTAAAATAATACAAATGAACTCGAGCGAGCATAGTTAATCTCTCAAATTTACAACCCATTAAATCATATACTCCAACTTAATCAAGAAACTCAATTAAATATTAAATTATCAAATTAAAAAAAATATTAATTAAAAATATTTACATTAACAACTTTTTTTTAATTTATCCATTCACATACTTCTCAATTCATTTTGTAAAGCATAGGCATTTTCAATTAAAAACAATTATGATACTACAAAGCATATCCATGACATTAACGCTTCTGTTTTTCACATAGAAATTAATTTGAAATCTTACCAACATTATACGATAAAGTATTCAAATTAATTTTTTTTTAATATTTTTAAATATAAATATTAAAAATAAATTTTTTTTTTTTTAAGAAAAACCATATCCCGGAGCTCTTCCACAGGCAAACTGGCCAGGGGAGGGAAAGGGCAGGGGATGTGGCT
Organism: Populus deltoides; assembly: GCA_015852605.2. Classification (NCBI taxonomy): domain Eukaryota; kingdom Viridiplantae; phylum Streptophyta; class Magnoliopsida; order Malpighiales; family Salicaceae; genus Populus; species Populus deltoides. The sequence continues at coordinate 9,232,843 of CM027570.2, forward strand.
GTACCTTTAGGTTGAATCTAATCAAAGTCAAACTTGATTTGACAACCTCTGCCTGTCAGGTTGCAAATCTCTCATGAAAAAAATAATGATAAGAGGTCTAATCAAACAGTAATTAAACCATAATTGTAAAGATTCTGTTCAAAGTAAGCACAGGAGCAACGAAGACAGATTAGAGCTGGACTGAACCTTAGTGATGACCCACATAGTACCCGCGTTATGTTTGGTATGGGAACGGTCCTTTTTTTTAATAAATAAAAAAAACTAATTTGTAACAAATCAAATATTAAAGAAATTTTTTTTAAAAAAATAAATTTTAAAACAAATCTAGAAAAATACTAAAATCAACTCGTGTTTACTTTTAAAGCCCAGGACTAACCCTATAGAAGACAAACTCTAAAAAATAATGTAAAAAAATTTTAAATCAATAAAATATTGAGGAATGAAATTAAAAAAAAAATACAATAAAAAAATAGCAATAAAAATATGTGAACTTAATTTCATATAAAAAATAATTTGAAATTAAATGTTGAAGGGTGAAGTTGAAAACAAAATTCAATTAGAAAAAGAAAAAAAAACCAATTAAAAGAATAAGAGGAAAATTTGATATAAAAGCCTAAATGAAATCAAATGAGAGGGACAAAATTCAAGAGAGAAATCAATAAATTTTTTTTAAAAAATAACATTTAAAAAATAAGGATCAAATTAAATAAAAAAACAAATGAAATGACTTCTTTATATTTTGGCAATGATAAAAAAAAATAGAAAGAATAAGAAAAAAAATTCATCGGAGCTCAATCACTACTTCCTTGTATACATACGCGACATCAATAAAAAGATCACGACAAGACTCTTCCAATGTCACCCTAGAAGGTGTTATTTTGACGTGAGACAAAGCCAAGTGCATCGTTAACTTGTTAGCGGGTATGTTACACTTACTAATATTTTTTTAAAATAATATTTATATTTGTCAAAAAAAAATCAAATCAACTTTCTAATAACTAAAAAATCAATTTGAAAAAAAAAAACCCATAATAATGAATGAACTCTATAGAAAAAAAAACTCATAATCAAATCAACTTCATTGGTCAATGGCTTTCATCCTTGCTTGCCTTGCTACAATTATTTGCGCATTGTATATCGAGTTTATAAAAATATGGTTGTTTTTTAAAATATTTTTTATTTAAAAATATATTAAAATAATATTTTTTATTTTAAAAAAATTATTTTTAATACCAACATATAAAAATAATCTGAAAAAATTAAAAATAAATTAATTTAAAATAAAATAAAAAATAAATTTTTTTAAAAAATATTTTTAAAACACAAAAACAAATAATCATCATAAACCATGAAAAGCCTTCATCTATTTAAAAATATATTTTTTACTTTTTTAAATTTATTTTTAACATTAATATTTTAATACAATCTAAAAAAATTAATCATCAAATGACACCTAAACCTGCCCTAGGATTTGGTTAAGATGATTGAGAAACCCATTAACGCTTCGCTTTCGGCCTTGACATAACATGACAAGCAAGTGGCATAATCCCACTACTTACTTTTCCTCTATCCCGAAAAAAAAAAAAAAAACTTGTGCTGCGACCGATCAGCTACAACAAATGATGAGGAAGATCCGTGAATTAACAAAGGAAACACAAAATAGTAAAAGAACATAATAAAACAAACATTAGAGTCCCAGTTGCTAAAAGCACAAAAGTTTCTTCTTCTTTTTTTTTCCTTAGATACAAGTTCTCATCCTTTCCCCATCTAAGGCAGATTTCACTCCAAGAAAGTCTCCATGACGTCTGAGTACACCCCTGATTCAGGATTCCTGTACTCCACAGGATGGTGCTGATGGTGGTCAACCGACGTGGAAGATGATGAAGTCATTCTTGCAGGCAAAGTAAAGCTCCTTTTGAACTTGTTTTCCATTTTCCTTGCACTATCAGGATGGCAATCTAAGCTCAAGAACTCGTTGGGATTCATACCACCAGCATTGTTCATATTTGAAGCATCTGAATTTGGATTTGGACTCTTCCCTTCAAGGATATGAGGGTGGTGATTGCGGTCTCCTTTGTTTCCTATGCTCTCAGGGTTAAACAAAAGCTTGGCATCATCTGCCTGTCCGGTGAGAGCATTGAAGAAAGACAAACCATTGGGCCATTTGATGTCATTTTCATGCTCTCCCATCATCTCTTCCATTCGGGCTTCAGATGAATGGGGAAGGATAAACATATGGGGCTCATCTTTGGCTTGTGGAAATCCAAGTCTAGCCGCAGGGTTTTGAAAATTCTGTGAAGAAAGCAAAGAAGCTGCTGCAGATGGAAGTGGTCTTTGACCCCAGTTGAAAAGGGGCTGTGTTGAGCGGGTTGGAATTGCAGATTGCTTAGTAGGTATTGAGGAAGAAGAGGAAGTGTTTCTGGTCGATGAGAAGAGCTGGGAGAGGTAGAAACCAGACTGGTAGCCAAGAGATTCAAACGTATGCCTCATTCTTAGTACAAAATGAAGGTCTTCAGGTATCTGAAAATATGAATGGTGCCCTCATGAGATCAAACTTCACCACAAGTAAATAACAGCTATTGAGCACAAGTAAAAAAAAAAAAGCAATCATTAAAGATCTTCAGGGAAAATTACTTTTCAAAATTAATTCTTCAAGGAAAAATAAGAGACTAGATGACAAGTTCTCAGAAAAAAAAAATATAAACTCACGATCTTGCAGGAGCCCAGTTGTAGAAGGCCATGGCCAGCTTGTATGACAGCAATGGTCTGGTCAACATTAATAAATGCGGAACACAATCTAAGTACTGGACGAGGGAAAAGTGATATTGGCAGAAAAAAAGAAAAGAGAAAAATGAGCCTAATAACTGTAAATTAACTATTTCGGTGCTGACCTGAATACCAGACTCGAACTGATCTGTCCATTCAGAAGGAAGCTGCAAACGAAACATTCAAAAAGACAAGATTACTATCAACAATCTTAAATATGGTTCCATCTAACGTTAACTAATAATGAGGCACATTAAATTCACAACACCACTTTTTGTCCAATCTTCTTACAGGTACTTATCAGGCAAGCAAAAAAAAAAAAGAAAAAGAAAAAAAAAGGAGGATTTATGGGTATTGTTGCATACAGCATCAAATGAACTTTGCCAGTAGTTGGAAATATTTGGTTCACATTCAGTAGGTTCTTTGAAGACCCATTTATGGCACTTATCTGAAGCAACCTTTCCCATTAACCTGCTCAGAAGAAATAAAAACTAATCAAAACACATGAGCAGCATATGTTTTTCAATTTCTGATTTTTGCTCTCTAACCACTTCACTAGATAGAGAAGACTTCCTTTCATTCAGAGAGGGTGTGAGAATTTAAACCAAAACAATAGCACCTACCCAGTACCCACCCTTCTCCATAATTATATAACTGAATGGACATTTTGCTGAATGCTTTCCTGACAGGATCCTCTCCGTCAATTTCTTCCAGACAATCTCCAACTCTCCCTCGGCAAAACCCATCTTCCCACATCAACATCCTTCACAAGTCAATTAGTCAAGAATTAAATTCATATTAAAAGACCAAGACTTTACTTGCTTGCAAATTGAATAATCATGTACTAATCGTAATAGATCAAACCCATTTGTAATTAACATGTACGTATTGATTAAACATGGTGCTTGAATACACGAGTCAACAATCTAAGTCCTGCGTGTTTCTTTCAAGAAGAAAAAGAGTAATGCTTTGTTTGGTTACTGAGAAAAAATCAGAGAGAAAAAAAGAAGAATGAAGTAGCGAAGCCGTAACTCTAGGGAACTTTGTCATATACTAGGAAAAGTACAAAGAATCACAACTTATTAGTAGAGTATCGGTCCACTATCGTCCCCATTTTCTTTGTTTTCTTCGTAACAAAAAGAGAATATAGAAGAAAAAACAGAAGTAAAAACTCACAAGCTTCCATTATCATCTCCAACCTTGCAACCATTACCACCCCTAACTCTTCTGCAAAACAGAAAGACAACCCATTTAAGGAAACAGTTGAAAGACAGAATTTGCAGAGCAAGAAACAGATTGAACAGTACTATAGAGATAGAAAGTTAGAAACTTTAACACAAAAAGGAAGACATATACGGGCGAGGACGAATAGTCCAGAAGACAGAGTAAGTCCAGTCTGAGTTGAGACAGACGCTTCTGAGGGCCTCATGAAGGGCCATCATCCCAACAGCTTCTTTGCTCCTATCTGCTCCTCCTGAGCCCACCATCTCTTTGTCTCTCTCTCTAGAAGTCCCTCTCTCTTTATCTCTCTATATGGAGGTGTAAGTCCTTTTTTTCCCTTTGTTTTAAGCTCTTTCACTCCACACTTCACAGTTTGCCTTTGGAAACAGAAACCCTTTTAAGCGTTTCTTTTGTTTTTTTCTATCTTCACTGGTTGATACACTGCCTACACAAACCTTATTTTGCACTTGCCTGCTTATTTATATCCTGTTCTTTCTTCTTTCTTTTTTATTTTCTCTTTAGTAAATTCTCTTCATGAGCCAAAAAGGTGAATGGACCCTTTTCCTTTGTGTTCTCTTGATGAATCACTCTCTCAATATGCGTGTCCAGTTCTTTATGCTTGCCCCTGTAGTAATACGGGTTGGTGATCTCGATCAAAGAGGTCTGGGGTTAAAAGGGAGGGCAAGGGCAAAGAGAAGGGGGTCCAAGGGGATGTTGTTCTCTTTTCTTAATTTGTTTTCTTCTGGTGTCGACTTAAAACCATGAAAAAAAGGGGGTGGGGACAGCTGTTATCTTCTCTCTCTGTCTCCTTGCCAAGAATAGAGAAGGAAGGGAGAGGTAGAAATTTGTGGTTTTGATTTCTCTTCTATAGCGCGAAATTGCTATTCTATCCCTTTTCTTTGTTGGAAATCTCAGTTTTTTGGTGTTGAGGGTTAGGTTTTGGTTGTTCTTGACTTGGTTTTGCAGGCACTATTTCCTCATGTTGCCTTCTGTAAAGGCCTTGTTTCGATGAAAAGGTCAACAAGGATACCAGGAAAAATAGTCACATAGACCCCAATCCAATGTATAGTGAACAAAATTTACAACGGAACGGGGTGAGCTATTAAGTATTATTCTAAAATATCTCGTTTTTTTTTTTTTTTTTTTTTTGGGGTTGGGGGAAGACTTCACTATTTATTTTCTCACCCTTATTAAAGATGGGTTGTGCAAAATTTTATATTTTTTTTAATTTAATAAAACTTTATTTTCAACAATTTAATTCTAATTGAAGACTTATTAATTTTGATTTCTTATGAAATAGTGGGAATGAAAGAAAAGGATCCAGAATGAAAAAGACACCAAATATGAATGACATGCCATAAATTTCGTAAAAGATACACTTTGATTCTTAAACTTTAAAAATCATGCAAATTATTCAATTTCAATATCTCTATATTTTCCCAACTCAATTTTGGTATAAAAATTCATTTTTGTTATTTTTTAGTCATTGGTTAAGGAGGAGAGAGATCACTTGATTCCGGCGATAGAGAGATAAAAGTATCATCGATGCCAATTTAGGCTATTAAAACAGACTATATTTATATCAAATGATTTCATTTGATAAGGAGAGTTCATATTACATGTTTTACCTTTAAAATTCGTGAAAAAACATATCTGAACTTAGATTGAGTTTTGAATTTTAATTGATTTCGGTTTTTGAGGCGGATTTTGAGGCCATAGAAGTTTTGAATTTTAATATGTGCCTTGCATGATGGGTTTTTTCCCTTTTATCTTATTCAATCAATTTAATTTGTGTTTTTATTTTCATTATCGTTTGCTTAAATAAAAAATTATTTCAACAAATAAATTTAGCAAACACAACCAGTAATTTGTCTCTTGATCTTTCAACTTTTATTTTTATATATTATTAATGATATTTATTTATTTATTCACACTCATAGTTCTTGTTTTATTTGATTACATGTATATATAAATTTTTTTATTTAAACTTAGATTTTTTAAACTACATAAATACATTGAAGAAGAAAACTACATATACAATTCTTTTATAAAAAAAAAATAAAAATACACTCACAACCGGAAAAGATGACATAAAACTTGTTGCACTGTACAATAAATTGTAAATAAGGTCTGACAGAGATTAGGTTTACCAAAAATTCTTGAGTGAGCAACTTGACAAAACTCTTCTCCTTCTTTTGGTGCGTGAGTAAAGAGTTGAGAAAATAAAAATAAAAAAAAATAAAATAAAAAATCAGGCTGTTGACATTGGCCTTGTGATGGTGTTGTACAGTGTTGAATTGCTACTCTTTTGTTGGGCTTGAAATTAATTTGTACCCCATTTGCCATTAAATTCGACAACTCATTGCCGTCGACCAACAGCTGCATGCTGGCTTCAAAGATGTTGAATTTGCATGAATCGACTCCTCCTCTGTCTCCCATGTCTTCCCTCCCATGTCTAGTTTAAAGTAGTAAAATTATTTATAAATAATTCTCATGCTAAAACTCTCTCCATATATTTTAATAATTAATTAAGAGGGCAATTAATAAGTAATAAAATAGATTGTGAATTATCGAAAAAATCATGTCTAATTATTGAGAATTTTATTTAATCTTAAACTGATTAAATCTTGGGTTTGCTTTTCAATGATCACGAGTTCGAGTGTTACATGAAATTAGTTGAGGTACGTACAAACTGACTTACATGTTCATGTTATTCAAAAAGTAAAAGAAGAAAAATCTCACTGTTAAATCTCACTTAACTATTGAGGGTAAAAATTATTTAAAAAGTGTAGTAAATACATGCACAATACCATTGAAAAGGGAATCTTAAACTCTCTGTTATTATAAATTTGCTTGAATAAAAATACTCTTATAATACAAAAAAAAAACTAATATAAAAAGTCTTTTAAGAGCTTCTCGTTGATGTGCTTTTTAAAATATTTTATATATTTTTAATGTTTTTATATCATAACAATATATAAACACACAATAAAATCATTTTAAAAAATTAAAATTTCATGAAAAATCAAGACAACAGCAGCTTTAACAGACACCAAGTGAAGAAGACGAGGGGAATGAATGATCAGGGATGGTGGCAAGAAGAAACTCATGGATCTTCGAGTGTAGGCTGTGTGAACACAGCAAGCATGGTTTCGAAGCTTGAGACGAGGCATTGCTCTGAATACAAGAGATCACAAGCATCCATCCATGTGCAGCAGTCTCCCCTTTTCATAGAAGTTGGTGATTATATCATATTCAACTCCTTTTGCTTTGGATGGTGGCTATCTATCTATCTATCTATCTACCTCGGTTGATTCGGTGTTTCTCTCAAGTTAACACCACCAAACACCACCTAGTGTTTCACCCTTCACTAATTGCTGATTATAATAATAATAAAAGGGAAAAAAGGGTAATTAACTAGGACTGTTTGGCATTGAACAGAATCTTTACTGGTCAAAAGCGACGGGAAGCCTTCTGGAGATTAGATTTGGATTGATATTTTAATGGGATATAATAATGTTGTAATGTCAGTTTTGTAAGGACGGAGTTAAGGGCTGATCATAATAAAATCTGTACGGCTGGAATGTAGAAAGGACTCTGTGGACGGAGTTTCTTCCTGCCCTGCCTCCACAGGTTAGCCTGTTCAAGGATCCCAGCTCCCCCTCTTGCTTTCCACAGTATGCATGCTGTTTTTCTTGTTTTAGATTGTTGGTTTTATGATTTTTCTTGCTAATAATTGGTTTTTCAATTATAATTTTTAAGTTAAATAACTACTAATAGGTGTACTAGGGCGTGATGGTGGTTGTTTTTAATTTATTTTATGCTCGTAAATCAATTAAAATAATATTTTTTATTTTATTAAAAATTATTTTTTACATTAATTAGCACGTTAAAATAATTCAAAAATTAATTTTAAATTAAATATTTTATTTAAAATACAAGTAAAATTAAAATCATGTCATTCACTAATTCAGATGAAGAATTGAAGGCAAAATTTCAATCATTTAATTATTTAAAGTTTCTTTTAAATTAATATTGTTTGATAATATGTGTATTGAATTGAAAATATAATAAAATATTATTTATAATATTTTTTAATTGAAAATATAATAAAATGTTATTTTTTAGTTTTAATGCCAGTATATTAAATTTTTTAAAAACACCTAAAAAATCATTGAATCTAATTATTAAATTATACATAAAAATGATATTCTTAATTTTTTTAAAAGTAAGAAATATTTTAAAAATTGAATTGAACAACGTTAACAAACAGTGTCTGAAAAGACAAGAAGGCAAAGCAGGTGGCATTATGATTATTAAATTATGCTCTCTGTAATTAAAAAATAACTATTTATCTAATACATAATTAAAAAGGTTGAGAGAGTCAGAGAAGGGAATAACAAGGGGGGTGGGATTAAGGGGTCACGTGCGCACGTGGCATGGCAGGGAGTCGGTGCATCGTTTTGTCATAAAGAAAACGATGCGCACGAATTGCGGAGTACTGTGTCCTCTACCTGTGACATCCTCTTCAACAACATCACGCGCTCTTCCTCTTAAACGCCGCCCACACCTGGCCAGGACCTCTCACCTCCGCATTGACCGCCCTAGGCGTCGCTACAAATCCCTTTGACCGTATCTTTTCCGGGGCCCACCTCCAAATCCCTTAACCCTATTAACTCCTTTCTTCTAGTGGTGGGAAATGGATTGAACTTGAACCAATACACGGCACCATTAGGCATTAGCTGGATTATGAACTTTAACGGCTATTCTTACTCACTTTCACCCAAAATTAAAAAATAAAAATTCTACCGTGCCTTTTCACTTTCACCCCCCAAATTTACTTGGGAAGACGACAATTATACCCTTTTTCATTTATTTGAATCAAATAAATATGAAACGATTTATTTATTTATTAATCGTGGATATCCAGATCAGTTTACATGCATCTCGACTGATCCTTTAAAACCTTAAAAAATATAAAAGGATTTTTATCTCTATAGAAGTGGTCGCCAAACAAAAAAAAAGTACTTTTAAGATATAAACAAGTGTTAGAAAGAGATATAAAATTATCTTAATCTAATTTAATGATTTGAGTTTTTTTATTGAAATGGTCATGACAACAATTTGTACCACCCTTCTTTTGTAATTAAAATTAAATTAATACAAGGTAGTGTTGTGTCTGTATAAGTATCAAACACAATAAAATAAATAGTTATGATATCCTTTTATTCGATTTGCATCCATGCTTGAGAATATGGTTAAAATAAATGGTTTTTCTCTTAATGTTACAAATTAACTTTGTTCAATACATGTAAAACATTTTAATTTTTTCACAAGTTAAATATTTTTTTCTTAATAGAAATGTACTGTGATAAAAAGTAAATTAACCTTTACTGGAGGTCAATTTAAGAAAATATTATAAGAATATCATTTGTAGCCAAAAAACCCTTAGTATTTTTAAAATCATCCCCTTTAACAATAATAAAAAAATAAAAACTAAGTTATTATTGGTACAAAGGCAGAGTTTTGTAATGTCTTTAAACTTTTTTAAGTGATCTTTATAATTTTATAATACCTCAAAGAGGTTATTGAATTAAAAAATCCACTTATTCACTTGCTTTTTTAATAGGAATTTTGATATTTCATATTGAAATAATTTATCTACTAGTTGAGTTTGAGTTACATTAAAAAAAACTTAAGCCTTGTGATGAATGATTCATTCAATCTTTCATATCTGTTTTGTTTTTATGCTTTTATTCTATACGAGTTAGTTTCTCTAACATTCCCTCACTTATTACTTATTTTTTTGAGATTGTCGAGTAACTTGAACTCGAAGATCTTTATTAGACTATTGATTCCATTTAAGATTCTAATACCATATTAATTTTTATAGCCAAGTTTAGGTTCCATCGAAAAAACTTGAGCATTGTCGTGGGTGGTTCATTCAAAATCTTTTATGTTGGTTTTGTCTTTTGTATACATTTTACGTGGGATAGTTTCTTATAATAATAATAATCTTATTTCTTAGTTTGAGTTTAGTAGACCATGGAGATTTCATGAATTTCTCATCATCGTATCTTGTTTCTCTTTATAGTTGGAATCTTTATTTTTCGATCATGTTTTGCGTGAGGCTAATCATATGGCTGATAACTTTACGAAGCAAGGTGTAAATAGAATATGTGACTTTATGGCTTGGATTTGATTGCCTTATATCATGATGTGGTGTCTTCATATTGTCTACGAAGTTTTGGTTCTTAATATTACCTTCATTCTATGCTTTAGTTTTGGTTATTAGTTTTGGATGTCTTTATGATTTTTTGGTATCATAACTTTGGTGATTTTTTATAGTTGTTGTAATTATGTTCTGCAAATTTATCTTTTATTTTATTTCATCTTTAATAGGCATTGCCATGCTTTTGCTTATATAAAAAAAAGGTCACAATGATATTTTCCTTTCCTTTAAATACACCAATTCGAATATAAATGAATAACCTAAAATTTGATATATAAGGATAGATTTAGCCTCTTTTCACATTAGCTAACACAAGGAAGATATTCTTACTGTTAAAAAGCAAAAGAATTAATATAAAATTATTTGTAGAGTTTCTTTTTTAACAAAGTGATAATAAGTTAGAATCCTAACACTGCATCTTTTCTTTAAAGCTTTTATATTGAGTGATTCTTTAACAATTATAAAGCTGCTATGGATATGATATTTATATAAATTCAAATCATTGAATAGGTTCTTACAAATTATAAAGAAGGAAATATATGTATATTAGAGAGAAACTATAAGATATTTATATAGTTCTTAATGTCTTATTCTACATATTTGTTTAACTATTTATATAGAAAAGGAGGAAGCTTTACAAAGAATGAAAGCATGATCATATCCCATAATTGTAGTACTCAAATTAGACATGATCCTAGCTAGAATGAATGTCCATGATCTTAGCTAATAAATCCCTTTATTCTGGCCAACATCCGAGTTTTTCCTTCCACCCTCTTAAATTGATGTGAGGAATCAATTGTCATCAATTTGTTAACTAAGTAAGTGTGAAGAGTAAAAGCCATTAATTTGGTGAACAAGTCAATAATTTGATCATGTGATAAAAACCAATGTTTTGTCTTATACGAGTTCTTGAATATAGTGACAATTCACATCTATGTGCTTTGTTCGTTCATGATGCACTAGGTTATTAGTAATATGAATGTCACTTTTATTATCAGTATGAAGGATAATGTGGTTTGGTGATGGGATACCAAGTTCCATGAGTAACCTTCTTAACCAAAAAGTTCCAAAACTTGCAGATGATATTAATTGATATTTTGGTTTAGTTAAAGACTTTGGATCTTTATCTTACTTCTTATAATTCCATAAAATAAATGAGGAACAAAAAAAAATCAGCCAATAATGGAGTGTATGGTGTCCGAACAACCAACATGATCCGTATATATAAAAGTATTAAGTATAAGAAAAGACTTAGAAGAAAAGAATATACCCCTAACATATGTTCTTTTAAGATATCTGATAATTCAATGAAGTATAGTAAAATGCAATCAATGAGGGTAAAAAAAAAATTAACTCATAACCTAGACTGTAAATATATATATATATATATATATATATATATATATATATATATATATATATATATATGGACGGACGAGCTATAGTAAAGTAAACAAGACTTTTTACAAGACATATGTACAAATTTGGATTAAAAATAGGCTGTTCATCCTCATGCTTTATCTTTAGATTGAGTTCGAATGGGGTTGCACAAGTTTTGTTATCAATCAAGTTAGCTAACTTGATCAAATCTTTAATGTGTTTTCATTGATAAATAGACAATCCATTGGTTAGGTGAGTAATATCTAAATCAAGACAGTAAGTGAGTGGTCCAAGATCTTTCACGTGAAAAGAAGATTTAAAAAGACTCTTTACTTCAACAATGCTATTATAATCACTTCATGTTATAATTATGTCATCAGTATATAAAAAATGACAATAATTCCATTACCAGATGAAAAAAATGAGTAATCATTGATGCTTTGCTGGAATCCAAAAGGGAAAATAGAGAAAATAATATGTAATCATTTTCAAACCATGCTCAAGGAGCTTTTTTTAAACTATAAAGAGATTTTATTAGCTTACACGCTAAGTTAGAAATGGTGAGATGATACCTATGAGAAGGTTCCATATATATTACTTCCTTTAAATTTCCATGTAAAAAAATGCATTTTCTACGTCCATTTGATGTAAATAACATTGTTTAGGTAAATCTATAACAACTAATGTATGAACATTAGTTATTTTTACCATTACTAAAAATGTCTCTTCATAAACGATCTTATATTCTTGTTTGTAATCCTAATCCACAAGGAATGCTTTATACTTATCAAGCATACCATTAAACTTTCATTTAATTGCATAGACCTATTTACTATCAATCTTAGAAACATCAGATGGGCAAGAAACTAAATCTCAAGTTCGATTAGCCTCAAAAGCTTGAACTTCGCCAGCCATTGCCTTTATTTAACAGTCATGTTCTACTACTTTTTTTATAGGTTGACGGAATGGTAATATAATTAATAAAAGTGAAGAAAAAAATGGAAGGGCCATATCGTTCAGAAGAATAACCTAACATTTATAAGTCTTACCAAAATTGGAACATCCTGAGTGTCAAGGTGGTGGTAGACTTATAGGTTCAGACACATTATTTTTCTCAAGAGAAAAGTTGGAAAGAGGACCTTTATAAGAATAATTAGTAAGAGATAAGTCTTGTATTAAGCTCGAAGTTGCATGTTCCACTGAGTTTCTTATGAAGGAAAATAATGGCAACTAAATTATTCTTGTTATCTAACATAACTTGTGTGTTCAACCGAGTTTCTTCTCAAATGAGATAAAAAAGAATCACATTGATGTCCTCAATCCTCTTATTTATTATGTTTGCTCTAGCATTTTTAAACTCTAGCCTTAGTTTTATAAGAAATTGCAGCACTCAACTACGATCCCTCTCTTTCTTTAGTTCCTCATAGGCATACTGTTTTATACATCATATCTTGTTCAGACTATAACTTCATGAGCTTAACATAAAAGCTCATAATATCTTTATCCTCCTAATTGATTTTAGCAATATCAAATTCTATATGAAACTTCCTAGATTGATTAATTTGAGAATAAATCTTGAAATAATGTCTCCATATATCACTAGCTGTTTGAAAGGTCTTACGCTTACGACAATATTTTGATCCATAAAATTCAATATCGAAGTAGTAACCTGAGCATTTTTGTTTTTCATTGACTTTTCTCCTTATCACTAGTTGGTTTTGGTGTAGATCCATCAAGGAATCCAGAAAGTTCTTTGTACTCAACAAAGGTTTTAATTTTTTTATCTTTCTAAAAAGCATAATTTTTTCTATTGAACTTACCAGACAAAGCATTGAATTTTTTGATATCCATATTAATAACTGATGAACCAAAATTTTAAATATATCTTTACCAAAAAACACCAGATCAAGAAAAACTTATGGGTATAAATTTTCTAAAACACAAACACACCCCAGTGAAGGCACGATGAGTTTTGCGCTAGCCATACCCAACCATGATTATGTTTGGCAGTGTGTCAAGCCTTGGGCCCATTAGGTCTGGGCGTTGGGTTTGACACCAACCACGATTGGGAATGACAGTATGTTAAGACTTAGGCGTGTTGGGTATGGTCAATGCTAGACCCAACCATAATTAAGCTTGGCAGTGTGCCTACCTCAGGCGTGTTGGGTCTGTGCACTGGCCAGACCCAACCACATATGGTTGGTTATGTGCCTATCCCAGGCATGTTGGGTCTGGTGTTGGCTAGACCCAAGAGATGATTGAGTCTAACACTATCAATTCTATATATTTTTATATAAAATCATAGAGGAATTACTTCTCAATAAATATAGTTAATTAAACAAGTCTATATTTCATCAAGACTATTAAATGTATTAGAGTCTTTCATGATCAGTCATGTCACCATCTTTTAGTTGGATAAAATGAGTGGAATAAAACTCACAATACAACTTAAAATATCACAAAGGTGAAATTACATTTCAGTCTCTTCTTCTCATAAAAGGACAAGACTCATGAGTTATAAATATATCATAAGACTTTTAGAAAAAAAGGTTCACAGTCTTTATTCTCTACTGTATATATATTTTCAAAGCATCTCTTTTTAGAATATTATTGTATTTTTTTTCTCTAAAATAATCCTGATTTAAGCATTGGAGAGTCTCCACCTTTATCAAATAAGATTTTTTTACAGGTATTAATCACAAACTACTTTAATCTACCAAATATCAAATATAAGTTATCAACTATCCAACCTGATAACCTTGGATTCTTAGAACTTCATCACTAACAAGAAGCCGAGAGAAAGGACAAATGGCAGCTGGTCTAGTGGATATTAGACTAAAGTATCATATGGGTTACGGAGCTAAATAGCTTGTACTTACAACAAAGAAAACTTGACGAGGCTGGGTGAAGTATACCAAATCAACAATATATAGCTTCTAACTGTCATAAATCCTCAAAAGGATGCACCATGATTCTTGGAAGAAATTTCAGAATGACGATTTGCAAAGAATGATATATATATATATATATATATATATATATATATATATATATATTAAAAAAGAGAAGCTATAAGAGATTTCTGTAGTTCTTGATGTTCTATTCTATAGATTTGTAACAGAGAAAGAGGAAGTTTTACAAGAAAACGAAAGCAAAATCATATCCTGTAATTGTAGTACTCAAATTAGACATGATTATAGCCAAGATGCATATGACCATGATCTAGCCAGTTTTCGGGTCTTTCCTTTCACAGGTTCCGGTGAATATGTAGCTCAATCAATATACAAATGCTCTCCTTCGAACAAGAAATCTCAAGTTTATATCTTTTTTGAAATAACAAAGGATTGTAATGGACAAAATTAAACTGTAGCACTATTCCTGTCGTAATTCTTTCATCGTATCTTGTTTTCATGTCCTAATCAATGATCTAGTTCTCATTTGTGTACGTAGACGTTGCTGTGCAATTCCTTTTTCAAATCTTCGTAGGTTTATTTTCTCATGGACAGTAGTTATAGAACATGATTTATTGCACTGTTTTGGTCAAGTCAAGGTTTGCATCATCAAAGATTCAAAATTACGGTCGATTGAACAGCAAAGCATGTAGCATGGTGAGTCGAATGAAAAACAGAATATAGGCAACCCATGTACAAGCGTCCCAGTGAATGTGTTTCCGTTCTCCTTTTTCTTTCTTTTATTTTTCAAATTTGAATTATAGAGACCATTTAGCTCTCTTTTCCCAAGAAATTTGTTCTGTAAGTCGCTGCTATTCATAATCTGTGATCCACATGTCTAGAAAGATTAGTCAACAAACTCGTGTATTATCTGATCTCAATATCGACAAATTAAATTGCTGATTACATATTAAACACGTTACAATTACGAACTGGGAAAGATTTTTCCCTCTCGTCAACCCTGTACAGATCTCCAAAGGTCCATATTGATGTTTTCAAATGCTAGCCTGTAGAGTTGACGTTTAATGTGATACATAGAACGAAATAGGAACACGACCAAGCATCCTTTTTCCTCCTTGGATAAACACAGAAACATTTGAATAGATACAAAGGACATGTGAAACAGATAAGAGGAGCAAAACAGCAATTCAAAATAAACGACCAAGAATATTAGAATTTTTGCCATGCATGGAGTAGCTATCATTCATTTAATTTCAATCCTTACCTTTTTTTTTAATGATAGCATGTTGTGCTGAAAATATATATTTGCATGCTATAATTAGAATTAATAATATATCACGTTGAATAAATTAATCTTTACATATATATTTTCTTTTCGTCGATAGCGTGTTGTGCTGAAATATATAAGAATGCTCATGTACAGTTTCAGAACCTAATAATTGGTGCTTCTCTAGTGGATCATGCTTACTCATCAATGAAGTCTTCCCGCTGTGCATGAGTTGTACAAAGCACATTATTATACACAGTACCATCCATGAAAATATTGCAGCAAACGGGAGAAACAAATGATAAATGCATGCATAATGTTTTCATACTCCTATATATATGTGTAATATCATTTTCTTTTTATTTTAATGGTAAGGTTATCTTCAATCATATCAATTCTTGAATACTTAACTTTCCATATATATATATATATATGTATATATATGTATGTATAGAGAGAGAGAGAGAGAGAGAGAGAGGACACTACTTTAGAATTCCTTCTGAGCGTAATGAAAAAGGATTTCATTTCTTGTCATTTGACTAGGATATCTACACGAGTCATCCTTGGAATTAATTACGTGAAAGGAACTCAAGGAAAACTTGGTTGCCAAGCAGGCGTAGGAATCGAAAGGTGGCTTGAACCTAGCCACAAGTTTGTAATGACTTTAAAGTCACCATTAAGGACCAAGATGACTGAAACAGCAAGCTTTCTGTCCCCATTAAGAACCCACCTGCAGTTGTGTACGTTGTGTGGTTCTCCAAATAGATTTTCGTATTTAATTAGTAAAAGTCTTAACGATTAACTTCTATCGAAAACCAAAATACCTTCCAACAAAATTAATTAATTTTTCTAACCCACATTCACATATATGCTGTTAATTACCAAGAGTGCCTTTGTTTGGTATTGTAGTAGCTATTGTGGTTGTGGTTTGAAAAAAAATTGTTTTATAAAAAGTACTTTTAGTTGAGGTTGGTTTGAAAAAATAGGTGTTTGGTTAAAACTGTGGTTGAAATTGAGGTTGAAGAAAAAATAGTTTAATGTGTTTGGTTAAAAAAATGCTTTTCAAATTGAGGTTATAAAATAATTAAAAATATATATATTAATATTAATGATTTTTAATTTAAATATTATAGATTTAACTACTGTTATTACATCATGAAATAAATAATATTGATATCAAATATTTTTTATTATTCCATTAAACTATGTGCAATGTCATCACATACGAAATCTATCCAACAATGACTATATTTTTCATGGTTTCTTAAGCGCGCAACAACAAAAACTGAATTTTTTGTTACATCATCAAGTGATCTCCTTCTAATTTTTTTGAATAGAACACAATAAAAATAAAAATAAAAATAAAAACTGAATTTTTTTTAACTGAGCCGGACCCGGCAAGAACATAATTGGAATTGCGAGTAAATAATATTAAATATTAGTTTTTCGAGTAAAACATAATTTTTTTTAAAAAAAATCAACAATTTCATTACGTATAAAATTCATTCGGCAATAACTACAGTTTCCATGATTTATCCTACGTGCAATAAAATTAGATAAAATATAATCATGAATAAAATTGAGATTACAGTACGAGTAAATTTAATTCACTTTAAACTAATTTTTAAAAAAAACAAAAAAAAAATTGTTCATGTTCATATTCACGTGAACAATGCGAGTGCAATTAATTAACTATACTAGTTATTCGGAAAAAAAAACTATTGTTCACTTAGTGAACAGTGCGCAGTGGAGCATTGAAGTTCCTTTCCCATCACGAAATGCTGCTTCTCAAAACCTGCGGTCCAATCTCTGATTTTAGTGGGTCCTACCAGCAAGACGTATTTTATTTTCCTTAACCAAACACTGTCATGTGTGTTCACCCGCAGCCACACTCCCAAACGGCCACTAATTCACTAACTAAATAATTTTGCAAATTAAATTCTAATTTTCGAACTGCATTATGATATATTGAATTTCAACCGCAATAGATACTACTAAGATAGTACTTAATTAGTTATTATCGCATAATAAAAAAGATAAAAACAATGAAAATATAAAAGATAAGACATAAAAAAGATAAAAATAAAATAATATTTGATAATGATGTATAAGATATAGTGACTATCTCTGTATTATGTTTAATTATTGTGAACAAGATAGAATAAAATATCAAAAAGTCTACTTTATCCTTAATATATATTATTGTCAAACTTATATATTTTTAAAATAATTAGATTTTTTTAATTTTAGTTTATATTAAGCGTTGAAATTAATAATATATAATAATTCTAGTTACAAAACCAGAACTACCTTGAAGGGTTGACCACGAACCCAAACTGGTTTATATTGTTTGGAGACATGTTCCATTTGCTTCTCTTGTTTTAAAAATTATATAAATTTACTTTAAAAGTATCCATTGGATAGATTTATTTTTATATTTTTATCTTTGTCTTTATTTCTTTAATTATTTATATATATATATATATATATATATATATATATATATATATATTTTAAAAATAGTAATCAAACACAAATTCACTAGTCAAGAGAACCACAATATAGACCAAGATGGCGACCTAATACTTTATTAATTTACCACATTCATGTAGCCTAATTAGAACATTTTCTTCGTAGGGAAATAGGGAAATTCGGTGGGGTAATAGTTTATCAAAAGAAAATAAAAATTCCGTGGCATAACAATTTACAAAAACTGCCTTATAATGGTTAATTACGTGTAACAATTAACTTGGGATTTTTATGGGTTAGATTTACAAACCGAAACGGTACAAGAAATTGTCTAGACAGGTAGCCTGCCTAATTTAAAACAATCATAATTCTTCATTACGTGCATTGTTGATTCAGACTCCTCTAAATTTACAGGTCACTTCTGGACAGAAAATTGAACCGGTGCTGAGCTTTTATTCACGCACGAAGCTTATTTGTTGCTCATATTCGCCCAATTTCACTTTGAAAGCTCTTAAAATTGCCTTCGAAGTTAGTTCTAGACGGTATCTTAAACTTTTTTCTTGTTAATTTTGCATTTTAGTTTTATTATCTTTCCAGATTAGTTTTTTCCTCTGGTTATTCCCGGTTGTTTAAGGTATTTAAATCTTTCTTTTAAGATTCTAAACACCGCTTGAAATTCACTTAATATCAATAAAATTACCGACAGAATAATAGCAGATTCTTTTAAGATGCTCAAATTGTTTTAAGGTATTTAAACTTTTCTTTTAAGATTTTATAAACTAGGAATCTGTCTGTCGGTAAAACTGTGAAATCCTGTAGTTATAATACTTTGGCTAATTAAAATTACAGACTTTTAATCACAACTTTAATTATGTTTCAAAACTTATATTTTTTGTTAAACTCGAATTCATAATAGCTTAATTTAGTAATTTTTATGTTTTTAAAGTGTTTAAAGAAATTCATTTAATACGTATCAACAGAATTACTTACGGAATAATAACAAATTCTTTTAAGATGCTCAAATTCTTTTAAGGCATTTAAACTTTTATTTTAAGATTCTATAAATTAAGAATCTCTCTGTCGGTAAAACTGTGAAATCTTATAATTATAATACTTTGACTAATTAAAATTACATACTTTTAATTAGAACTTTAATTATGTTTTATCTAGTTTTAAAACTTATACGTTCGCTAAACTCAAATTCATAATAGCTTAATTTCTCAGGATCAATTGTAATGTTAGGCAATTGTCTTTTCATATATATGAAATGAAAATCAAAGAGAGCACTTTTCGTACAATTACGGGTGCCTAATTATCATAAGAGAAGTCAAAATGTATAATCCAATTGTCTAATGCTAGTCGACGCTTTACGTGCCAAAAATATAATAATTCTTCATAAATACTGTAAAAATCCCTTCCCTCGTTTCAATCCATGACCTTTGAAGGAGCTAGATTGACGAGAGAGGGCTATCATTCTAGATTCGATTCATGCCATGTTTATTTTTTTTATATTATTTTAATATACTGATATTAAAAATAATTTTAATATATATATGTTATTTTAATATTTTTTAAATAAAAAAATACTTTAAAATTCAATCACTACGAGATTCTCGGACAACCTAACCCTGCCCAAGCTAGAATAGTACAATAGCTGTATTAAAGATAATTTGAATGACAAACATCTTCCAGCTAGAGGTAGAAACTGACAGATGGTGCATTTAAATAATTGTTGAGACGATAGACAACCCTATTATTTATAAAGGGCACCAACTAAATCTTGACAAAAGCACACAAGGAAATCAGATTTTGCAGATTTCTTGGTCAGCACACATATAAAGACGCAGTCTACCATACCAAATAATGCCATTTTTAAATAATATATACGAGCAATGCCATTGTTGCAGCCATTTGTGCTGCATTTCGAGGGAAGAAGAAGAAGAAGGCTCGCGACAATTGGAATTTGAGATCCCCTCTCCGAGGGAATTGTGCGGATCAAATTGTAAAATAATTTTTATCCTTTTGTTTTCTGAGGTGGGAGAAATGCACAAAGACATGAATAATGAATATAGTATCACAAGTTACTACGGGAATCGATTGCTTTATCCTTGAGGGACCATTTCATGTTCTGCGCACGTTACAAATTCAGATTCACCTATTAAAAATAATTTTAAAAAAATAATAAAATTATTATTTTAATATATTTTAAAATAAAAATTATTTTAAAAACAACCACTACCACACCCTCAAATATCCTCGTAATTGTCAAATAACCATCTCAACTCAATAGCTTAACCTGTTATGTGAGATTTATATTATTTTCTAACACACCCCCTCAAGTGAAAGTATTTTAGGTTTGAAACTTGCACAAATCTATTTTACCTTGTGCTGATACTATGTCAAAGAACCATTTCTACTCAATAACTTAAGCTGTTAGGTAAAATTATATTTATATTATTCTCCCAACAGTAATTATTATATGAAAAATCATGAATAGTGATCGTCACGTGTGCTGATGCCATTACTTGTGGACATGATGTTTAAAGAATCGGACGCATCTCTGGATAAACAAGACAAGTTAATTTAGATAGCGTATTAAACTAACTAGTTGGGACAGAGGAGATCTTCCTGTTTTGAACGATACAGATTTACTTTAAAATATATTATATTTCTATTTTTATGTCTACAACTGACTGCTCTGTTCAACCAATTATATTTATATATGTATTTTTTTATATTCTAAAACAATAACTGGATGCAACCTTAATTAATTAATTATACCCCAACAGTATTGCAAGTTGCACTTCTTTATTAATTATAATAAATAATATAGATCACATTGTATAATTTATTCATAGGTATTGTGCCTTAAAAATTGCTAGATGCTAGAATGGGTAGTATTTAACTAGCTTGTTGCTCGCGCCATGCTAGGTTCGTATTATGTTTTTAATAAAATATTTATGCATTGTTAGTATGCTTTAAAAAAAAAATTTTATAACTCGAGTTATACTACCAACTAAGTAAATAAGCTGATTTTATTTGAGTCTCTCTCTCACACACATATATATATAAAAGAGGAATCATAGAGAATGAATATTAATTAAAACACATAAAAAAATCATTAATATAAAACAAATTATGAAAAAAAAGAAATAACACCAGGTGCTGCTGGGCTTAGTATGCCATGTCTGGCGTCTGACCCGATCAAGAAAAGGCCCACACGTAGGCCTTTAATTTTTTAAAGTTTAACGGGGCGGACAATGCGTCATCCGCCTCAGTTGCATGGCAAAAACAAATAAATGACGCGTCATTTGAAAATCTCAGAATCCAGCTATTGGTATGGCAAAAAAACAAGGTTCTTTTTTATTTTTTACCCTAAAACCTATTTTGACACATTTTTGACCCAAAACACCAAGGAAACATCCTAAAAACCCTGTTAAACCAATTCACGACCTCTAAAAACACACACAAAAAAACTATCTCAAAATCTGAAATCAACTCAAAATAAAAAATCTTCTTGATCTTAGATTTTTTTTAAGTGTTTTCAAGGTAAAAAAAAACATGGAATCATAACCCCCTTATCACATGAAACCCTTTGACACAAAATAGACCATTTTGGTGGTCGAAATCTTCTCCAACAACTACTTTCTCTCTCTAAGCCAAGAATTTGGTACCCCCTCTTTCTCTTCAACCAAAAAAAAAGACTAAAAAGAGAGGAAAATAAAGTTTGGTATTAAAATGTATTTTTTTAAAATTATAGGAGCTGGTCACTTAATAGGTAAAAAATATGGGAGATGAAAATGAACTTTTCAAACAAATTTCAAAATCACCACCTATGTTACCTATGTTTTTCACTTAAGTCCTCTTCTATCAATTCAACCTTCCTTGCCACAAAAACATGCAATTGTGATGATTTGGGCTGAAGTGTGAAAAGAAAACGTTTGAGGACTAAAATGAAAATTTTGAAAAAAATACACTATTACAATCCATAGTGAATTATGAAAGAGTAAACATTAAAAATGACTACAGTTAATTCCCTACATGTTTTAGTTTTTAATAGATTGTTTGAAGTGTGAATTTGATGCTTTCCTTTGAGACTTAAAAATTGATATCATGTTTATCAAACTTATTTTGTTAAAGAAAAAAAAGAAAAAAGAGAGAGTGAAAATTGAATATTTTGTTTTCATTTTTATTCATTGAGAAATTAAATGGCTTTGAATCTAATTGGCTTGAGAAACTAATTGGCTTTGAATCTATTATAAGAAGCCATAATTTTTTATTTTTCTTAATCCGTTTGGTTTCAAATATAAAGGCATTTGGTAATACTATCCTAGAAATCATTCATAAGAGGTCATCACAAAGTTATGAAAATGGATGGAGATTTAAAAGAGAAATTCTATCTCTAGTTATAGTCGATGGTCAACTAGTTTTTTTTTAATTTTATCATTCAGTATTGAGTTTATTATTAATTGGTTTTTGTATTTTTTATCATATAATAAAATAAAATAAAATAAAATAAAAATAATTCAATCGAGTGAAGTCCATAACTCAAGTTATTAGTTTGACATGTTGACTTGGGTAAACCTAGCTTGTTTTCTTTTTTTTTTCTTTTGATTTATTTTCTTTGAACCCTACCTAGTTGACAAAGTCATGTCGGAACAACTCCCACATGATTTAATTTAAAAATTGAGTTAAGCAAATAGTTGAGTCGAGATTTTTCAAGGTTAAATTTATATATCGAGTTTAATGAGAATGTCAAGAAATTTCTGATGGTCTAAATAACAATTTTATTTGTTCCAAAAACTTTTTTATCCCAGCCGAGCATGGTTGATAAACTATTATAAAAATCAAACTTTTATGTGGACCTCTCACATTTAATGTAGATTCACATGGTAAAATTACTATTTTGCCCTTGCATACACAAGACTTATAACTTGGTGCGAGAGGTAAAATAGTATTTTTCATGTGATTAAATTATCAATTCAAGTTCATAGGGGTATCTAGGTCATTTTATGAGGAGTTCTAGGTGTTGAAAAGTTATAGTTGTATCCTTTTTCTTCACAAATGTTTCAAACAAATCACTTATAAATTCACTACCATGATCACTCATTATGTTTATAATAAAAAAAGAACCTTTTTTTTATTTTCAACCTTCTTTGAAAACTTTACAAATTCATAAATAGTTTCATCTTTTGATTTTAAAAATAAAACCCATAAATATCTAGTAAAATCATCAACAATCACAAAAACATATATATTACCACTTAAGCTTTTTATTTCTAGTTGGTCCAGATAGATCTATGTATAGCAAGTCTAAAGGTATTTAGATAGAAATATGTTTTTTGCTCTTAAAAGATATTTTCACTTGTTTACCCATTTGACAAGCATCACATAACCTTTTCTTTTTAAAAGCAATATGAAGAAGACCTTTACCAAGTTCATTTTTGACAGGTTTAGAAAGCATATTCATGCTTATATGAATTAGTCTTCTATGCTAAAGAAAACTATCATTAATACTAGCAACAAGACAACTTTTTATCCTTATACATGCATCAGTCTTTATCTTATAAACGTTTCCTTTTTTATTTCCAACAAATATAACTTTGTTTTTTTTTAAGGATTAAGCAACATGCATGATCAACAACAATAATATAGCCTTTATCACTTAAAGAATGACATGCATAAACCAAATGATCAATGACTCTATAATAATTGTATGTATGGTTTGGATCATATGATTGCTTGACTTTAACAAAGTAATTTTTCAAATACTTCTGGTTTTTTTATTGAAAACACATTTTTGACTAGCAAGCATGACTTTCAAAATCTTAGAACCTTACGTGAATTTAGCTAGTGTAGTGTTTAGCTTATCAACCTTTTCTTTTAAAACTTTGTTTTCCTCTTTAAGTTGGTTCATCTTATCACTATCATCAACTATAATGTATGTTTTCTTTTCCAAAATATCTTTTTTAAAAAGCAAACATGCTTGACTCTTTTTCAAAGAATTATATTTAGATCCTAACTTTTTATATTCATCATATAATATTTTAAAAGCATCATGCAACTCATTATAAGAAAGGTTGGATTCATCATCCAAAGATTATACCTTATTATTTCTCTCAATGGACATGAAAAAGATGTTTGCAATATGCTCTTTTTCATCGCATGAACTAGAATTTGAGTCATCACTCTGTTGTCTTCATTGCTCATTTGTGATGACGATTCTTCTTTTTTGTTTTGGAGAAGAAGACAATCAACCTTTATATGTCCTGTTTTGTTGCACTTATAACATCTAAATGCTTCCTTGATAGATTCTTCCTTCTTCTTGAAATTTGAGAATTTTCTATTCCTTTGTTTTTTTCTTAGAAAGTTTCAAAATTGTCTTGTGATTAGTGCAATATCCTTCTCAACTTCATCATCATATTCAACATTATGCCTAGTTTTGAATGCAAAATTTTTCTATAGCTTATCTTCTAGTTCTTACTTTTTCATGGTTATCTCATGTGTCATCAATAATTCAATGAGTTCATCCAATTAAAGTTTGGTGAGATCCATTGCTTCTCAGATCACCATCACTTTTGCTTCCCAAGTCTTTGGCAAGGACCTAAAAGTTTTACTCACGATATCAGCATTAACATCGGAATTTTTCTTGGGAGGGAGGGTTGAATTGAAAGATAAGAAAATGAAGTGAAAAAAACAGGTTAAATAAGTGGCAACTTTGAAATTTGTATTAAAAGTTCACTTTCATCCCCCATCTTTTTTGGCTCTTAGGTAACAGGTCCTTTTAATTTTAAAAAATTCAATTTTGAAATCAAACTTTATTTTCCTTATTTTCAGTCATTTTTTGGTGGGAGGAGAGAGAGGGATTCGCTGGATTATAGCGTAGAAAGAGAAAGTTGTTGTTGGAGACGATTCTAGCTACCAAAACGATTGATTTTTTTTCCAAATGGTTCTACATATTAAGAGGAGTTCGAACTTGGTGTTTTTTCTTTTCTTAAAAGTGATTAAAAAAATAGATTTGAGCTCGAGAAGATTTTTTATTTCAGGTTGATTTCAGGTTTTAAGGTGTTTTTCTATTTTTTTAGGCTATTTATTAGTTTAACAAGGTTCATAAGGTACCTTCTAAGTGTTTTGGGTCAAAATAGGTTGAAAATGAGTTTTTGAATAAAAAAACACGAAGCCTGTTTTTTGGACACCATTGTGGCTGGAATCTAAGAATCCAAACGACGTGTCGTCTAGTTTTTTTCATAAGAAATTGGAGCAAATGACAAGTCTGACCTTGAAGACCCACATGTGAGCCATTTCTTGATAGGCCAAGCATTTGGCTTAGCTTACCAGGCTTAGCAACACCTGACCTCGTTCTTTTCTTTTTTTCTTTGATTTTTTTAATAAATGCCTTTTTTATATGTCTTTTTCTACATAATTCTTGAGTTTATGTTTTAATTAATACCCATTTTCTATGATTGTTTTTGCTTATTTAGCATTTTTTTTAAATGGTGATATTTTTTTAATTATATTAGGTGTATTTAATTTTTGAGGAGGTTGGTATGATTCATCTGTATTTTTTTATATATATATTTTATATAGATTAAAACTTAAAAAAACAACTAAAAATGTTTTATTTTTTATAATATTTTTAATATGTATAACCTTGCACAATATTTTTTTTCTTTTATTTTATTCATTAAATTTTATGTGTGTGTCGATTTATGTTACAAATTGATTTTAATAAACAAATTCATTTAACACAACCAAGTAAATAATCTGTGTTGTAATATTAAATATCTTGATCTATATTTGTCTTTTAATTTTTCTAATTTTATTTTTATTTATCGTCATTTTTTTCTCTATTGAAATATCTTGACCTCATGACCTAGGATACACAATAAACATGTAATGTGAACATATCTCATGTCCAGGTCACGAGTTTCATGTGTTAGCCCAACTTTGCTTGGGATAATATTTTTTTATTTGTTGTTGTTCCCATATTTTTTATCGTATTATTAAATTAATCAAGATTTGACTTGGTTATTGAGTTTCTCTTACTTCTTTAAGAACTTAATTGTCACCTAAAAGTTTTTTCCAGTTAAATGTTTTTTGGTCTAGTCCGCCGCATTGTGCGGGCTTCCAATCTAGTTATTAGCTATAATTTGAAGGTTCCTTGAAAAAAACTTAACATATTGTATATATGGATAACCATATCAAAGAAGGACAACTAGTTTTTATCCATTAATTTTTTGATTATCTCTTTTTTTTATCCTTTAGTTGTTTTGGAGATGGACTTAAACTCTCATATTATCTGATTCCCTTTTTTTTGTTAATCATTATTTAACCCCCTATTTTTTTTTTCAAAAATGTATTTGAAAAATAGAGGGTAACAAATGGGTTATGACAAGTGCATGGAGTATATGTGTAGCCCTCTCTACACGTGGGTAATTTGCTAGTGCATAAAGGTTAATCACCACCACTATACAATCGTAGTTTTAGTTTTTTTTTAGTTGACATTAGAAGCTCCTGAAGGTCTTTTTTGAACACTAATGCACTAATTTGCTCTAAATAATTTGTAATGTGTTATTGATTTTTATATATGTTGTTTGATTTTCAAAATGTTATGGATCTGGATTGTGGTATGTCAACCTCGTGGGTATGAACATTCCTAGGGTTTATGAAATCAATACCCTACAATGGTGTTGAGAGGTTTGGGTTTCATTTTTTTTGTTTCTTTGAGGCATAATAGTTTTGTATATGTATGAAAATTTTATGCATATATGATTGTATTTGTGGTGATGTGTAAGTTGTCATCTATTTTAAAAGCCTAACTTATGATTAAATGACTTATTTTCAGCTCGTATCGTTGGATGTTGACTATTAAGTATTTAAATTGGCGAATAGACTTTTCTTATTCATTATATGTTTTTTTAGTTATAGTGTGTAAGTTATTACTTATTTCAAGAACTCATACCAGGATTAAAGGACTCAATCTTCACTTCCATTCTTAAATGTTGACAATCAAGAATTAATCAGTACATATTTATGTGATTTTTATGTTTATTTTTATATATGATGTATAAGTTATCATTTATCCTGAGAACTTAACCTAGGATTAAAAGACCCATTTCTCGACTTCTATTCTTAGATGTTGACTATAGGGTATTTGAATTGGTGAATACAAATCTATAATCATGTTGATATGTACTATTTGTTTTTATGTGAAATATCTTCCTTAATATTGTGAGCAAGTTGGGTTAGATCGACATGATTTCACATAGACTCATAAAAAATGAGTGGTGTCTTTTGGGCTCATGTTAATCCATATAATCCTCGTAGGCTCAATGCTCATTAATAACTCAACATCCTTGTGGGTCAAACTCCTAACTATTTTTGTAATGATGATTATGTTGTTCTTTAGCTTAAATTTAAAACCACTGTCTTAGTTTAAACCCTATAACAAAACATGTTTGTTTAGGCAATCTCGAGCATGACGAACACTTTTTTTTTTAACAAACAATAAGACAACTTATCTTATGTGGAATGTATATGGTGATTGTTATTTTTCCTATTACATTACTAGCCTATTACCTAGAACTTTTAAAAGACCACTCAGGATTTCCTAATTGTCATAAATCTAGGTCGTGACTTCTTTTTTCAATTTTATCCTTAACTTCGTCAAGTTGTCCCCTATAACGATACTTTTTTTAAAAAAAAAATACTCCTATTTTTTTTAAATTATTATTCTAGTACAAACTCCATAACAAGTAAAACTCCACAAATAAAATCAGCACATCCATATAAAATTAAATAATTGTATATAAAATCAACATATCTATAGAAAATCAACACATTAAACCTTTTACAACTTGTCTTCTCAACTGTATTGTGGGGGAGTGATTCCATCTTATTGCATCTTAAAAAATATATCTCTAAAGGCTTCATATTCTTAAAATGGCCACACAATAACACATACCTAAACACTCTAAATAAAATACAATACATGCATACATACATACATACATACATACATACATATATATATATATATATATATATAATAAACTCAATACATGTTACAAATTATTCAAATAAACAAAAATTTGTTTGAGATCCAAAAATGATCTTAGAAAGCGAATGGAACTAGGACTATATATATATATATATATACATACATACATAAACTCAATACATGTTACAAATTATTCAAATAAACAAAAATTTGTTTGAGATCCAAAAATGATCTTAGAAAGCGAATGGAACTAGGACTAACAATGGTGGCTCATGGTTTACATGTGTTAAAGAATGGACATATATATGGCACGTGGTTAAACTTGTTGGTAAAGAAGGGAGGCGTGTGATCTTTTAAATATAGTGCACCTTCTTTTTCTCTTCCTTCCTACATAAATAATGTAGTTTATCATTGCTCAAGGTAGGAGATCAAACCCTTAAAAGTTTTGGCTAGAGGTGTTGTGTTATTATCGCGGGCTGGAAAGAAACAATGGTTGTTATGGTTTTGATCAACATGGGCTAGAGATGATGGCAAGTGATGAAATTGGCTTAGTCTAGTGGTTTAGGAATTTCAACAGGGAAGGCTAGTTGTTATGTGAAACAACAAAAGCAGATAGGAGAGAGATCGACGAAGAAAAGGCTAGGTTTTCCAGTCTTTTTTTCCTTTCATTTCCTTTCTTTTTTTCTTTTCCTTCTCTCTTTTTCTGGTCATATTGTTTTTCTCGGTGAATCTTACTCTCTCAATTTTTCTATCTAGGCTCCCATTTTTTTTTTACCTTTTATTTCTAGTCTCTGGTCTCCTAATCAATTTTTCTCTTGTAGTTTTTCTCTTTGATTTCTCTTTGTAATCTCTTTTTTTTTCTTTTTTTCTCTATTTATGGTATATTTATAATTCATTTACGTGATTTTTTATCTCGTTACCATATTGTTTTCTTTATCCACTTATCTTTCTATTTTTTTATCCCATAATTGGTTGAAGAGGGCCTAAAATTTCATATTTTTCAATTCTTTCCTTTTTTGCTTATCATTTCACTCATTAGTATTACTTTTCATTTTTAATTTTTAATTTTTAATATTTCTTTTTTTTTTGAAACATGATTGAAGAACGAGGGGTCAAAACGGGTTATAACAGTTACTCTCTTTCTACAATACTTATAGGACAAAGATATTGAAAATATAATTTTTTTCTTTAAATCTGTATAGTAATTCTGTAAAAAGAAAATAACATCATAAATTTTTTTTTCTCCTTTCAAAATAAAGTAAATGAAGAAAAACAACCTCGTCAAGAAGTAACTACCCTCATTGAAATAAAGCAAAACAAACAAATAACCTTATTAAAAAGCAGTAACCCTCAATAAAACAAAACAAACAAATAATCTTATTGAGAAGTAGTTATCCTTAAAGAAAAATATAGCAATCAAACAAATAGTCTTATCGAGAGTTGGTCATCCTTAAAATAAACTAAAACAAACAAATAACTTTATCAAAACAAACAAAAAAAAATCTCATCAAGAGTTGACTATCCTTTTTAACAAAACAAAATAGTCTCATCGAGAGATAATGTAAAACCCAGGGAAAAATAAAGGTTGCAAAAATTGCAAACTAACTACATGAGAAATAAAGGTGAAGAAATTCATGCATATGGTTAAAAAAAAAAGGGATTTCAGAAATTTTTGGATATAAGTTTCTAGATGAAATATTTCGACACATTATAAATCAATATAAAAATATTAAGGGTTGGATTAAATTAATGAAAATAAACTAAACTAAAAGTTGTGGGGTGAAATTATAAGAAATGAAAAGAGGTATGACTTAATTATAAGAAGAAAAAAAAGATGTGGAGGCCTAAATGCAAATAAAAAAAATTATAGAGCATAAATACTCTTATTCTCACCAAAAATCTGCAGCAATCGTAAGGAAAGAAAAGAGGGAGTTTTTGTATCCATTCTTGCAAAATCAATAGAGAAACACCAAAATTTCAAGAACCCATCCAAGATTAAGGGTTTATAGATGGAATAAACACTTGTGGGCAAGGGATTAACCAGAAAAAATTGAACAAGAAGAGAAGATGAAGGGCTGGCTGTCATTAGATAAGAAAGGAGGGAGTTGAAAATCTTCAACTGATTGGAGATCAAAACCTTAATTTATACCGGGTAAGGTGTTTTAAACATGATCTTATAAGTCATTTCAAATTCGATAATGAATTGATACCTTGATGTGAGTTATAGATTAGGGTTCTTAGACTTGAATTAGGAGAAAAGTATTTGTTGTTAAAATTAAGTTAATTCATAGGTGGTATGTGATTGGGGATGTGAAACCATGATAATTTACCCAATCTAAATGTTTGTTGATGAGCGATTTTTACTATTTTAGAGGTAGAACTTGGTTCTCCTTAAACATAGAACTTGTAGTCTCATGTCTTAACTTTTTAACGACACTAATTTCGCTTGAATTAGAGTTATATAACTCCAGATATGGTTAAAAATCTAAGGAGAGGTCAGACAGTAACAATTCAAAAACGAGACAGTAACAGTTGGACAGTAACAGTCCAATTGTTTATTGATGAGCGATTTTAACTATCTTAGAGGCAGAACTGAGTTCTCCTTAAATCATAGAACTTGTAGCCTTATGTCTTAGCTTTTCAATGGCACTAAGTTCACTTGAATTGGAGTTTTATAACTTCAGATATGGTTAAAAATCTAAGGAGAGGTCAAACAGTAACAGTTGGACATGAACAGTCTAAGTGTTTGTTGATGAGCGATTTTGGCTATCTTAAAGGCAGAACTGGGTTCTCCTTAAACATAGAACTTATAGCTTTATGTCTTAGCTTTTTAATGGCACTAAGTTCACTTGAATCGGAGTTCTATAACTCCAGATATGGTTAAAAATCTAAGGAGAGGTCAGACAGTAACAGTTTAAAAACGAGACAGTAACAGTTGGACATTAACAGTCCAAGTGTTTGTTGACGAGTGATTTTGACTATCTTAAAGGCAGAACTGGGTTCTCCTTAAATATAGAACTTGTAGCCTCATGTCTTAGCTTTTCAACGACACTAATTTCACTTGAATCGGAGTTCTATAACTCAAGATATGGTTAAAAATCTGAGAAGAGGTCAGACAGTAACAGTTTAAAAACGAGACAGTAATAGTTGAACATTAACAATCCAAGTGTTTGTTGACGAGTGATTTTGACTATTTTAGAGGCAGAATTAGGTTCTCCTTAAACATAGAACTTGTAGCCTCATGTCTTAGCTTTCCAACGATACTAACTTTGCTTAAATTGGAGTTCTATAACTCTAGATATGGTTAAAAATTTAAGAAGAGGTCCGCGACAAGAATTAAAAAAACGAGACGAGAATGATTTGGACATTAATATTCCAAGTGTTTGTTGACGAGTGATTTTGACTATCTTGAAGGCAGAACTTGGTTCTTCTTAAATCATAGAAGTTGTAGCCTCATGTCTTAGCTTTCCAACGATATTAACTTTGCTTGAATCAGAGTTCTATAACTTCAAATATGGTTATAAATTTAAGGAGAGGTCAAACAATAACAGTTAAAAAATGAGACAGTAACAGTTGGATATTAACAGTCCAAATGTTTGTTGATGAGTGATTTTGACTATCTTAGAGGCAGAATTGGGTTCTCCTTAAATCATAGATTTTGTAGCCTCATGTCTTAGCTTTCCAACGACACTAATTTCGCTTGAATTGGAGTTTTATAACTTCAGATATGGTTAAAAATCTGAGGAGAGGTCAGACAGTAACAATTAAAAAACGAGACAGTAACAGTCCAAGTGTTTGTTGATGAGTGATTTTTTACTATCTTAGAGGCAGAACTGGGTTCTCCTTAAATATAGAACTTGTAGCCTCATATCTTAGCTTTCCAATGACACTAACTTCGCTTGAATCAGAG
Organism: Populus deltoides; assembly: GCA_015852605.2. Lineage (NCBI taxonomy): Eukaryota > Viridiplantae > Streptophyta > Magnoliopsida > Malpighiales > Salicaceae > Populus > Populus deltoides. The sequence goes on from CM027570.2 coordinate 9,265,000, forward strand.
TTCTATAACTCCAGATATGGTTAAAATTTGGAGAAGAGGTCAGATAATAACAGTTCAAAAATGAGACAGTAACAGTTGGACAGTAACAATCTAAGTGTTTATTGACGAATGATTTTTTACTATCTTAGAGGCAGAACTAGGTTCTCCTTAAATCATAGAACTTGTAGCCTCATGTCTTAGCTTTCCAACGACACTAATTTCGCTTGAATTGGAGTTCTATAACTCCATATATGGTTAAAAATCTGAGGATAGGTCAGACAATAATAGTTCAAAAACGAGACAGTAACAGTTGGATAGTAACAATCCAATTGTTTGTTGATGAGCGATTTTCACTATCTTGGAGGCAGAACTGGGTTCTCCTTAAATCATAGAACTTGTAGCCCCATGTCTTAGCTTTCCAACGACACTAATCTCGTTTGAATCGGAGTTCTATAACTCCAGATATAGTTAAAAATCTGAGGAGAGGTCAGACAGTAACAGTTCAAGAATGAGACAGTGACAATTAGACAATGACGGTCCAAATATAAAGAAAGGAATGATAACTGGGGTTAGACAAAGAACAACAATAATAATAGGTGAAATGAGAAAAATGTAAAATATTAAGAAATGACTGAAAGAAAGACTTATTGGTTGTTGATATGGTTATTATAAAACATATCCTTGAATGAGGAAAATTTATGAGATAAACCTGTGATTTGCAGAAGGGACCCAGACATGGTGCAATAGCAACAGCTGGGGAGCACGAGTAGAGCTTCTATTACAGGTAGATGATCCGCACCTATACTTTCTAGTTAAATTCTATGATTTAATATGTTATTGATGTGAGATGTGAATTACCAAACTTTGGATATAGGGAGAAATGAGGAAAGTTTGCATAATGATGCCGATATTTTGGATAATATTCTAAATGTATATGTATTCAGGGTGAACGATTGTTGTGTGAATTGTCAAAGGATGAAATTATCGTTGACAAAGGAAATATGAGAAGTGTGATTTAAGGCGTGAACTAGCATATATTTAGTGTATGTTAGGATCCCAGGTAAGGGGATCAATCATGTATTGGCTAGCATACATTTAGTGTATGTTAGGTTCTCGGGTAAGGGGATCACGATGTATTGACTAGCATACATTCAGTGTATGTTAGGATCCCGGGTAAAGGGATCACCTTGCATCGACTCCTACATGGTGATGATGATAATAGTGAAATTGGTATCGATAATGTGTTAAGTGGAAATAATCATGGGTGGTCTTATGAGAAATGGAGGTTGATAATGGAAGAGGAAAAGGTTTTTTAGTAGTTGAAGGAGAAAAAGTTTCCAATGAAAACCAAACGGGAGAAGTGAATAAAATATAATGCATGTTTGCCTTTTTAAATTGCTTGATATGTGTATTGCTATATTATTGTGATATTCATATTTCAATAATATGTATTTTGTTTCAGGGTCATCACATGCACGATAGGAGTAGATTCTAGCTTGGGTTCACTTTTTGTAATTTAGGTCCTAGGGAGTATACCCTTGTATTTGGTAATATTACAACTTTTATATATACTCAAATTGTATAATTGATGTTTAAACTTGAATAGATGAATTTAAGTCTGTAGTTTTGTATAACTATGTTCCATGTATGCATGTTTATATCTTTATCCATCCATAATAATAATTATTGTACAATGTATATCACAAACATTGTGGTTGATATGAATGATGATGTTTGTGGGACCGAGACCCAGGATGATTGGGTTGAATTGAGTTAGGAGATGCGGTATATTAGAAGTGTAAACAAGTCGTATGTCGATAACTTGGGACCTCCCGGTATAGGGAAAACTCCATCGAAATTTCGGTGGACTTTCATACAACCACAATGAATAGATATAGAAAAAAAAATTTAATCACTCTGTTTATTAGTTAACATGAGAACGTTGTTTTATCCCGGAAATGGGAATGTTACAGATAATTACCCTTAAAACAATATAAATAAAGTAGAACAATCTTTTTAATAGACAACTACACTTAAATTAATGTGAAACACTATCTTGATTATAGAATTTAATTTGATTTATATGGCAATGAGATTTGGCCAAAGATATCCTAATTACATTCCATGCTTGAACTTGTTATCTTTCATTTTCTTTATAATGTCTTATATGAAGTAACTTAATCTAATTTTATCATTAAATGATATTTTTTAAAGTTAAGGGAAAACATAAATTATGAATTTTGAAAGTTCAATATTCTTTTTTTATGTCATTATATCTTTAAAGATCTTTGGCTTTGAAGGTGTCTCTAAATTTGGTCACTTCATACTTGAATTATGTGAGTGACATAAATGCCGTTTAAGAGTGCTGCCATTTTTTCTTTATGTGTTTTTTTTATTATTATTGAATGTGCATAGCTAGTACATTATCTTAACCTGGCCCATGTTAACTTTGCTTGTCATTTTTCATAAATGTAATCTAAGGATACCACCATTGCCATGAAGAAGTTATTACATCTACCACTCTCAGTTTATGATTGTGTTTTTCAAATAATAATTTGGCTATTGTCATTACTGTGGATTCTTTCAAATCGAATTGCTTTCCAGCTAATCTAATTATGTTCATTTTTTCTAGGAGCCATCATAAATCATGTATGCATCATCATCATCATTATTTTTTCCAAGAATTTTACAAAATCAATCTAAAATTTTTTTATTGTAAAACATTTTTCCCTTCTTATTTTTATGAAATTATCTTTTGTGTTTTAGGATCAAACCATAAATTTTAATGATTGTGCTAATGTAAGTCCAATTAATGAAATGAAATAATTGAGATGTAAATTTAAAAGATTTTCATTACATGAAAATTTAGATTTCTTTGGTCAAAATCACAAAACATGTCATTTAAGTGTTATAGTGTAATTTTTTATGTTTTTTTTTGGTATATGATGAAATGGGTAGTGGTTGGAATTGTGAAGAAAATGTCATGAATGGGTATTTGACAAATAAAGGACTATTTTAGAAAGAAAAAAGTTGGATTCTAAAATGAGAGTTTTGACTTGTAAAAATGGAAGGCATCTTGCTTCGCTTTGTGTTAAATTCTTATTCAAAGATGAAAACCCATAACTAATTATAATTAAAAAAAATGATATCTTGCACATAAACAAGTCATGATTTTGCTTGAAAAAAAATTTCTTCTTCCTAGAGGCTAAATACTTATTAATATAAACAAATTATTTTTATTTATCATAAATGACTTTTAAAAACATGTAATGTAGGTTAAGGTTTATGGTTATAAAAAAAAAAGAAATACATAAGGTTCAAAAGGTGTTTAAAGATACAAAGAAATAAGATCATTTATTTATATATGGAGATCGTTAAGCTTTTCACCTTGATTTTGACATTTGAACGATCGATCTCACTACAATCTCAATTCTTCAAGTCTTATGTTTTTTGATTGAAATTTTACATTTAATTATGGAATTTCCATCACAATTTCACTTGTTTCTCATTCCTTTTCTCTTAACACTTTTATCCTTTTCATATTTTTAATTTTTTTTATTTACAGAATTTCATTGATTATCTAAAAACTTCCACACATGCCTTCAATAAGAGGTTTGATCTTAGTTTGAGTAATTATCCAAGAAATATTTAAGGCTCAAAGGGAAAAACAAGGGATGTAGTTTTGTATATAAAGGAGATGTCAAAGATTAAATTTCTTCATCTGAAACCCAAATTCGTTCATTTTGATGTATTTTAGTTTTATTCCAAAATCATTATCAATCAGGAAAACTAACCATAAAAAAGGTGGTGAGATCATGATCTAAATATGAAATATTTATCATCATTTAAGTCATCAAATAATTTTATTCCATCTTAGACATTATTTTAAGCAAGATTCCCTTTTTTGAGGTTTGTTGGAAGTGAAAAAAAAGAATTTTATGTTTAAAAAGAGGGGTTATCAAGACTTTACCTTTTTAAAAGTTTATTAGAAAATTACAAATATTTTGAGATTCAAAAGGAGAAAAAAGTTGGACTCTAGCTTTTAATATTTATTAGGATTGGAAAAGGACATTTTAGGATTAAAAAAATATATTTTCCCCTAGCATTTATACGACATGTCTTAGAATTTGATCAATTTTAAAAATATTTAAATGAACCTGCCTTTATATTTAACCACTCATTGATGAAAATGCCATAAAATTATAACATTCTTGATTTCAAAACAATGAAGAGACAATAACAAACAACACACTGAAAGATTTTAGATAACTCATAAATACAAACGAAGCTATCTTCCTTTAAAGAGATGATTAAAAAAAAGAATGAAAGAAAGAATTCTGATAAATTAAAATATCATCAATTAGTATAATTAAGTTAAATGATTAAGCATCATTATAACATAAATAGTTTACTAATAAATAAGCACTAGATAATTGCCTACACTACATTATGGGTCGAATTAATTTTTTAAAACATAAAAAATATCTAAGTGTTGTTAATGTGTTTTTAGTAGAAGAAAAAAAAATAAAACTATACAAGGACTGACTTGATGTGACTTAGTAGACATGACAAGTCCAAAGATAACTCGGATGACCGATAAAAATATAGTTTAACTAAAACAATTGAGACAATATTCTCAATAGATCAATTCAAATAAAATATAGTTTAATTAAAAAAATTGAGACAATATTGTTTTTTCAAGTATTGAAACGATAACATATAGATCAACTCAAATCAACTCAGGTTAACTTATCAAATCTGCTTCTCAGGTTATAAAACCCTGATAACCCTATAGAAAGTAAAAAAAAAAATAATTCAACTCAATTCTCAATTAACCCAACGTTGAATGATGAAATTGAAAATAAAATTCAACTAAAACAATAAGCTGAGTCGACATAGATTAGCCTTCCAAACCTGAGTCATAAGACTGAAATAATCTTATAAAAAGCAAATTGAAACAAATTATGAAGCTTAATTCACAATCAACCCAATGTTGAAGGATGAAAATTGAAAAAAAAAACATAAAAAACCACCCAAGTCAACTAAACAAACTTATGACCCGAGCCGTAAGACCAAAATAACCTCATTGAATGTAAACTGAAACAAATTATTAAGCCTAACTCACAGTCAATCTAGTATAAATCAATGAGATTGAAAAATAATCAACTAAAAAAATAAAAAATAACAAGTCAATCGGCTTAACCCATGATCCGGGTTATAAGACCGTGATAACCCTATAGAAAAAAAATAAAAAAAATAATGAAGTTCAACTCCCAATTAACTTAATGTTGAATTATTAAATTGCAAATAAAATCAAATAAAAAAGGACATAAACAAGGACCCGAGTCAGCTCAGGTTAACCTATTAAACCATGGTGAGGAGACCAAGATAACTCTATAGAAAACAAATAAAAAAATTATAAAGCCTAATTCTTAATCAACCTAATGTTGAAGGATAAAATTAAAAAAAAAATCAATTACAAAAGGAAAAAAAACCGAGTTAACCTTGCTAACCCGCAATCCTTGCAACCTGGATCATGAGATCATGATAATCTCATAGAAAGATAACAAAAAAAACTAATTATGATTATGAAGTCTAATTCTCATTCAATCTAATGTTGAAAGATAAAGTTAAAAAAAAATGTAAAAATTAGAAAAAAAACCTGAGTCAAAACGACTAACCTATAAAACTCGCAACTCGAGTTATAAGACCGAGATAACTCCATAGAAAGCAAATTAAAATAAATTGTGAAGTCTAATACCCAATAAACTTAATGTTAGAGGGTGAAATTGAAAAAATAAACATAAGTTAAAAACTAAGAAAAAAAGTTCTCAGTTTTTATTTTTATTTTTGAGGACTAAAGTGTGAATTGCCTACTGTTCACACTCCTACTATGAAATGCCAAAAAGTTTTAGTATATTACTAGATCGGTGACCCGCGTTGCTTTGTGAACTAGTCAAAGATTTTTGAGCAAACAAAAAAGATGCTTAGATGACTACAATATTTATAAAGAAGTCAGAGAAACCTTATACTAACAACCTGATTTAAACTACAAGCAACAATAACAGATGAATCATAAAAAAACAATTTTGACAAAAAATCAACCAAAACAAATGAGTCACTGATATTATATTCAGAAGGAAAAGGAAAAAAAGATCGTTAGCAACCCACTGTCACTCCATTATAGACATCGCCTATCACAAAACAAAGCTTGTTGAGACGGTTCAAACCTGAACAAAAATTCTGGACGACAACATAAGAAGAAGTTGCAGTGGGCACTAGAGTAACGTCCTATAAAAGCAAATCGAACAAAAAAATAAAGTGAGCTTCCACCTATATTCAATAAATCAATTCTATTTAATTCAAAAATAAAATTTCTTTTAAAAAACAAACTTAATAAGGAATAACAAATAAAAAGACCTGAGGTAACTCAATTAAATAAAAAATAATAAAACCAAGGTCATAAAAAAGCATGAAAAAAAATAGAGCTCAATTTCCAATTAAATAAATAATGAAGGATGAGAAAAAAAAACATTACATTAACAAAATGATTAAAAAAAACTAAAGCAATCCTAGGCAAACCTCATGAAGCTAGGTTAATCTTCAAAGTTTGCAATCCGTAAAATCTTAGACACGACTTTAACTAAGCTCAAATCCAAACCAATTAAATATCGAACAATTAAATCAGGTGAAAAAATACAGCTCTTGAAAATTTTGCAAAGAAAAAGAAAAAAAAATAAAAAAATGAGAATAAAATCTACCAATAAAAAAATTTATGAAGGGTAGGAACGAAAAAAAATTACTTTAAAAATTATCTTAGACTACAAAAAATAGCAATAAAAAATTAGCATCAATTTTAACAAAAAAAATTGAATGAGGATGAAATTGAAAAAAAATTATAATTTAATGAATTAATTTTTTTAAAAAATTACAACAAAAAATAGGGAATAATTAAAAAAGAAATAAAAGTATAGGGGCTGACTTGAAAAATTGGGTGGCAGGGCGCAAACATCGAGGAAGAGAGAGAAAAGAAAGAAAGAAAAAAAATGATTGTTGGTAACAAACCAGACCTCCAATCGGTGCACATGCTATATATTCAGGAGGGAGGAGACGTGGTGACAAAGTTAAAGCCACGCCGTAGTGGCCTTTTGACCACTGGAATTAGTCGCCCAAGCTGTATGAAGATTGCGAAGCGACTGATGCGTTGACGCTTGCGCAACATGTGTCATACTTTTTTTCAAACTTTTTTTAATTATTAAAATACTCAAATGACCCCATCCTAGCCAATTAATTAAAAAAAAAACAAAATAACACAAATACCCTTTAACCTAAGAGTTAAATTATTTGATACCAAGAACGCAGATGTCTTTTTATTGTGCATCAATATTGAAAATAACAAAAAATTCTTTATTTGCTTATTAGATTTTATTTTTATTCTACGGGTAAAAAAATTATTTTACTATGTATTTTTAATTAAAAATACAAAACTAACCCTAAGCATAAGTTCAAAAATTAATTTTTTTTAAAGGTAGCGTTGTAAAGTTACTATACAATCCCAACACAAAAAAACATGATGGCCCAGTCATTTTAAGAACACCAAAATTGTTTCAATGCAAAGATTATTTTACCCTAAAACACATGACATTCAGGGTTTTTTTTTTTTTTAGGCCAAGAAGGAGAAAACACTGTTTCTATCTACAATGAACCGTGCTTGAGTGAACAATGTTTTCTCCATATGTTTTTTTAAAATTTTTTAATAATATAATGATAATAAAACACTGTTAGAAAAAAGAGAGAGAAGTAAACCTCTTTTTTTTTTATCCAACTCAAAACGACAGTCGTTCAAGCGCTTCAGATCCTATACAGTACGGACACGAGTTCATTATTAGATAATATTATCCTTAATTTACTCTAAAAACAACAATTATTGCTAAAAAAAATAAACACAAATTATTAGCGGAGTAAAAATCAGAAACCTCAATTAAATCAAAATATTAAAACAAGAAAAAGTACTTTCATTTCTCTCGATCCCTTCTGTTCTTTGCATCTCTTCTCAAAAGCCTCCCTTCAACGAGGCCCATACGAGAGAGACCTTGGCACACACAAGAGAGAGGCCGGCCCCAAGTAACTGAGGTTTTTTCTTCATTTTTTTTTAAATCTTGGAAGAGACTCACACGAGAGAAATAAAGATCTACAATTGCCTCCAACTTCAGTTCTTGTCTCGGTTAATCAACAAAAAGGTAACAAATTTGTCAATTTTGATTAAGACCCAATTTGGAGGCTACCTGTTTGCTGTTATTTCGCTATCATTAATAGAATTTTGCTGTTGCCAAATTTCTTTTGTTGGGATGTCATTTTAGAAAAATATATCGCTTAGTTGTTCACTCTCTTACACCTAACGGAGAAGAAATAAAGAGAAACAAATCACGTGTTACTTTGAATTTCTTTATATGGGTTTTGCTTTGAGTGTAAATTTAGCTTTATTGCATTGTTGAAAGAATTTACTTTTTGGGTTTTTTTTAGATCTTCAATTGTGATAGATTTGTGATGGGTTTGTTATGAATTGTGTTGCAGAGTTGGTTTTTGAGGCTAAGATATGGATTTATAGAGACCCTGTTGAGGGAATTTGATTTTGGAGTGGAGAATTGGAAGTGAGCTTTTTGTTGTTTCGGAGAATGCGGGTACTGTGGACGTGTTTGTTTTAATTTTGTCTGCTCAGGTGGCTGTAAAGGAAGAGGTTTTTGTTTGATTGCATAGAAATGGCTGATGCAGCTGGGTTAATGGAGGCCGCTGGGGCTAGATTTAGTTCGTTGGAGTTGATTGGGAGAGGATCGTTTGGCGATGTTTATAAAGCGTATGTGTTCATTTCTTGTTTATGTTCTGCAGCAATCACATTGCTATTCTCTTGCTTATAATAGTTTGAAACTCTATACATTTCTTAGGAAGCCTTGTTAGAAATCTGTACAATATCACTGTAGATTGCATGGGAACATAAGTTGCCAGTACTGCACTTGTGTAATCACATTGGAGCATTAAGGTGGTGGGCATCCATTACACCAGGGAAATTCTAGCTCATACCCTGCCATAGTTGAAATCACCTATGAGAATGATACAAAAAGATGCATAACACACAAAACTCCCAAAATGATTAAGTTATTTTCATGTATGGTTTCTCACAATGAGACAAACTAAGCTATCATCTATGCAAAATGGAAACGTAGAAATTAGGATGATAAATTGAAATCTTACGTTCTTGTCAACTGGAGGAACACGGGATTCTTCGCATCTAGGTATCATGGAATATGATCTGTTGAAGTAATTTAATTCCACTTGTTAAGTCATGTCATTCAGATTAGCAGAATTAGTGAAGAATTTTGTAATAAATTTGCACTTTGTGAGGGTTGTTTTGAACATGTTCCACCTTAAGTATGCTTAGTTATGTCATTGAAATTCCTTTACATGCTTAAAGCATTGCAGTATCAGAAGCTAATACCCATTATTGTACTTAAAATACTATTGATATTGCATGCTTTTTTTTATTTCCAAAATGAAGCTTTACCATCACAATAACTATCTGAAGAGTGTACATGCTGTACTTGTTGCCGCTGATGCCTTTCTAATATGCAGGTTTGATAAGGAGCTTGACAAAGAAGTTGCTATCAAAGTTATTGATTTGGAAGAATCGTAAGCACTCAGCATTAGTTATTTTGGCTTTTTGTATTCTGCTCTCTGCTATCAAAATTAGAGGATTAATCGTATCTGATCTTCAGTCTGTCCCAGGGGTGTCTCTCTGTGTACAAGTGAATATTTTCCTGGCCAGAGAGAAACTGAAAGGCACCCCGGTTTTCCATTCTTCCCTGATTCACAATTGTTCTATTACTTTACTGAAGAGATATGTGGATGGACTTCATAAATTCCTCTCAAAGTAAATTATAGGCGTTAAAGCAGCTGAACCACTTCACTGTGTTAGAAAACATAGACTATGGGGTTGTTTTTGAAAGTAGATCCTAGGTGCAAATAAGTGTTATCCTATGGGCACTTAACCATGTGCTGATATTTTATTGGAGGCATAACTTTATGCCACTGTTGCTGATATTGATGGTTGGGGAAACAATTGCAACATTGATATCTAGTGAAATTAAATGTTTCTTTTTTCAGTTTCCCACTTATAATGAAAGGAGATTAGTATTAGCAAAATATTTACACATCAGCAAAAAAAAAAAAAAAAAAAAATACCAAGATGTTTGGGAAACAACAATGGAAACATGTTCTGGTATCTGTATTTTCTGACTTCATCTATGATATGTCTTGCCTTATGGTAAAATGCATGTTAGGGGAGATTATTTATTATATGGCCTCTTGGCTCTTATTGAACTAGAAGCCTTTTGTATTGCAAACAGACTGCTAGATTATTTATTATATGGCCTCTTGGCTCTTATTGAACTAGAAGCCTTTTGTATTGCAAACAGACTGCTATTTTTTTTCTCCAAAAACATTTTAGCCTGCTAGCTTTATAAACAGTATAATGTGTTTCTCTATTTCCTAAATATTGCTTGATTTTTTCTTCTGCAGTGAGGATGAAATTGAAGACATTCAAAAGGTATTACCTCTTATTCAGGGTTATCCATTTATTATATGTGATGATTTTGTTCCTCATGTATCTAATTTTTTTGCTAGGAAATTTCTGTTTTGCGACAATGCCGATCTCCATACATCACGGAGTACTATGGATCCTATCTTCACCTGACGAAACTATGGATAATTATGGAGTACATGGCTGGTGGATCTGTTGCTGACCTAGTAGGTTACTTCACTTGTTTCGTTTCATTGTTTCATGAAATTAGTAATTTTGTCTGTGAAAGATTCTTAATAATGGTTATTTGCAATGTTGATGCAGTAATTGTCAATTATTGTTTATTTATAATTGAACCAGATAATTTTCTAGATAATGATTATTCTCTGAAAAGCTAATACTTATTTTTATTTCTGCAGCTGCAGTCAGGTCCTCCACTGGATGAAATGTCAATTGCTTTTATTTTACGGGACTTGCTGCATGCTATTGAATATTTACATAATGAAGGAAAAATTCACAGAGATATTAAAGGTTTTGCAAATTTTTTTATTTTTTTTAATCTGCTTTTAATTTCTGTCCTTCCTGTTATTATTATCTTTTTTCACCTCAATGCTTGCTTGAATGGCTTGTCCACTGACATCCTGCCCACTAAATTTTGGCAGCTGCAAACATATTGTTGAGCGAGAATGGTGATGTTAAGGTATTTCCTTTTGTCTTGAATAGGCTTATAAGGCCCCCTTGATTATCTGTAGAGTGGCGAATTAGAAGATATGTAAATGTAGTAGGTTTGCCTTTTTTTTATTTTTTATTTGAGAAAGTGGTGGAGTTATGTGCTCACTTTTAGTATTCCAAGTTACTATGGTGACCTTGTGACAGGTTGCAGATTTTGGCGTTTCTGCACAGTTAACAGGAACAATATCGAGGAGAAAGGTACTACAACTTATTCAGCTAAGCTTTGTTCTACAACCAGTAAAGAGTGTATCACATAGTGGAATATGCCTTGTGGATTTTTTGTTTATCATTTATTGTTAGGTCTACTGTTTTAGGACCTATTCCTTGCTAAACTTGTATTATGACATTTGCTTTTTTTGTTTGTTAAACTATTATGAAGGAGTAGCAGATAATTGCTACAGCAAAATAGCATATCAGCAGAAACTATTGTGGGAACTCATAGAAAATGATATTAGATCATAATTCAATTGTTAAATTAAAACAATTGAAATCTTTGTTCAATTCATTGAAAACTAAAAATAATGAAAATAATTGAATGAATTCTCTAATTGAATTTTTTTAAAAAAATTTATTGCTTTTTGTAGTGGCCTTTTATTTTGGACGAAGGGAGTAACTATTTAGTAGATGGAGACATCACCATTATTTCCTGTTTGAATGAGTGGTGTGGTTCCCCTTCCAATTATTATTCCTAGTTGGCTTATCTGCTCTGGCCATTTTGGGCCACAGGCCCCCCTGTTTACCATCCTTTTGTTTTCCAAGTTTTGTAATTCAAGTTGGTAGCATTTGTTGGATTACTGGAATTCATATTCATTAGATATTTTGTCATTTAACCATTTCTTTCTTCCGATTTGCAATTCAAGTTGGTAGCTTTCTTTAGATGACTAGAACTCATCATCTTCTGATAATTATCATTTAAACATTTCTTGCTTCGTTCTGGCATTCAATTTTGAGTGAAAAATCTGTTCAGCAATATGCTAATTTGGTTAACAAATACAGACTTTTGTAGGAACACCATTCTGGATGGCTCCAGAGGTGATTCAGAATTCAGAAGGATATAACGTGAAGGTATCTTTGAAACAGTTCTTAGCTTTTCTTTTGGGTTTTCTGATTTGTTTTGCTAGAGCTGTACTTCACTCCTCTCTCCCTCCCTCCACATCAACGTTTGAGTGTGGTCATGCTAAAGCCCTTGCTTGATGCAGGCAGATATTTGGTCTCTAGGGATAACTGCTATTGAGATGGCAAAAGGGGAACCTCCACTTGCTGATCTTCATCCTATGAGGGTTCTCTTTATCATACCTCGAGAAAATCCACCACAGGTTCTCTCTGCATTCTTTAATGTCAAACTGATTAGTGACTTTACAATCGTAGAATGATGAAATATGTATTTAACATATGGAAGTACTATTCAACATTTGTTTCTTGTGCAGCTGGATGAACACTTTTCTCGTCCTATGAAAGAGTTCGTCTCATTATGTTTAAAGAAAGTTCCTGCCGAGGCTAGTATTTATTTCCTCTGTATTATTTATTTCCTGTTTCCTTGTGAGTATTGGAGATATGATGGGTTTCCTATGAATTGGGTGTTCTTGAGTAATTGCAAGTGGACGAATCAATTTAGGGCTTGGTTAAACTCAAGTCCAACTTTTCAATGAAATTTCATGACATGCTTGTTGCTTCAAGTTCCCTTATCATGATACGACCATGCATGCATGCTCGCACTCCCAAACACACATTGAGAGAGGGTGCAACATTTTCTCTTTGAACTGTCAAAGATTGATCTTTAGGAACAAATAAGAAAATGAAGAGCCATTTATTTCTTCCCTGCTTGTGTGTTTCTTTGCCAGAGGTGCCCCATTTATAAATTAGAAAAAGCTTTATCAGTGTAGCATGTCAGATGGTATAAACAAAACAATATGATAATGATAAATAAACGTATCCCTACATCCTTGCAGAACCTCTGATACTAGTCCCCATATCCATTATCTTGGAAATATGAAAAGTTGGAGTTTGGATTTGATTTGGGTTATTATACTGAGTTCATCTAGTGTTGTTCTTAAGAACGAGATGTGCTATGTGGCTTTTGTTTTTCTTTCTATTTTTGGATGTTGAATGAATGTGAAAAGCAAAACTGGTGATGTGTTCAAATTGATTAGCAAGAGCTGCAAAATTTACAACTGAATATCATACCTCATTGTCCACTTATTACATGAGGTGCTGGGGGTTAAATCAAGGGGAGGAGGCTAGGGACTCTTCTGTGAATCTAGGATGTTTCCTCAAATACTTGTCACAAAAAAATGAATATTGCCAATATAGTGTTCTCAATTCAGTTAGTTGAGTTTTCAAATCCAATTGTTTGCTGTGATTCTCTATGTTGTTTTGTTTGAGTTTGTTGTTTTTTGAGTGGAGATCCTTTGTTCCACTCAGTAATTTGTTTGAGTGAATTATCTCACCTTCCATCAGAATTTATGCTCCTCGCTGAAAAAAAAGGGACCTTGTGAGAACACTAAATCAAATTGACCCTACCCTTGCAGATTATCACATCCAAGTGACAGCATACCTTTCAAAGATATATGCTTAATTAGGGGAATCACATTTTACTTTATTTCTTGGTTTTCATGGCTGTTGCTGCTGTATGGCAGCTCCTTTTCGTTTTGGTGGTTACACTATACCAGTGCAACGGTTCTCATATTTCTTTTTAATGTCTGATGATTGGGAGAAGGATTTTGACCATGGTAAATGTTGAAATGGATCCTGTTTTTAAGCTCTTTACACAACCAAAGCCTTTTGGGGGTAGAATTTCATCTGTCAATCAGTTAGGTGAATTATGCAGGATATGAACTATTTCAAAAGCGAATGGGACAGTATGATTTTTATGTAGCTTTAATCAATACAATTTTCTCAAATTAACATTCAACCTGCAGTAGACGGGTTTCATAGGTGTTGATTATTGTGGGTGCCAGGAACTATTTTGACTGAAAAGGTTACAAGAATGCTTTTGACCAATTCAATTAATACCTACCACAGATTCTTGTACTGAAACTGTGTTGTCTGGTAAGTTTAGCTATATTATATGCCATATGGGATATTTGGGTGGAAAATTATGGGGTTGTGCAGCCCTACCATTTAGAATTTAGCAAAAGTTTGGTGGTGCATGATTTGTTTTTGGATAAATCATAGTTCGACCTGTCTTATGACAAGTTTTTCTTAGACTCATATTTTACCTGGATTTGTTTGCGGATCTGCACATAAGAATCCTTCTTCCATGATGTCACATTTTCAAAAGGAATGTGAACTGACAAGAAAGTAGAACTTTTTACCAAGCACTTTTTACTTTTTTGGTGTGAGACCTTGCATTCTGACACATTGGTGAAGCATGTAAGAGCACTGATGGTTGCTTTTTGTTTGGTTTCCTTGCACTCAAATTCCTTGAGACTTGCAAGGATTGGTTACTTGCTTTGAGTGGCAACCCAACCCAATGAGATGGGTTTTGCTTTCCTAAATTTATTAGCTTAAAATTTTACTCAATACACTAACAATACATCAATTTTTCAAAGCAATCTGATGCAATGTTGTGATGAAGATTCTTGTCTTTCAATTTTTATCTGAAGACATTTTAAGCTGATACATCACTTGATGTAATATGAAGTTTAGGGGCTGTTTGAAAACAGAGCAATACTCCAATTTTCTAGAAAAACCAGAGTTAGAAAACTGAAACTTCCTTTTCAATATAATATTTTTTTCATTTAATTTTTTTTTCAGTTTTCCAAATTTGTATTGAGTTTGAAAACATTTTAGAGGTCCTCCATAGTTTTCCTTTATAATTTTTCCACTTTTTTTCAAATGAAGAAAAAACATGAACAATGCAATTTTTTTCTTTTATATATAAGCACTTTTGTGCCATATAAAATATTAAAATTATTTTTTTTTCATATTTTCATATTTAGTTAGGGCCATAAATTTATTTTTTTATTAAAAATCTTATATAAAGTTTGCTTTGGGTTAACAATATAACTTTTTTATGATAATTTTTAATTTGAATGAAAACAAATTTATATTTTATAATTAGATTATCATGAATATAAAATATTAAGATGACTATTATAAATTATGGTTTTGATTTTTTATGAAAAATAGTTGTAATCTTAATGTATTTCTTATTTTTTTTAGTGGAAAAATTCCTTTTTGTTCTCAGCAAATGATTGTGTTTTTCAATTTTTCATTGGAAAAGAAAAACTGGAAAATAAAAAGAAAACTGGAAATGGAAAAAGAAAATAATTTTCTATTAGTGAATGAACCCTTATTTTCTCTTGCTGTTTTCTTTAATTTATCAATGTTTCTGAATGTTCTGATACTTGTTAGTTGAAATGGGTGCTGTGTATTGAATATCTATGTTGTTGGCTTAACCATTGTTTGATTTTTACTTTTTAATTTTCCATGTATTAAATTTCAGAGGCCAACTGCTAAGGAACTTCTAAGGCATCGGTTTATTAGAAATGCTAGAAAGAGCCCAAGGCTTTTGGAAAGAATAAGGTGCGATATTTTGCTTTTGTCCATTGCCTTAGGATGCTGCATTCCCACTAAAACAAATATGGTTGCTGAAGCTTTTTTCTTTTTACCTTCCTTTTCTCCTCTCTCTATTTTGTTTTATTTCCTTAAGTCAGTATTAAGGATATAAGGTATCATAAGGTAGCTTGAAATGTGCTTAATTTTGTCTCGGGCATTATTTCCTGTAACAGTTCCTGGCATGTATTTTTGTTAAACAAAATGCGAAACTGGATGCATCTTTGTTACATAAGCAAGCACAATATTTACGTTCTTGTTGTCATCTTGATAGAGAGCGTCCAATGTACCAGATAAAGGATGCAGAAACCCCCAGAAATGGTCCTATAGGAATAGGGGAAGGTTTTGATACTGTGAAGGTTGTGAGAGACTTGAGGGCTGATGGAACTGTTCGAGCCAGGTGAATTTCATTTCTTTATTGTTTGTTGTCTGCAATATGTGTTATCTTATTCCAATGGACTGGTTTAATTTGCAGCGGTCAGGGAAAGCCCTTCAAAAATGCTGGATGGGACTTCAGCATTGGTGGATCACAGACTACAGGAACCATTAGAAGTGCTGCAAGACCACCTCAGGTTAGAGAAAAGAAAACAGATATTTCATACAATAAGGATACCCAAAGAAGAGCTTCAGAGAGTGGTAATCATTTGTTGTCTGCATCTGGAAATGCACTTCAGGAATCACTGGAATTATCCTATGGTAAAGATGCTAGGGATCCATATCATGATGATCATCAGGATAATTCCTATGATGATGTAAGTGCTCTCTTTTGAATTATGCATTATATCAAGAATGAAAACTTCACCTGTGTTGTGGCCTAAGAATAGAGACCAAGATAGTTTTCTAAAATACAAAAAAAAAAAAAAGGTTATGAAATCAGCTGTACTAAATATTTAAATGTTAGCGGCTGCCATCAATATGATTGGTAAAAGTTACATGCCTAAGCACAAGCAATGGCATTCTCCTGGAATGTTTCCAACAGTGACTCACGCTAGAATTTTATAGAAGCAAACGCCTATATGTTATCCAGTTTTTTTCGAACCTGCTGCTGACTGGTTAGAAATTCAATAGTGTGCTTAATTGATCGGAAATTATAGCAGAAACTGAATAAGCTGGAACTCTCTAGACCAAACTCTTAATATTGGCTGAAGTACTCAATTTCCAGGATGATTTGTCCTTGAGTGGATCAGGAACTGTTGTCATACGGACTCCTAAAGGATATCAGTCATCTGCCTTGTTTCGAGATCAAAACAATGCGGTATGACTTCTGTATTAAGTTGTGCAATACGTATTGCTTTCCCTGTGCAACCCATTTATTTTATCAGATTTTTATGTTGTGTAGTCTAGCAGCACATCGACTACTTTTGAAGATGCTTCTACCAGTGGAACAGTTGTTTTCCGTGGCCAACATGATGAATCTGATTCTCCTCGGACTCATAAATCCAGATTAGGAATGCAAGAGAGAACTTCAAGTTCCTCACTGGAGGACAGTGCTCTAAATCTTGCTGAGGTTACTTCTGTGTTTATTGTTACATGCTAATTTCATTAGGCAGCTTGTAAATATGACCATTAATCATCAGATCCTTTTGAATCAGTCTTGAATTGTTATTTAATGCTTCTCAACTGTACTCATTCCTGAAGCAATGTTAGAACTTGTGTTCCATCTTGCTTGTATTTTTTATTGTTTTATTTTCTCATCTAAAGTTGGATTGTCTGCCCCAACCAATCCTGAGGATTTGGTCTCTGGATCTTCCTAAAGCTTTTGCTCAAATCATGTTTTTACCTTTTTTGTCAGATTCCTAACCTTTCCTCCTTTTGACAGTTTCATGTTTATAAGGAGATTCTGATCTGGAACCTTTCAGTGTGCTTATGTTGAGAAGATTCTTGATTGTTGTGTGTATGCAGGCAAGGGCCGCGTTTCAAGGAGGGTTGAGGAAAGTAAATGCTAGAGAAAGGTTTGTACCAAGCAATAATAATAGATATGGGCTGGAGAACAGAAGAAGAGAGCAATTGACAAACAGCTCTGATTCTTCCAGGTACATAAATATGTGGATAATCATTTTGCCTGCAAAAAAAAAAAGAAAAGAAAAGTTTTTTACAAATTTCATAAGGGCAACACTTCTACCTCAGAAGTTCTCGTGAATACTTCGATGCACCCAAAGCTTTTCCAAGATCACAGCAAGCCAGCAATGTTGAAGAAAGTGCAAGAATCGCATCAGCATCTTTGTCAGTTTTGCTTATCCCATCCTTAAAAGAGGTGAGTAGCCAAATGATGCTGTGTATCAATTTTCAAATTTGCATGACAGAGGTATTGTAGTGTTGTTATTTCATAAATTATAATCTAATTTCCAAGGTGACAAGTCAGTTATGAAGTTCCTTTCTGTCAACAAAATGAATTTTGGCAATAGAGCAGGTGGATGTAGTATTTCTCATCAATTCACATCTCTTTAGCTTCTGACAAACCATTGCAAAGATTGGTACTAGCTATGCAGCAAATTTGGCCCATCAGATCATTTATTATATCCGCCTAGTGTTATATGAAACATGGAATATTTTGGTTTGCTTTTCTTCAACTAATTTTGTATGACAAAATTGATCAGGTTGCTTTACAAGTTAGTTCATAAGCTTATCAAGAAATAAAAGAAGTCAGTTCATAAAATGATTTTGTGCTACTAAATCTTTAGATCGCTGTTGTCAACTGCATTTAATAATGAAATATTTACCTTGTTATTTCCCATGTTTACTAGACTTGTGCTATTGTTTCTTTTCTTTTCTTTTCTTTTCTTTTCTTTCTCTCTTGTTCATTTATATGCCTTTTAGAAATTGTGGAAATATGTTGTGTTTTTCTTTTCTTTTTGTCGCATTGAAGTGCTAGTGCACACAATTTCTTGTATTTTCTAGTGATTAAAAATTTTGAGGGTGTTAGGTCCCTGCCAACAGTTTAGGCATCTTTGATTTAAGTTCTATGCGCAATCTGATGGCTCCACATGTTCTTTTTAAGTTTGTGTCAATTTCATCTTCCTCTGTTTCATTTCTAATAGCTTGATATGGTATGATATAGGCTGTTGCTGATGATTCAGAAAGAGCACTTTTTCATGCAGTCACAAATTCGCTTGTAAATATGGAGCGGGTAAAGCCTGGATCTTGTGATATCTTTGTCAGAAGTTTGCTTCAGCAGTTGGCAAGGTTCAAAATTCTCACTTAAACTGTCTAAGAAAATTATGTTAATGTGATAGTATTTGCCAGCATAGTGGCAATTGTTAGTTCAAATTACTAAAGTAAAAGCGGTTTCTGCAGTTCGAAAGAATCTTCACTGAGAGATCTGCAGGAGCTTGCAGCTGGCCTATTAAGCAAGGGCAAGACAACCCCTGAAGAAACACAAAATGGAAATACAGATGTTGATAGCAGGAAAAAGCAACCGACCAAGGAATTTAATTCAAATGCCAATTTAAGTCCTCTTGCAAGATTTCTGCTCTCAAGGTTGGTTTAAGTGATTTTTGTACCATTATTGAATTTTTTACATTTGAAAATAGGGAAATCTTGCATCTGAGTCGAGCATCTTTGGCTATTAAAGACAGTTATTAAACCCGGTCTGGGGATTGACCCAGCCAAGGGGCTGGGTTCCGGGTTTCATGGGTCAACTCGGAAAAATTAAAAAAAATATTTAAAGTTTTAATATTTCATATGAAAAAATCCATGTAAATATAAGATATACATGTTGTAAATAATGAAGTTTAAAAGAATATTTTAAAATTTTTTTTATCACATTAAAAAGATATTATGTTATGCTTTTAAGTTGAAGTATTTAAACCAAAAGGTTTTTTTAAAAAAATACAACTTTTTTCTTGTGAACATGCAGTATATACACGAAAAGGTTTTAAATCTCACATTGAAAATATATTATGTTATCCTTTTAAGTTGAATTATTTAAACCAAAAAGTTTTTTTTATCTCACATTAAAAAAAGACCATTTTTTTCTTGTGTGAACATAGAGTATATATACTAAAGGGTTTCAAATTCCACATTGAAAAAATAAAATATTTTTCTAATATTTATATAGTGAACTTTAAAGTGTTAATAACCAACTAAAAAAATATGAAAAAAAGGGGTATAGGAGAGAAACCACATTTGAAAGAGAAAAAAAAAACACCGGGTCTCGTCCGGGTTCGCCGAAGTCATAGGTCAACCCGCCGGGTCGACCGGGTTTTGCCGGGTTGTTGCCCCGGCCGGTCTTTTATTAAACCCGGACCGATCCAGCCACTAGGTCCCGAGCCGGCCGGTTGTGCCGGGTCGGGTTTAATAACCAGGATTAAAGATTTTGATCTTTTTATGTATTTCTAAATAGTAAATAATGATTTTTCTGATTCTTTTTATTTGTTCTTTTACTGTTTATATTGTATTGCTTTTTATGGATATGCTATTAAAGATTTTGATACTTTTTTCTCATGCAGATGGCAAGGCCAAGCTTCACGAGATGTCAATCCAACTTGAAAACTTAAAAAGGAAGAGCTTGGAGGGAGGCTGAGTACATCTTCTATCTTTTTGTAGTGTGTTACCTGTTTATGCATTCTTTCAGATTTGATGTACATATCATTGTAAGAAACTGTGCATCTATAATATTTCTATTATGATCATTTGCCCTTTTCATGGTCTATTAATCGTAGCAGCAGAATTGGTGTATAATTAGGGGTGTGAGTTTTGTTTTTGCTATATTAATTAATCAGTGTAATTTTAGGAATCTTAGTTGTATTTATCATCATATTCTAGTCTAAATTTTGTCCCAAATGTTTGAATCAAAGTTTTAGTCTCTTTCCAATTCCATTTAGCATGCTTCGGTTGCCCAGAGATTTGCATACCTTGCCTTCTCTTGAAATCAATATTTGCAGATTCATCTCTCCGTGAATCTGTTCTTCAAAGGGAATGATCCTGGATTGTTCAAATACTCAAAAGGGTACAAGAAAACAACCAATACACATCAACAGGTAGTATTTTTAAATTCTGGAAACAACTTCTGTGTAACAGGATTGATTTTGTCGAATCTTGGATTGCCTTACCCGTATCATATAATGTTCATCAACACATTTCCTCTGACCTTGGAAGAAGCAGTCGATATTTATAGTGAAAATGATGTGAATTTTTTTTCTCTAGTATCTTCTGGTTCCAAAATACAATTTTTGCTCATATTCCGAGAGTTACAATCATGGAAACCCTCGTGATCAGATGCCTGTATTTCTGAATGCAGAAGCAATGACAAATGAAATTATTATTATGTGCATATGCTTCACATTTCCTTGAGAATAAATATTTGGTTCAGGTAAACAACTTGAGCTCATTCAGAAGAATCATATGCTTGTATTGATTAAGATGGGAATTGGCTAAGGCTTTGTTCTTTGAGAGGGTTTAACTTTAGGTATCGACAAATTCAAGACCTGATCGTTGTGTATCGTGGAATAAAATTCAGATTGACAAAAAAAAAAAAAAAAGGCCATTCATTTTGTGAAAGCATTTAATTCCCAATGCGCGAACTTAACAGCTTGCCCTTGGCTCTTTGAGTGAAGGGTTCATCCAGAGCTGGTGTAGCCTGAAGCCAATAAGAGCTAGCCTCTACTGCATGAGTTGCTGGAAGTCTGGAACCACATCTGCCTCGTCATAGCAGCCGCTCAAATCTAGCAGCCGGAGAATCTCTCGATGATAATCATCACCCTCTGTAGCAGCTGTTGTCTAAAAATTCACAAAAATAAATAAATTAGACAAGCAAAATTTTTTATTTAGTTCGATAATCGTGCATTCATTATAAAAAGCTATTATATATACTAAACAAATATATAAATTTATAAAATATTTAATATGAGATTTTGTTGTTGTAAAAGAATAATTATATATATATATATATATTCAATAAACTTTCCAAGATTCCAATAATTCCTTCTATTATTAAAATATGTTGTATTATATTAAATTAGTAAGCACGGATATTTGGTTTATCATAACAAGAATATACAAAGCATAAAAAATTGTTCAAGGTAAATTTAAATGCATACAATTTTAAATCTATAAACATGCAAAATAAAATTCAAAACAAACAAGTTTTTAACATAAATATAATAAAAAGAATAATAGCATTCATTCTGAGCATATATATTCAAACTTGTAATATATATATAAGATCAAAGTCCTAATATGCATATTAATAATAAAAATAACAATGCTTAAATTAAAATAAAGAAATGTACTTGTTGAAACACTTTAAAAGTATGAAAATTTTGTTATCGTCAAAGATAAATCAATTGTTTTTAAAGTTTTATTGCTCCTTACTTATTCATCTAGGAAGATTACAATATGCCTCTCAAGATTCTAATACCATCACCTTAGTTTATATACACTTCTAAACATGTTGTTTGAACCAAAAAAATAAATAAATAGCTCTTAACAAAATATGAACTTAAACTCTAGATTTAAGAGAAAAAATCAAAGTATAAAAGAGAATGAAAACACAAAAAATAAGGTGAGAAAGAGTGAAAAAAATAAAAAATATTCAAGTTAGAAACTCTTCCTTCACCCCTTTTTTATAGTGAATTTTAGAAACTAAAATGTTGAAGAATTAATAAGAATTAATTCTCACTATTTTCAATCTTTGATTAGCCACAATAAATCAAGAATTAAATATAGGAAAACCAAGGATTTTTTGAGATTAATTTTTTATTCACCTATAATTTATTTAAATTTTATTATTTAAACATATTTTCAATGTTTTTCATCATACACCATAGAAGGTGACAATGGAATCCTCACTACTGAAGTAATACTTGCTGAAGCAACATTAATTGACACAATTAAATCTTGAGTAAAAGACATGATATATATATATATATATAGCCGATAATATTTATAAATAAATATTTCAGCTCCACAATAAGCAAGTAATAAAAAACTTGTAATAAAGCAACTTAATTAATAAAAATATTTAAATTATGCAAGATAAAATCAATAGTTATTCTCTTTATTGAGTTACTAAGTTCAGCCCTATTTTGTTCACCATGATTTGTTCAATTATCACTATTTCACATGCAAACTATATTGTAAAAATAGTATCATTTGAATAATATTTTTACTAAGTAAGTTCTCAGGAAATATTAGAGAGGTCACAAATAGTCATGTTTAAAACCTGATTTTTTTAGATAAAAATTCCTAGATTGTATCTATTCACTGCATTAATTTTCTGTAAATGTGAACAATAACATATATGAGAATAGTATCGATCATAGAATTGTTGAAGTGTGAAAAACAATTTTAGAACATAAATTATAACTAAAAAAAACATATATAACATCCTTATAAAACTTAACAAAAGAAAAATAGGGGAAATTATAACAAACCGAAAGGTTATAGATTAAAACATATAGAATTAAAATCAAATCTATATGTGAGTATATAGCAAATTCAAGAAAGTTTAATTATAACTTAGGTTTTAAATATGTTAAAACCCTTTTTCAAAATTAATCTATATTATTATTATTATTATTAATCCCACAAGATAAACTAAACAAAGTCAAGTATAAAAAATAAAGTCTTAAGATTGTTGTTAGAATATGTTCTATTACATTAGATTATTGAGCAACAATATTTAGTTTATTATAATAAGAGCATTCAAAGCACAAAAGATTGTTCAATGTAACTCTAGAGTGCATACAATTTTAAATCTATAAATATACAAAATAAAATTTAAGAGAAATATGCTTTCAATATAAATATAATATAAAGAATACTAGCATGCATCTAAGCGTATATTCAAACTTACAATATATATAAGATCAAAGTTCTAGCATGCATACTAATAATAAAAATAGCAATGCTTAAATCAAAACAAACAAGGGTACTTACTTGTTAAAACACTTTAAATATATGAAACTTTTGTTATTGTCAAAGAGAAATCCTTTGTTCTTAAGGCTTTATTACTCATCACTTGTACAACTAGAATTTTTATAATAAATCTTTCAAGATTCCAATAATACTACCTTAGTTTAGATGCACTTCTAAATAAAGTCTTTGAACCAAAATAAAAGAATTCAAATATCTCTCAATAAAATATGAACCTAAGCTCTAGATTTAAGAGAAAAAACCAAAGCATAAAGAGAATGAAAACACTAAAAATAAGGTGAGGCAAAGTGTGAAAAAATCTAAAAAATTCAAGTTATAAACTCTTTCTTCACCCTTTTTTTAGTGAGTTTTGAAAGCTAAAAGATTGAAGAATTAATAAGAATCAATTCCTACCATTATCAACCTTTGATTAACCACCATAAATCAAGAATCTAATCTAGAAAAACTAAGGGTTCCTTTGCTTAATTTTTTAAAATCATATTGATTAAACAAATTTCCAACTTCTTATTTAGGTGCAGTCCTAAATAAGGTACAATGAACTCAAAGGAACAATACTCAATATCTTTGCACAAAGACTGAACCTAAGCTTAGAGTAGAAAGAAAGAATGGAAGAACAAGTCTTTAGAAAAACTAATAACAAAAAGGGGTAAGAACTAAAGAAATTTTTTAATCCCTTTCCACTCATCCAATACATCTATTTATAGAATTTGAAAACCAAAACATTAATACTCATAATTCATGAATCTTTGTAATTCATGGATGTTTTATTAATTATGATGAATGTTCATAGTTCATGGATTACTCATAATTCATGAATGTTTAAAGTTCATGAATTACTTATAATTCATGAATATTCATAGTTTATGAATTACTCTTAATAACATTTATTCTTATCATATAATTAATGTATTGTTTCATGTATTAAAACATTTTAGGGACTAAAAATAAATTACTAATCAAACATGACTTAATAGAAAAGGTATTTTTCATTAATCAAGCCCAAACCCAAACTTATAAGCACAAAAAATCATAGCTTAATCCATCAAAATTATTTTGGGTTTGAAATTTTTGTTATCCAAAGGTTCATTGAGAACAATCTCTCATTCACCTTTAATTAATTTTTAAAATATGTTAATATTCCATGTTAAAGTACTCATGTTAGATCACAAAATCCAACATGATTTCAACCTCAAATATGAGTGGACCTCACATATAATTTAGTCTTAAAAGGGCTCATTACATGTTTTATAAAACCAATCCCAATAATAGCAACATTCATATCATTGTCAATTGGCTGCAAGAATTTAACATTGGAACAATTGGTGTTGCAACAATGATAATGGATGAAATATATGATTCAACAACCATCAAATCATTTTTTAAGTTCTGCAAAGTTGGTGGTTAAAAATAAAAAAGACTCTAAATTATCATATTGCAACCCATTATCAAAAAGTATTGGTTCAAGTTCCAAGTGTTATTGCTGGTTTTCCACTTAAAAAACACCTTTTAATACCCTATTGCAACCCATGATTTGTTGTTGATCATCTTCTTCAACATTGGGCCTTTGAAGTATGGTGTTTGTTGTTGAATTAGAAGTAGGGCTCGTTTACTTTTAGAATTAAAACTTTATTAAAAAAATATTCTTCAACAAAATTCTTTTAAAATGAAACATGAACATAATTAAATCAAATTATAGATAAATGAGAAATTAATATAAAAAACCCTTGGTTGGAATTTTTTGTAAAACACAAAAATCTTCAACAAAAAGTACAAAATTTTCTTATAGTTTATATGGTGAAAAGTTGAAGAGTGATAAATAAGCCTAAATAAAATAAGCTTTGAGTTTAAGCCATACTCATGCTGTTAGCACAAGCATGACCTTTAATCCTAGCTTGGGTTTAGACTTAGGCTTAGGTTTGCTATAAAATAATTTTTTGGATTATAAACAATTATTTTTTTCCTAACCTAATTTGGGCTTGGGCTTGTGACGCAAACCTCATAATCACGCAACCCACAATTAAGATTCAAATCCGATCCTGGAAAGTGAAAAAAGGTTTGAAATAAGTGAGACACAATAAAAACCTATCTCAAGGCATCAACATTATTCGAATGAAGTCGAATGATGTTACAAAGCCAGTTGATTTTCGATAAGTCAAATTCAGTTTGTTGAAGAACCAAAAAATACAAGAATTTATCTCGCATGTTAAACTGAAAAGTTCAGAAGTGTTATTGATCAAAAGTTTTTTGAAACTTAGGCTTACGAGGTTTAACTACTTCTGAAAAATTAACCTTGATGGATATACCCTTGTGGGCTGAATTGATCCCCTTACAAAACTGACCCAGAACCTATACTAATAAGCTCAAACCTTGATCCAAACAAGCCTTGGATCTAGCTGAAAATAAAATATTAATTATACTCAAACAAGCCTTGGTTAATAGTGGAAATAATAAAAATAAAACTCATAAATTAATTCTCTATACTATTGTGAGAAGAGAAGAAGAAAAAAAATAATACAAGTCTGATATAAGGTTTATTTATCTTACAATGCTGCCTAATTATCCTATAAATCAATCTGTCATTAAATATCAATAGCCTTTCTTTCCTTGTGTAGTTAGGATGAATAAGGAATCCTTGTAAGAAAAGAATTTTGGAACATTACTGAATCCTTGTCACACTTGTAAATTATGTTGCAGCCGATTAAAGATCCTTATAGAACTGGAAATTTTCAATACAAGCTGCCAAATCCTTATATAAAAAGGATCCTTGCGAAATAGAAAGTTCATAAGTCAAAAGAAAGTAAACAACAAAATCCGTACAACTTGTTTTGACCTATATCGCAAGTCCTTCCCAAACGTCAATTTACCTGACATTTCACCCTAAGATAGAATTATACCTTTGGAATCTTCTGGTAAAGTTTTAGTTGATACAACGGTCTAATTTGAAGTTATGCTCAATAGTGCAAAACAGAACAGTAGAAAATTTTATGCCAAAATCCAAATATTACCTTGCTTGGATCGTATCGTTCCCTGTCTTTTTAAGATGATTTGTCCTTAAATCACAAATAGGTTTAATGGACAATTCCTTAGCTTTTTGTTGAAGCCATTGGAGTTCTCTTCATGCACACACTTGCCTCCAACAACACTATATGAAAATAATAGTTGATAATAATTTCAAAAAAGCATGTCTTGCCATCAACTTGCATATATTTTATTGAATGATAACCACTATTTTCCTCTTTTTTTTATCTTTTTGGCGCTGAACTGATGCTCTCCATTCTTCACGTTCTTTATTAGTTTCTTTATAAATCTTTGCAATTCGTTCAACCTTGTGCTCTTTATCTAACCTCATAGAAACATTATGATCATAAATATTTGAAACTTGTAACCTTCATTTCTCTTGCTTACTCATATTGAATCTCCTCCGATCAGCCCCACTATTTTATTGCTTCATCGAATCTATATCATCTTTCAGCTCCTTTATCACCCTAGCCAGCAGCTCAAGTGGTTTGGTGAAAGCTTGCATCTGAAAGGTGTTATCCACTATCAGTGTTGCGGAGTCATTATTTTCAGACATCTTTGAATCTGTAAAAATTGATTAATGCCAAGAAAAATATATCATCAAGGTGTTATCCACTATCATCTTTCACACAATTCAAGGCTTTTCACTAAATTTTTCTCACTATGCCTTTTACCTTTTGGCTCACCTTTTTGCAGTTCTTTCAGAACTGGAAATTAATAAACCAAAGTCAATGGCTTTTGCTACGCAATCCAATTATAAATATAGACTTAAGAATCAATAAATATACTGAAAACAAACAAAACAAAACTACGATTATGATTTCACGAGTAACAATGCAAATTCGTAAGCCCAAAAAACTTAGGCTATAAATATACCTTATATCAGACTTGTTTTGTTTTCTTCTTCTTCTCTTCTCACAACAGCATAATAAATTAACTTATGAGTTTTATTTTTATTATTTCAGTTATAACTCAATTATCCCAGAAACCAATCTGTTATTAAATATCACTAGCCCTTTTTCCCTTGTGTAGCTAGGATGAATAAAGAATTCTTGTAATAAAAGAATTTCAGAACATTAATGAATCCTTACTACACTTGGAATGTAAACCCCAGGAAAAATAAATAAATAATAATATAATAGAAACTATGGTGTAACTAAATAAAATATTAAATGAAAAGAAAAAAACGATATGAAGATTAAAAAAAGGAGTTTTTGGCTGAAAATGTAAATTTTTCCAGTAGAAAATACAGTCTAGTCGTTTTGAGAAACAGCTAGACTGATTTACATAAATCAGCTAGATCATTTTCAAAATGGTTATATCATTTTGACTACTATCCTTGGTATAACCTAACGGGTGCAACAAAAGAGAAAATAATAATTTCACTTTTTCTTCCTTTCTTTCATCTTGAAAGGCTAGAGATTAAGGTTTAGAAGTGAAAAGAGATGTTTTGAGAAAACAATAATTTCAGTCTAGTCGTTTTGAGAAACAGCTAGACTGATTTACATAAATCAGCTAGATCATTTTCAAAATGGTTATACCATTTTGACTACTATCCTTGGTATAACCTAACGGGTGCAACAAAAGAGAAAACAATAATTTCACTTTTTCTTCCTTTCTTTCATCTTGAAAGGCTAGAGATTAAGGTTTAGAAGTGAAAAGAGATGGTTTTGAGAGGGAAATCACATCCATACTAGAAATTAAAAAAGATCATAGAGAGAGAGAGAAAGAGGATTGAGTATGAGAGAGAAGGTGAAGAAAGACGA
Source organism: Populus deltoides (assembly GCA_015852605.2). Taxonomy (NCBI): domain Eukaryota; kingdom Viridiplantae; phylum Streptophyta; class Magnoliopsida; order Malpighiales; family Salicaceae; genus Populus; species Populus deltoides. Next base: position 9,293,500 of record CM027570.2, read on the forward strand.
GGAAAAAAAGGAGGAACGCATAAAGTTTTGATTGGTTGAGATTCAAAGACTAGATTATTGTTCAGTAAGAAGTTCTAAACCTAATCTAGCAAGTTTGTATGAAATGAATTACAATTGAAGTTGAATTTAGGAAATTTAATGGAAATGCAAATTGACTACAAATTGAGTTAGTTTAAGTTGTGTTGAGTGATGAAATTGGTTGAAATAATAAAGAAAATCACGGGGTTCTTAAAGGTCTAATGGCTGGCCAATGAGGGACTAAATTTTATGTAATAGAATTGTGCGTAGTTAAGTGATATTGTGATAGATTAATGTATAATTTTGTGAAGGAAATGATTTTAAATGAGTTTAGTTAAGTTACATAGATTGATTTAAATGTTTACATTGTTAAAAATTTGGAAATTGAGGGTGGATATTGAACCTAAAGATGAATGTTATTGTGAACGTGTTTGACTTCTCATGAAACGGAAGAGTTAATGGAAAGAATTTTAAAATAAATCACAATATAAGAAGTTAAGGTGTCGACCAAGGTTGTCAAAAATATTTTTTTAACACGACACGAAATATACAATATAAACTCGGATCGTAAACTCGAATTGTAAATTCATAAAATCATAAATAAAATATTTTAATTAATTATATATTGACAATTTTAGTCAAATAATAAATAATAATATAACACAACTAAAATAAAAGTGAAATAAATTCATTATTCCTACGAAATAGAGAGAGTTCAGTTGTTGCATTAATAACGTTATCATAGCTTGCTACAAAAAATTTATTATTTCTAAAAAATTAAATATCAGTTGCGGTGGAGATTACTGCTTTTGTATTCTAAGCTTGCATATTCCATATCATCACATCTCAAACAAGCCCATATGGAACACCATGGAAGAAAACATCAAAGTCATATGCTCAAAATAAGAGCACACTGAGACTCCATGAAATCTGAAAATAAAGATTTACCATTCACATGAACTCGATAGAGAAATGATAAAATGTGTCATTCAATTGTTGCCCCTTCAAATCCTTACTGCTATTATTCCAGCTCCCAAGACAACAACTCCTATTAGCCCCAAACAAAAGGATTGAAATAACATACTTCAAAGAATGGTTAGATGGAGTTTGCTGAGATTTTTGAGAAATCACTATAGCTTATTCATTATATAGATTATATGAACAAGGAAATTATCAAAGCTTGCTATATCTGAATTGTGGAACCACAGAGCTTGGAAATCAACCTAGAAACTCAAAAGTCAAAACCATTAACTAATCAAACCAAGAGAGGTCAGATGAGTTAAACCTAGAAATTCAAATGAATTGAAAACTAAAATCAACCCAAAAAATAGAGATGAAAGAATGGTGAGATTGAAAAGTCAGTTTAATAGCAGATCTAGTAGAATAACTAGTACTAAAATGAAAGCAATTATATGAACAAGGAAATTTAAGGACAGAGTAAACTTGTTGGAGAAAGAAACTAGCAAGAATGATGTTGATCGATCATTGTAGAGAAAAAGAAGCAAAAACTCGTACACGAGGAAGAGGAATAAATATTACATTTTTACTTGAGAGCACTGATCCTTATTTCATAAGAGGAGTCAATTAATTTTTTTCCTTTTCTCAAACTCACAAACTCGATCCGAGTTTACCGAGTTTGACCAAGTTTGCTGGTTTTCGAGTTTATAACATGAATTTACACGTTTTATATATATGTTGACTCCTAAAATCATATGATTTTACGAGTACGAGTCAACTCGTGATTTTGACAACCTTGGTGTCGACCAAAGAAAGAATAAATAAAAAAAATCAATGCAAATACGATATTGTTTATGTGATATAATGCATGTATAAACATGATCATACAAAAGAGAAAGTATAGACGTTGATGAAATTGTTATTGAGTCTTGTTAGAACTTCTTGTATGTGTACGGAGAATGGGTAAAAGTTAGTGAATTTTAATATCCCATTGTTTGCTTCATAAATAGAGGGTACATACTTCTTTAAATACTTTCTAATTGTCATGCGTGTGCAGCATCATGATGATCATCCTCTGGGATCAGGATCTTCAAGTGTGGGTGAAAAGAACAAGAAATTATTGTCCTTTATCAGTAAAATAGGTTTAGAGTCGCCACCTAGTATTCTTGTCAATAGGAACCTTAACTGGTTTTCAGAATCTGAACAAGAGGACTGATTATATATAGAGAGAACAATATCACCTCTAGTATACCCTACCTAAGATAAGTTGTATTGTTTATTTGTATGATTACTAAGACACTGTTATGTTTTTCTAACCGTTGACTTGTCTATCAATCAAAGCAGGTCTACTCAAGTAGAGTGGATCATGGCTTTATAGGTCGTGCCTATCAATTCTAAAGCTCAAATTTTTTTTTGTGTTTTTGTTTCTTTTAATATTTGGGAATTCATCTTACATATAACTTCATACTTCTTGGTATTAAAATAAACAAATTGATTTTTTTTTGTGTTTTTTAAAAGTATGTCAAGTTCTCATAGATTTAATAAACTTGCTATTAAATCCAAAAATACATTCAAGGATATATAAAAACTACTTTTCTTGAATTTTGGAATTTTAGAAATGCTAAATCTTGCCATGTGTTTTTTTTTATTCAAATATGATTTTTATTTGAGAGACCTAGTCATATGCAAATTTAAAATATTTTATATAAAGGAGGATTTTACTGTTTTGTGAAAGAAACTAATTTATTTAATATAAAAAAAGCACCTTGCGTGTAGGTCACAACTCCAAGTACTAAATAATAAAAGAGTAAAATAAGAGAGCCATAAAAAAGAATTATTGCAAATAGGTCCATTGAAAGCATAAAATTGAATTAATTAAAAAACAAGGGTTGTGTTTAGCAAACACTAAGGGAAATTAGTAGGATATATTTGTCAAACACACTCTTAGTTAAAAGTTAAAGGCTTAAAAATTGCCTTAAGGTCACATTTAGCAAACATGCCTTAGGGAAAAAAAATACAATTTTTCCTTTTGAAAATGTTTGGCATACTAAACACACCCTTAACCCTGATTGACTCAGCCTAGCCATGGGGGTTAAGCTTCCTAGTCCAAGCCCAAAAACATGACCTACAATGAGGAAAGAAGATCAAAGTGGATTTTCATTTGAATTTTTTCAAGAACATAAAGAATATTCAAACCAAACAAGAAATTGAATAGATGATAAAAACTAAATAACACTAATTAAAGGGCACAAAGAGATAAGATATGGAACATTAAAACATAATGATGCATAAAATGAAAACAAACAAGCCATAAATTGCATGAATCATACCTGACAGTTGTTAACCCTAACATAGGCATTCAAAAACTAAAAAGGGTCGATTGATCTAAGATAGGCAATTAATGGGAAAGTAAATGGAATAAATAAATTATATATAGGTCATTGCTTTGATCGAAGTACATAAAACAAGTTGAAGCATCAATTGGTGGGAAATCAAAATTTACAACTATGAATGTTCAAAAAAAACCCAAAATGTGCCTTAAACCTATAATTTGGCCTAAACCTCGTAAACAAAACATGAACCTATCCTAACTTGACCTTTTTAAACCATACAGAATTCAAGGAAACAAGAAAAGAGGATAAAATAGTAGTTAGACCAAATCAAACCCTATAATTTCAACAATGCATTTCCTTTATCATAAACATCGTTACATCAATTTTAACATTGTTTTTCATCATCCTTAACATGTACAAAGCTGGACTGAACCTCACATCATGTCGAAGAGAAAAATAAAAATATAATCTAAACAAATCAAACATCAATGCATAAATCAAAATGAAATGAAGTGATCAGCCTAAACTTCAAAATTGTCATTCAAATATGCTAATTACATATCTTTAACAATAAAAAAAAACATCAAGTTATATACTCAAAATTGTTTTGAACTTGCTTTTCTTAACAAAAGCATATTAAATATAAGAACAATAATATACTAAACATAGCTTCTAAACTGAAATGAAATCAAAAGAATCAGTAATAAACAAACAAGATACAAACATGGAAGATAGTAAACGAGAGGTGTGCCGATTGGGCTGCAACATCCCACCAAAGTTTTAGGTATACCTTTTTTAATAATACAACTTTCTTTTCCTGGGTTTTGTTACTTATTTCCCTTTGTTCTCAGCTTGTAATCCTTAGCTTGTATGAACTTCTTTTTTTCTCTTTTCTTCCTTCAAATTTTTACATGATTCTCTTAACGTTTTCTCTCTATTTACTCAAGAATTCTTTTATGTTTTCTTTATATTTTCTTCTCTAAATAGACCTCCTCTCTTTCTGGTCAAGAGCATCAGCCTTTTTATAAGAAAACTAGAAAAATAAGTTGCAAAACCATGGTGGTTTTGCTAAGAGAATTTATGGAAGATTCTTCTTCTTTCTTTTCCAAAACCTTCCTTCCCAAAATTGATGGTGTTTGGTTTCCTTTTTTTCTTTTTGTAAACTGTAATCAAGTATAAGAAAACAGCCTTAGAGTCTTTTCTGCCATAATGAGTTTATTCTTCAGTCATAGATGATTAGGTTGGGTATTTTGTCAAGATCATTGTGGAGATTGTGACGTATCATTGATAGACCTAGGAATAAAGGGTATGTAAATCTACCATTAGGAATAAACCACACTTAATTTAGAGGTCTAGAACTCTACATTCATTGATTGAAAAGTTGACCCTCAATCAGCTTAAATATATCAATGCATGTGTGGCTGACTAGGGACAAGAAGTTTTTAAGCTCATCAAACCAAATGAGGTACAAACATTTAATAAAGATAATTTATCCTTGTAAGAGATAATATAAATATGTGGTGAGTGCTGAGGTGATATTGAAAGGGAAAGAACGAACGATGGTGATCATAAAACCCTCTAATGAAAAGAAAGAAGAGGAAATAATATATCTCACTTCAAATCACATCACTATTAAAAATGATCATAATGATGAGCTTCTCGTCGAAGAAGATGTTGAGAAGGCTTCACTCGCCTTTGAATCAGAAAATAAGCTTACAGTGGATAAACTTAAAGAGGTTAACTTAGGCATTGTTAAACACCTACACCCAACCTTCATCAACGCAAACTTATAACCTGAAGAAGAAGGGAATTACATGGAACTTTTAATGGTGTATCGAGATATCTTTTCATAGTCCTACAATGAAATGTCAGGTTTAGACCAGAGGGTTGTTATTCATCAGTTAGCAGTAAAAAAATAGGGTTAAACCTATAAAACAAGCTAAGTGTCGCTTTCATCTTGAACTCATCTCATATATTGAGGTCAAAATCAATAAAATTATTCAATTGGGCTTCATTCATGAGGTTAAATATCATTTCGATAAAAAAAAAAAAGAGGAATTGTCAAACCCGTGTTTACGTGGATTTTTAAGACCTTAACAATGTTTGTCTCAAAAATAACTTTCCACTTCCAATCATCAAGATCATGTTTGATGCTACTATAGGCCATGAGAGATTAACATTTATGGATGGTTCATTTGGCTGTAATCAAATTTGAATGGCACCCGTATATAAGGAGAAGACAGCCTTCCAGACTTTGAAAGAGATATATTGTTATAAAGTCATGCCTTTTGGCTTGAAAAATATAGGTACTACTTATCAAAAAGTGATGCAAAAGATTTTTGATGATGTTTCACCAAAATATTGAATGCTACTTTGATGACCTTGTGGTGAAGTCAAAGGAAAAAGAAAATTATTTGCAAGATCTTTGTCTGGTATTTGAACAATTACGCCGATTAAGATGAACCTATTAAAATGTGTATTTAGTGTTTCCTCGGCCAAATTTCTAGGATTTATAGTTCGACATCAAGGAATTGAGATTGATCAATCTAAGATCGATGCCATCATACAAATGCTAGAGCCAAAAAAAACATCCATGAGTTGAAGAGTCTCTAAGGAAAGTTGGCCTATATATGGAGGTTTATTTCTAACTGAAAAGGTCGATGTCAATCATTCACTCATTTGATGAAGAAGGATACATCATTCTATTAGGATGAATATTATATTAATACCTTCAATAAGATTAAAAAGTATTTGCTTAATCTACCTATCCTACAAGCACCAGTATTAGAACACTCGCTTATCATCTATATTGTAGCTCAAATACATTCCTTAGAAGTGTTGTTGGTACAACAAAATGATGAAGGCAAAAAATGCTCTCTACTACCTTAGTATGACATTAAATGAGGTTGAATTGAATTATTCTCCAATAGAGAAGACATGTCTATCATTGATGTTTATAAGAAAGAAATTAAGGTATTATCTCCAAGCATATTTAGTACGACTAATCTCTTGAGCTAACCCTCTAAAGTACATCATCTCAAAGCATGTATTATCAAGAAGATTGGTAAAATAGGCTTTATTACTTCAAGAATTTAAAATTATCTGCGTCTCATAAAACATGATAAAAGGGCAAGCATTAAATGATTTTTTTGTTGATCATCCTATTCCCAATGAATGGAAGTTCTATGAAGAATTGCCTAATGAAGGTGTCTTGTTCATAGAAATTTCAGAACCATGGAAAATGTTATTTAATGGTGTATCACGATAAAATAGAGCCAAAGCTGGAGTAATCTTTATCATATTTGAAGGATAGGTATTGTCGTTTGCCTTTTCACTTACTGAATGTTGCTCCAATAAGGTGTCTGAATATCAAGCTTTGATCCTTGAGCTATAGATGGTAGTAAATATAAATATGCCTTACTTTAAAGTTTTTGAAAATTTTCAATTAGTTATCATGCAACTCCTCTCACTTTATGAAGTCAAGAAGCCAAATCACAAGTATGCACTGAAACAGATGACATCACTTAATTGCGTCACTTTGAAACATGTACCATAAAAAATTGATCCTTTTGATTACAAGTCTATTGTTATCACAATGGTAAATTTGTTCTAAAGTTATATGGATACAACATATATCGATGAAGTAAGTTTAAGGTTTGCAATTCATTACTTTAGAAGCCATTGAAAGAAAAATAATTTGTCAATTGATAATTTTTATGCAAAATTTAACGTGAAATGATTGAAGTTAATATAAAAAATTATCATACACTTTAAACAAAGAAAGAAAATAGGTTAGAGAGTCTTGATTGGACATTTATAAGATCGAGACAAAAATAATTTGAACACGAGAATGAGTTCCTTCCAACCTGGAGAAACTGATGCAAGAGGATTTTTATGCAAGAGGATTTTTAAGGGAAGTTATTTATTTACTTAGTTATATTTATCCCTATTTAGTTTAGAAAAATAATTTTCTTTGTGGTGTTTTATTCTTCCTATTCATTTAATAATTTTTATTATTATTCAATTTAAGCCAAGAATTAGCATAAATAGAGTTGTTTAACTTGTATATCAGTAGCCTACTTAAAGAAAAATATTCAGTAATAAATTTTTAAATTAGATTTTTTTTATTTTTTTAATTCTTGTGTTGTTTTCGTCTGCATTGGTACCACAAACAACAACAATGATGAGCATCTGTTGTTGGACACCAATGACCTGTTGTGTGAACCTGAAGATCAGTTCAACATTCATACTATCAATGTTGCTAATAAATACCCTCTCCCAATGCATTCTCATTTGCAAAACTTGACTTCACCTAGTTTTAAAGCCTTTCTTTGTCAACCTCCATATTTCAACCCACTGGCTGTTGGGTTTCTTGAAACATATACACACAGTGAAAATGGTGAATTTAGAAAAACATTAGATTTTCAAGGATCCTGTTAGACAGATCTAGAGTTGTTTAGGGTTTATACAAAGATTACCTAAAGATCTGAACTTCTTTTCGGCATTGAATATATGTTTCAATGCTAGGTTATCGCAAACTACAAGACGTCCAATTTTTCGATCTCTAATGGTAATCCACACAAACCACCAGTGAGAAATATCATAAACCTTTTTTGAAAAGAAGATTGTTATACCTTAGAGTACTAGCTCTTTTATTTTTGTGTTTAGATGTTACTTATTGTACTCTTCTCACCTTAAAGCTCTTAAGAAATAAGAAACATGTTATTCTATTTATAGGAAAACCTAAAAACCTTATAAATGACAAAATATTAATTTTCTCCTTAAATCACATATATTATTTTAGACTAATTTTAGAAATTTATTCAACCAACTCTCTACTTGATTTTCTAGGTCTAGAATTATAATTTCATGTATAATTTACACTTTAATCCTCTATTTCTTAAACATATTTACAATCAAGTCATACTTGATTAATCATCCTATTTTAATTTTTGACTAATGGTTCTTATATGTGTGACTCTTTAGGTCCCCTAATAAGTTGACCCAAATGTAAGTCACGATCCTAATAAAATAGGATTTAATAAATTAAACAAATTAATTTATTATCAATTCAATAATTGATTGATTTATATTTGAATATCAAGTGCAATGTCTAGCAACTTATTATGATCCTCTAAATATTAGAAAAGTCATAAGTATTTTGTCTTAACCTTTCAGTAACGAGTTTCTCAGTGTAATTATTGTCCCTTCATCAACAATGTTTCAATTTAGACATTATAGCATGGAGTGTGTCTACTATGTCAAATCATATTTGTTCTCAACATCATAGTCATTGATTCTTTGAATAAGATTTGAAACTCTTTACAAATCTCATTTCATCTTGCGTAAGAATTTACAATCAATACTATTTGAGAACAAATGAAATATTTTCCTTAATTCATCTAGGGTGATGAATTCTCTCTTGATTACTTAAATATCTTCATATAGTTCATGTTATACTTAATATCTGCTCGTTTGTTACCCTTGATTAGGCCGTGTAGTAGGATCAAGATATAACACTCTATATATAAGATAATTTAGTGATCTCAAGTTTAATGATCACTTACACAACCGTCACTTGAGCTTTTCCATAGACACAAGTGATCTCTCCATATTGAATTATGATGCGAGTCAATTCAGTAAACATGTCATCTGACAAACACTTACATATTAATTTTAAGTATCTCTTGTACCCCAGCTTATGAGAACAATTGTTTCCTTTCATAAATAAAAAAACATAATATGTATTAGTCTTAACAGCTCTAATTAATAACCAATCTTAATAGAGTATTGACCATGAATATTTTAGGAATAAGGCTTTGATACAATAAGAATCTCATAATTATAACTTTATAATTTCTTTTACAAAGTTTTTTTTTCAATGATTTTATCTTTACTCTAGATTCATTAATCAAATATTTGATGAATATTAAAAATAAATAAGTTTTTATTAATAAATTAAATATATTTACATAAACATAATTAATATCACGTATAACCAACTAATTAACTACAAGATACATACACCAATAATTTCTCACTTACACTAAAATTAATTACTTATTTTCCTTGATAATAATATTTTTACTGGTACAATGATTTAACAAGATACTCGTCGGTAAATACTCGTTATATCTTTTCTTTTCTTTTTCAAAAAGTTGATCCGCTTGCGTGGTCTGTATAAATCAAGAGCTTGCTCTCATTACACCTCTAATTTCAACTTCATTATGATTTTTCAATAAAATAAATACTAATAAAAGACCCAGTTACCTATGCCATTGCTAGATAATAATAACTCAATCTAGAAACCAAATCTCAAGCCCAAGAGTTTGGCGCTATGAAATCCTCTCAAACCTTGAATATGCTCAATCTGATCCACCTTCTTGAATCAAATTCTCTGTTCTGAGGCGATAATTATATAGCTTTAACAAACTTCAAAACTGAACCAAGATTGCCAACTCTTCTCTTCTTCTTTCTTTAACGCACAAGCCTTGACGATTCATCCCATTCATTGCGTCTTTTCTTTCCTTCTTCAGCTTCATTCTTCCTTTAAGTATGGCCACTCATCTTGCATCCATTTCTCTAAGTCCTCTCCAAAACCCCACCAACTTCCTCAGGCTTCTCTTGCTTTGCATCTTCGTTCTCTGAATCTTGCTTATATAAATGCGCATGCAGTGAGAGACTTGTGAGTCACAACATTAGATAAACAAGCAAACAGCCTAAGCTCCAAAAACCCTCTTCTTGAAACAAAGTTTACGTTATCTTGTCCCTTTATACAAGAAAACTTTACGTGTCCATGGATGATATGAAAGAAGAAGTGCCAAACACCATAGTCACCAAGCTCTCAGCGGATGTGATGATTGACATACTATCAAGATTTCCCGTGAAGACCATCTTGAGCTTCAGGTGCGTTTGCAAGACTTGGCTTCGCATAATTTCAGATAAAGACTTTGCCAACCCCCACCTTTCAAGATCTCCCCCTGGAATCTTGATCAAAGCCTTGCCTGAAGGAGGCATATCAAGTATATTCCATTTATTCCAGATTCATGAGGAAACTGGTAAAACTTTCAAGGTTGAGAGAATGGAGTTTGTTCCTGAAACCAACTTACCAGCCACAGCAAATATTGAGTTGATGAATTCTTGTAATGGACTGCTTTGCTTATCAGGAGGTGAATTCCGCAATGTTATTCATGTTTGCAATCCAATTTTATGTGAGCACATCGAAATCCAAGTGGATGATCGTAAAACATGTTTGTATGGCAACTATTTTGCTCTTGGATGTAGTGCCACTGGCAATCAATACAAAGTGCTGTGGACTTTTTATCAAAATGATCGGCATAGGTGCCCCAAGGCTGAAATATACGCAATTAAGACAGGACATTGGAGAAGCGTAGGAAATGGTTTCAGCATTGGAAGACTGGATTTTAATACCTCTCTGCATGGTTGCATCCACTGGGCCCGTTATGAAACAAGTTTGGAGTGTATCTGCTCTTTTGACTTTGAAAGTGAGCAGTTCAAGAGATTGCCGGCACCTCCTATCTGTGATGGAAATTTGGATGGATTCATAAGGTTGGGGGTTTTAAAAGATTGTTTGTCTGTGACTGTACGTAAGTGGGATGCTCCTTATGAAATTCACGTATGGGTAATGAACGAGTATGGTGTCCAAGAGTCTTGGTCCAAACAGATTCTGTTTAAACCCGACTATCACCATTTTATTTCTTATGAACCGTTAATTCTCTTGCGAAGAGGGAAAATCTTAATTTTACTCGATGGAGAATTAGTGGTCTGTTACAATATAGAAAAAATTAGGTCTTGGGGGCGTATTATCAAATCTGAAAATATGGAGGATACCCATGCGATTGCATACAATCCAAGTTTCGTTTCGCTCCACCATATTGCTGCAGGAGAAGAACAAGTGTTGAGGTAATCCTTTGCGAATTCTAGTCAAAACAGTGCCTTAAATTTACTGTTTGTTAAAATTGATGCACTCTAGGCAAGTTTAGACATTAAATGTATTTGCTTTCTTCCAAAATGTTGAGTCCCATAATTCCTTGCTCAGGTTTGACTTCCCACTCAAGGTACTTGAGAGTTTCTTACTTGCAGATTTAGTGATCCGAGACTACTGTTAATATCAAATTCTATTGTTATTCGCATCTTGAAACAAGAATATATGATTAACACTCATTCACCCTGTCAAATCCAAGGTGGTGGTAATACTTTCATCACCTGAGAATCATAGTTTTGGAATATGATTTAAGTTTCTGTCATTATGCTTGCAAGTTTACTCCAGTCATGGCCACTTTTCCAGACCACCTTAAAAGTAGAAAGTTTTGCATGAGTTACTGGTCTTGGCAGAGTAAATTTCCTTGCCTTACCATTATTAATCATTTCCATGTTTATTGCTATTTCATGACGATGAACAACTTGTCAACAGGACCAATACGGGCTTAACTGAGATTCCAATGTCTTTGACGAGAGGTTCTGAAGACCCAACAGAAAAGGGTGACTGAATCAATCATTACAGTAGTTCAAGAGGTCAAGTCTGTTTCTTTAAAAGATCTAACACTTTTCTGAAGTTTATAAAGGTAATTGTGATGAAAATGCCAGTTCAATCAAGTACAGTCTTGAATTTTGTTAAAGGATGTTGTTATGCTAGAAGGCGTGGTTTGCTTATGACCAGTCACTGTAGTGGGCATTCTGTCATTGAAAGAGAAATGGCGATCCTGAAGTGATCAAACTTTTGATTGAAGTCTCTCTTTATCATGTCTTTGCACTTACTTTGGTTGATCTTTTATAGTATTTAATCCCGTTTATACTTCTTTTCGGAATTGTTTTTTCGTGGTACTGATACATCTTTAACTCGTATGCATGTCGTGTCTCATGAAGCGAAGGAAAACTGAGAACTGCTTATCTGTATTACCTCAAAGCTTTGGTTTTCTTTCAATATGGGAAGTGAGTCCAAGACATCTTCAAATTTTTCAACATTTTCTGTTGGCTTTGCAACGTGTAGGAACTTGAGGAAGAACTCAGGATTGAGTTAATAACTTGTTCAACGGTAGAATCTGATACCTGAGCTTGATTTTATGGGTGCTCATCTGTGTCCACGAGCGCCCTTTCTTTTCTTTTTTTTCTGGGGAATCGATAAAATTTATTGATATTGAAAGAGACTGTCACCACCAAGAAAGTTGAGGGCAAACTGCAGAAAAATGGACAGCAAAGATGAAAGTAGCAGCCATCATAGCCAAGCTATAAACTCCCCTGCTCCATCTATGCTCTGCTTGGCTAAATGATCCAAAGCCTTTTTTGTCGCATGAGCTTCAGCCACATTAGAGTCCAAAACACCCATGAGACATTAGGAAACAGAGGAAAATCCCTTCAGAATCTCTAAGGATGTTCCCAATACCTGCCCTTCTCAGTTTCCCCAGCGACGGACCATCAACATTCCATTTAAGAGAACCTGGAGCAGGCTTCGCCCATGATGTTGTAGCTCTGATCTTGACTGGATTAGTCCACTTTTAATCTATGGGTCCAGGCGATAGAACAGCACGCAAAAGGCCTTCCACGGATGAAACAAGAGGTCAACAGAGTTCGGTATTGCCCAAAGACATCCCGACCAAGAACTTAGACGAGACCGAACATCCACTCCTGGTGGCTCTCAAAGAAAAGATGCCGAATCGTCAACGCACACACTATCATTACACAAAGGAAACGTATTTTGAGCCGCATTGATGATACCTCAGTCTTTGCAAGAGATCCCTCCATGTGACTTTACTGAGAAATAACCACGAGAATCAAGCCTCCATCATCAATGAATTTACTTTTACTGAGAAATACGAGCGGAAACATCATGAAAAATAATCATCCATTGAATTTTGCAGCTGAAACTAAATAAATGGGAACTTGCGAAGATATTTGTTGTATTTGTTTAGCACTGTCAGGAATTCTGACTCTGGGGCTGACCTAGAATCCCAAAAGATCCAGATGCAGTTTGCTTGGAAGAATGCTAAAAGATGGTTAAGGGCTCAAAGGGTTCTTAAACAACATGTCCCAAAACAGAGGATTATCCTAACTAATGACAAGTTCAAAAGCAAAACTGTATTGATTCCCAGCAAACCACATAACAAATCATATAACAGTAGAAAGATAAATGTGTCTTGTCTCTATCGCTTCAAACGGTGCGTGAATTAGAGATTCCTAGAGAGAGCTATGGTTTGCTCTCAAGCGTGCAGGCCGTCAGGAAATCCGAAATCCCTCCCCAGCATTAACTTTAACTTGCATAATTCTTCCCCCTTTGCCAACAAACGCTACATCAAGCTTTTGGCATTGTTATTTGAAGGTCACATGCATGTGGAAGCGCCTCCATAGTCAATGAAGTAGCTTCGATTTTTCCTGATACAATATCCACAACTTAGACTAGGTGCAGATGGAGAAGGATTTTATGTTGAAAAATCTGCTACCTTGAAGATTCTATCACCTCCTGAAAGCTAGCTAGTTTAACTTCGTCTTTAGACATGGGAGTGTAGGTTTTGTTGTTTTCCTTGCTTGGAGGGATTGTTCCAAGTATAAATAAGAGCGTTTCATCATTGTAGATACTGGAGAATTTGTTGAACTTATAAAAAATAAATAAAAATATTTGGAAACTCAATTGTTAGAATATTTAGAATGAATGGTTTCAAAAAAAAAAAAAAACCCACTTGATGATTAAAAAAAATGCTTAGAAGATTGTTTTAGGATTCTTTAAAAAAAACTTTGAATTTCAAAGTTGAACACTAGAAATAAATCATTCAGTGAAGTTTTACAATTTAACCAGTAATTCCAGATTATAAGCAAACTAAAATTATAAAACTTAAATATTAACAATAAAGAATACCTGAAATTTAAGAGCAAAGAAGTTGATTGCAAATAAAACTTACCTTGATCTCATTACAACCATGCACTGAAAATCCTTATCAAAAGCATGTAGATTAATATTTTTTATTATTTTTTATTAAAATGGGTATCCGGGTCAGTTTGCGTACACCTTGACTAATCACACTGGCCCTGAAGTTAATGATCATGCAAGCCTTCGGTAGACATCATATTATCAACCACAAGGTTCAAACCTTAAACCACAGTAGAAGCAAATTTTTTAATCTCAAACTCATTACAACTCTGTACTGAAAATCCTTAACAAAAAAGTATATATTAATATTTTTTATTGTTTTTTATGAGTTTCCGTATAACTTAACTAATTTTACAAATTTTAAAATTAACAATAATATAAATATTTAGATAACATCATATTAATAACCACAACATCAAATTTTAAATCAGCAAACCTTTAATCCAAAAATTATTAAAAACCCTGTATTGAAAATCATTAATAAAAGAGTATAGATTAATTATTTATTTTGTTTTTTTATGAAAAATATTGTTTAGTGATTACAAGCCTATGATTATTAACCTATTGATTATCAGTCTACTGACTAAAAGCCTACGATTATCGGCCTACTACTAACTATAACCTATTAATTACAAACCTAATTTATAAACAGGTTTTGAAAACAACTTGGTTGAATTCCATAGCCATTCTTGTTGATTTGTTTGTAATCCTTTATCTTTCTTTTCTTTTCTTTTCTTTTTTTGCCTTTGTCTTGTTTTAATTAGGAAAAGCATTAATAAGTGTGTGTGTTTTTTTATTAAAATAAAAATAAAATCTATACTATAAAGAGCAAAATTAGAAAACTTACATTAAAGTCTTTATTTTATTCCCGAAGATATAATAAAAGCTCCACTTAAGAAGAACAAAATAAAACTCTTACAGCTAATAGAAAACTTGAAAGAAAATCAACCAAAAATAATGATACAGTGTGTTTAAAGGCATGTTAATCCTTCTAAGAAAATATTTTTGGACCATTTTCAATCAAAATCTATATGATATATTAATTTAATTTTTTTCAAACAAAAAAATTGAAAAAAAAACTTTTAAAAATAAATTAAACTTTAAAATCAAATACAGCCATATAAGCATAAGAAATGCTCGCATGTCAAGATAAAAAATTATTTTAAATTGATGGAAGAAAGTAAGTCATGTTTTGTAAATGTTTGAAATTATAATAGCGGTTGTTTTATAATATAATTTTTGTTTTATAAAATATTAAAATTATATATTTTTTTATTTTTTAAGATTTTTTTACATCAATACATTAAAACAATCAAAATTTAAAAAAAATTAAAATCAAAAAAATTTAAAAATAATTTTAGAGCTGGTTTGTTTTTGCATTTCAAAAATGTTTTTGAAAAATAATAATTTTTAATTTTTTCTTGGTTTTAAATTATATTCTTTTTGATATTTTTAAATTTTTTTAATATGTTAATATTAAAAATAAATTTTAAAAAATAAAAAATATTATTTTAATATATTTTAAAAACAAATATCATGACAATACCGACCAGTTTCATGAACGCAAGAAACAAAGACACTATAGCCTTGTCAGCGGCCATGGAAGTTTGCTACCAAATAAACTTCTTCGAAACTTTAGCCCAGTTCAACAATCCTGTGTTCGGTGTGGATGTATGAAAAGATTGATATCTATTTTTAAATGTCAATTTTTGTGCTACTTTATAATCAGATATTTGATTAATCATATATAGTGTTTCATTAATAAAAGTTAGAATTAAAAGATTTATTCTCATTATAATTGAATGTAATTGTTAATATAATAGTCTCTGTATCCTTATATGTTTGTTAACTTTAAGATTCATGGGATTAGTCAAAATACACGCAACCTCACCCATACAAACATGTTAATACAAAAAAGGACAGATTTCCTGTTTTATATGTTTACAACATAGTTTTAAGACCTGGCCCGGTCCAAGACCCGGGTTCTGAGTTTTGACCGGGTCACCGAGTTGGCCGGGTTAATTTTTTAAAAAAAAATCAAAACGACATCGTTTTAGTAAAAAAACAAAAAAAATCAACGAGTTTACAACCAGATCTTACAGGATCATACCGGATTTTTTCTTTCTTATTTTTTCTTCAACTCAACCTATTTTTAGCCCTAAATTAATCGAGTTTTTGATTAATGTATTAAGCCGGGCTGACTTTCAAAACTATAGTTTACAATGGTTCCTCGTTCCAGAAAAATGCGGGTCTCGACAATTTAAAAAAAAAAATACGCTGATTCCAACAGTTATTTCTAGCTGTGCTGTGTTTTTTTTAAAAAAAAAACTGTGTAATTTTGAAAAAACACTCCAAAATCTGACACAAAGGTGTCGACGTAGCAGACAAAAACTTTGTGGAAAAAGTTTGGATGGAATGCAAACCTTTGTCCTTGATAGGCGGATGCCTGGTTCTGCCTACCAATCCTGTATTTCATTCATAGCTATTATATTCCCCAACACGTGTCCAGATCACAGCAATTTAAAACCTCACCTATCCACCGTTAGATCTAACTGGACCCCTTCGAAGGATCAGCAACTTCCATGCAGATTCAGGCCCATCCTACACACGCGGCGAGAAGAAAGAGGAGACCAACAATAAAACACAAGTGTTGTTTAGCTGCCGTCATCTATTTTGAACTATTTTTGCCAACAGAAGACAAACAAACGGCGGCTGACTTCACGCGTCACACAGAAAGCGAGGTGCTTACTAATACTATGCCGTCTTAACCGCCGTTTAAACGACGCCAACGCCGCCCATATTTATTCTGTTTGGTGATATCAGACGCTTGTCCTCGCATTACCCGTGCCACGTGATTCTTGTCTCCTCGCTGTTCATGACGAGTAGTGCTCGAATGAAAGTGGTTTCTTGAGCTCTTGCTATCCCTTTTTTTTTTTTTTTCCAAAATTAACTGTGGCATGTCAGCTTTTGTAGTTCTTTCTTATTATTTATTTTATAGAAAAATATTTTGAAAAAAATTAATTTTTAAAATTTTTTTTATTTTTTTCATAAAATGATATTAAAAAATTTTAAAAAAAAATTATTTTAATAAATTTTTAAGTAAAAAACATTTTAAAAAATAATCGTCACCATAATACTAAATGGATTTGGGAGTGTTATTGAATCAAATTTTTGAAAAAAATTTAAATTTTTTTAAATTAATGTTTTTGTATTTTAAAATTATTTTAATATAAAAATTAGTCTTTAAAAAATATTTTTTTTTAACATATTTTTATCACATTTTTAAATATATTTTTATAACTCCAAATAGAGTAAAAGTAACACTATTTAAAAAAGTAAAAACTCAAAATAATATTTGACAGTATTTGATGCTTTACATAAAAATAGAAACAAAAAAATTATTAAAATATAGTATCTATATCAAAATATTATTTTGTAAGCAATGCTCTCACACATATTCTAGTCATTTCTAAAGAAAAAATCTATAATAAATGAAGAAATTATAAATAATTAGGTTAGTGGAACATATAACTTTCATATTAATTATTTGATTTAATCACTTATTAATATGTTGTAATCTGTATTATTATTATTATTATTATCAAAATAACATTATCTTATTGAACATTAATGTGTTGTAGTCTAGTTTAGAAATCAATCATTGAAATAGATGACATTTTTAAGTATAACAAGGTTATGTTTAGTATGATTTATACAAATTGATTTAAGTTTTTTAAATTTTGATTTTGAATCAAATAAAAATCATAAATATATTTAGTTTGAACAACTTTTAACTCAAATCAAAAGATTATTATAAAATTGACTCTGAATTTTGCTTAATCAAAAGTTTAAATATAGATAGTGTTTGGAATTATAGTAACGGTTGTTTTTCAAAGTATTTATTTTTTAAAATTAAAATAATATTTTTTAAAAAAATTATTTTTAACATCAGCGCATAAAAATAATTTAAAATCATAAAAAAAAATATATTGAAGCAAACATTTTTAAAAATATTTTTTAAACACAAAAACAAACACATTTTAAAAAAAATATCTTGAGTGATTTTTATTTAAACTTTTTTTATTGTAAGTATTTATAAAAAATAATTTTTAAATTATAATTCAAAATCAAAATTTATAATTTATAATTTAAAAAAAATACGCACAATAAATATGAATGAGACGAGTGTAGTCCACTCATTCAGTAGCAGATTTTATTCTTTTTTTATACTCTTGTGAGGGAACTAGCAGATTTTGTTTTTTTTTTTTTAAAAAAAAAAGAAGTCTTAAAATAAAGAAGCCACTCCGCCTGCCACCATAGCGTGATGTGGCTACGTGGCGGCAGATATATAAAGAGGCGGCGTGAATTTAATATAGGAGCAGATACACGCAAGAGAACAAACAAATGTTGCTATAATTATTAAGTTGCAGTAAGGGCGGCGGCCCTATTTATACACACTTCGTTGACTGAGCCCTCCCTCGGTTCACAATCAATTAGCTCAATAAAATAATAGGAGCCACAGTACCACGTGTGTGGCGCGTGCTTCAAACGCCCCTGGCTAACAAGTACAATTTGTTGCCTTAATACAACCCACGCTCTTGTGCACGTGTTGCCCTTTCTCGATTTCGTTGCAGTTTGGTTAAAACACGTGAGTCGGGTTACGCGAGCTCTTTGTGTCTGTAATTATTTGTTTTTAATTTGGAAAAAAAAAAAAAAGCAAGAGGGCTCTGCAAATTAGTAAGTTGATTTATCCTTTTTCAGAGGTGTAATTTTTTTTTTTTTTACCAGGTTGAAATTATTTATGCAGTTGGAGTAGGATATGTGGTGTTTTTTTTTATTTGCTTAATGTGGTTGTTCGGGGTACCTTGTGTATATCTTAACTAGTCTCATGAGCCTTGTAATTAACGACTATGTAAGTATCCAGTGACCCTGAAGTTTATGAAATTCGAACTGGTGATCTCTAGATAGCAAATCTAAGATCTAATCAGTGAGCTATACCCTTTAGGGTTTATGTGATGACTTTTATTTTACTAGAATGTTGTTTTTTTTTTTGTATTGTAGTTGAATAAAAAACAGATGGTATAATTGAAATAATTTAAAATTCAAGGACTTTGATGAACTTTTAATGACAACTATTTTTATTTTTTAGTTTTTATTAGAAAGTTCACCGTTCAAAGAAGAAAGATAAGAAACAAATAATGTTCTCGGTTAGTATCTCAACGGCTTTTTAACTTTTACACAAATAATAATAATAATTTGAAATTATATTTAACTAAATTGTTGGTCTGTGCTTTACCTAGACCGAGTCAATTTTTTTATAGCATAAAAAAATAATGTTAAAATATTATCATTATATTTTAAAAAATAAAAAAAATCAACAACTCAACATAATAAAAAAAAAAAAACTAATGATCGTAAAACCTCATGAATCAAACTCTAAAAATATAAAATCGAGAATTAAATTTTAAAGGATAAGATAAAAAAGATTAAAAAAAAGTATATCTAAAAAAACTTAGGTCACTAAGATAAACCTCTCACCAAATTATGAGATAAAAATAACATAATTGAAAAGAAAAATAAAGAAAATGAAAAAGTTCATTTTTTAAAACAAATAACTTCGAAGGATATAATTAAAAAAAAAACAACGTCAACCCGTGTTAACTTTTCAAACTTATGACCTTAGGTAGTGATTAAACTGGAAGCATCGCTTTTAGAAAGCAACTATTTAAAAACTTGGCTCGACTCGATGAGTTGACCCGTGTCCCAGGTAACCCTTGGCTTAAGATCGACCCAAGTTTTAAAAAACATTGGAAAGAATTGATTCGGTGTAATACAGTAAAAAACCTAGGTTGATCAATGTTTCAATCAACAAGGGGAAAATTCAATCAAAACATGTTTACAATATTCATTTTTTTTTAAAAAGTATCATTTTGACTTTTTTATAAAACAAAAAAATCTGATTGATTTGGGTTAACTTGAGCCTATAATTTTATTCGTTATCTTTTCTGCAAATATTTGTTCTTAGTATCATATAATTAAATACAAAAAAAATTTCAAAAAGTGAAGTTCTTAAACCTAACCAGGTTTATAACCCGGTTCATGGGTTCAGTAGATAAACCCGAGTTAGTTCAAAACATTTTTGTTTCAATATTTGTAAAAAAATGTTAAAATAATGTTGTTTTAAAAAAAAATTCAAAAGAAAAATAATCAAGCTGGGTTTTGATCGGTTTGATAGAATCCCTTGTGAACCTGTCAAATTGAATTGGTCTCACATGTCAACTCCTATCTTTTTACTTTGAAATCTAACCTGAGCTAGATTGAACCTTTGAGTCAAGTAGAGTTTAATAATACTGCTAAAAAGTTTTATTGAATCAATGCAAGTAACCATACTAAAACCAATATACATATAACTATGAAAAGTATGAAAAGAATATTTAGGTAATTTCAAATTTTTAAAAAAAAATCACAAATATGCACATATCACTTATGAACAAATTTATAAAGAAAAAACCACTAAGAAAAAATAGTTTTTGATGTACTTATATTAAAAGAAAATATTTTCTAGAGAGAGTTCTTAACCTCAATTAATATAGTATACTAAAACCAATCTATATATAACTATGAAAAAGGATTTTTAGGGAATTCAAAATAAAAAAAATCACAAATATGCACATATCACTTAGAAACAAATTTATAAAGAAAAAAACCCACTAAGAAAATATAACTTTTGATGTACATGTATTAAAAGAAAATATGTTCTAGATAGAATTCTTAACCTCGATTAAAATATAAATCAATTTAAAAATATTTTTTATCATCAAATAAAAAAAGAATATTTTTTCATAAACAATACCATGCATCACTTGCTAAGTTTGTTTATGAAAATTTAGATATACTCATTTACATCCACGTGCTGCATTTCAAGTTAGATAAAAAAAAATAGAAAAAAATATTTAGGTTGCAAGAAAGTATTTGATATTATTATTAAACTCAGCTCGACATGTCAACCTTGAATCTCTGATCCAACTCGTTACCTAACACGGGTTTAAATCTAAATTTTATGGGTGTTTCTAATATGATCCATTCGATTTAGCGAGGTGAAAGGCTACCTAGGTGACAATTAAAAATCGTGGTTTGTTCTTCTAAAAAAAAATCAAAATGACATTCTTTTGTTTTTAATATTGAGATAGTAACTTAATGGATCGACCTAAGTTTAACTGGTTAACCTGTCAAAATCATGACTCGGATCATAGATACTACAAGGTTTGATAACTTTGTTTTTAGAAAAAAAACAAGACAATTTTCACTTAATTATATAATAACAAAAATAGACTCTTACAATATCGAGCACAAACTAAATATCGGGATGTTTGTCTAAGACTACAATAAACTCATAAAAAACAAACTGAACTCAATTCAAAATTAATCAAAAGTTGAAGAATGAAATTAAAAAAAAATATAAAAAAATCTTAATATAAACTCAATATTGAAGGACAAAATTAGAAAACAAATCAAGAAAAAAATGAATGAAAATGAAAGGAAAAAAAGAGGGGCAAAGTGGGAAAAACCAATATAAAATCAATTAAATGTTGAGATATTGGTTCAAAATCATTTAAATGTTAAATGTTGAATGATGAAATTGAAAAAAAAATCAAAGAAAAAAAATAAAAGGAAAAAAAATTGAAGAGAGATATACTTTACAATTTATATCAGGTTAATTTGCATAAAAAACAAATACAAATAAACATTGGAGTATATGAGTTAAAATCTTATTTTAGCGAAGAAGATAGTGTACTTATGAAATGTTATTACGAAAAGAAAATACAAATCTAAGTAATTACTCCCATTAAAAAAAAAACATTAAACCCCACCAATCTTTTATTGTAGGGCAAGACACGTTGCATTATTGATTGCTACAACGAAATGATGTATTTACCCTTCATTACACAAAACAAATGACCTTTATATAGGATATGATGGTCTTTTTCAGGAATTTATTTGCTTTTAAGAAATTAATTGATGATATAATGTTTTATCAACTTTTTGCATAGTTAAATGACAAAAATACCTACATCAAAATTACAACTCAGATCATGGACTCTACTAGATTTGATAACTTTATTTAAAAAAATATTTTCACTTAATTATATAATAACAAAAATAGACTCTTGCAATATCGAGGACAAACCAAATATTGAGACACCTTGTAGGTTAATAAATTATAGTAACTTAATCCATTATAAACAACAAAATCAATAGTGCCCGAAAGTTGAAGGATCAAATTAAGCCCTTAATAAAAAAATAAATCAATGAAAAAGCAGACGAAAAAAAAAGAAAAAAAAAAAAGAAGAGAGATACACTTTACTATTCATATAAGGTTAATTTGCATTAAAAAAATACAAATAAACATTGGAGTAGGTTAAAACCTTATTTTAGTGAAAACAATAGTGCACTTATAAAATGTTATTAGAAAAAGTAAACATAAATCTAAGTAATTACTCCTATTTAAAAAACAATAAATCCAACCAATCATTATTAATTGTTGTAGTGCAATGATGTATTTGTCCTTTATTACACAAAACAAATGACCTTTACATGGGGTAAGATGATCTATTTCAGGGATTTATTTGGTTTTATGAAATTAACTAGGGGTATAATGGTTTATTAAGTTTTTGCATAGTTAAATTATAAAATTACCTTTAAAAAGTAAAATAAAAGTTAAAGGATGAGAGGGGCTCTCACTTCATTTTATTTTTTTAAATAAGAAAATTACTTCATTACCCTTCAAGTAAAAAAAATAAAGGAGGGGTCAAGGGATATTTGATATTTTTATACTGGTTTTTCTATTCTGATTTATTTGAATTAGGGGCAAATTATATTTTTAACAAATAAAAAAATAATTAAAAAGAAAAGGTAGTTGGTGTCTCCATTGCATGTGATAGCAAATGTACCTCACTTGCTCTTTTTAGGCATCACACGCGACATCTTTTGGCAACCCAAAGGGTTCACCTACCATGTCTTCTGAAGTACCAAATATGGTACTTATTGTTTTTATTGTTGTTTTTCAATCCTTTTCTTGATTTGTTTCTTTTTTTTTTAATTTTTATTCTCAACATTTTATTTCATTTTTAATCTAATTTTGATTTTCATTCTTTTAATTTTTAATTTTTAATCCTTTTTTAATTTTTTAGTTATTTATTTTATCCCTCAATATTTTATTTTATGTATTTATTATATAATTTTGGTCCTCATTGTTTTAATTGCTCTTTTTTGTGATTTTTTAAAAATTTTTTATCCCTCAACATTTTATTTTACTTTTTAATCCAATTTTGGTCCTATTCTTTTAATAGCGTGCTAGTCAAGTTAACCCGGGTTATTTAGATTTTATTTTAATTTTTTTTAGTCTTATACTTTAATATTAGGCTATTGGGCCTTAAACTTTTCTGATTTTTTTTATGTTTTTCCTTTCTATACGATTATCTTGGGTCGTAGGTTAGTTAGATTATCCCGTGTCTTAGATTATTTAGGTTAACTCGAAGTAACTTAGTGTTTTTTTATTTAACTTCAATACTTTTCTCTGGGTCATTTGTTAGTATATTAATTTTTTAATCATGATCTTATGTTGCAGGTGAAGAGTTAGTAGGGTGAATTCGAGTTGATTCATGTTTTTCTTTTGTAAATTTTATCATTTGAAGTTAGATTATTAGGCTTTGATTTTTATGTTCTTTTCTCTTTCCATTCCACGAGGGGTCGTTGTCTAATATTTCACGTGTTTGTCAAATTAACCCAAGTTAATTGGGGTTATCATTGATTAATCATTTTTTTATATTAAAAAAATAACAAAAATAATCCTGAATGAGGTTAATTTGCATAAAAAGGAAAAGTCAATGCACAATAACAACAATGGAAAAAGAAGAAGAAGAAGAAGATAGTAATGAACATGAATACCTTTATGTGCGAGGACAACACTTTAAAGAGGCACTTTAATGTCTATCACATGGGAGTCCCAATTCCTCCCCGAAAAAAAACGAAAACATTTACACTCCGAAATAAAACATTTAATCATGTACTTCCCGAATATTATTTTTTTTCCTTTTCAAACGGACTCGTCGTATCTCATTCTTAGAGAACCTGACGTGTCAAGATCCGATTAGCCCAAAAACTCACTTGAGTTGTTCGTGTAAGAGAAGCCACATATCCTATCTTTGTATGTACACACAAAACACAAACAAATTGCCCCCAAAAGCAGCATGCCTTTCTCTCTCTCTTCCTCTCTGCTTCTCCGCTTTATAAATAAACCAGCTCCCTGCCTCTTTCCCATCCATCCTCGCACCTTATCATTTAACAAATCCCCCTTTTTTTCTTTTTTTAATAAAAATAGAAACAGGAAGCCCTCTCAACACTGAAATGGCTCCCAAGGAAAAACCCAGCAGCAGCAACCCAAATAGCCCCAGATCAGAGATCCGTTTTAGAGGCGTCAGAAAGAGACCATGGGGACGTTATGCAGCTGAGATCAGAGACCCTGGCAAGAAAACGAGGGTGTGGCTTGGCACTTTTGATACTGCCGAAGAGGCCGCGCGTGCATATGATGCGGCAGCTCGCGAATTTCGCGGAGCCAAAGCCAAAACTAATTTCCCTACAGTCGGCGAGCTTATTCCT
The DNA here is from genome assembly GCA_015852605.2 of Populus deltoides. Lineage (NCBI taxonomy): Eukaryota > Viridiplantae > Streptophyta > Magnoliopsida > Malpighiales > Salicaceae > Populus > Populus deltoides. The sequence goes on from CM027570.2 coordinate 9,318,349, forward strand.
ATCCCAACGCGCAGTCCCAGCCAAAGCAGCACTGTAGAGTCCTCCTCCCCAACTCACCCACGCGCCGCTTCTCCACCGCCACCACTCGATCTCACCCTTAACAGTGCTCACCATAATACCGCCCGCCACCAGTTCCCAGATGGGGTTAGTTTCCCTGGAGGCGCGTGGTTCCCACTCCCTGCTGCCCAGCGCCCAGTTTTCTTTTTCGACGCGTTTGCACAGCCGAAGAATAATGACAAAATTAGTATAGCGAATAATATTAACATGTGCAGGTTTGACCGGACAGCGATGGTGAATGGAGGTGGGGTCCAGAGTGATTCGGATTCATCATCAGTCCTTGATTATGATCATCATCATGATAACAGGGGATTATCACTTGATCTTGATCTAAACCTGCCCCCACCACCGGAAGTCGCATGATTTTGTGGTTTTTTTTTTTCTTTACGGGGACAGCTTATTTAGAAGTCGTCTTATGGCTTTAGTGTTTGTCGATTTTTTTCTCTTTAATTTCCTGTGTACGACCGGGAATGAGAAAGATGTAGAGCTAATTAAGGGAGGAAAAGGAGAGAAGCAGCTGACATATGTTTTGTGTATATAGAGAGAGATAACGGGGGCGATCTGGAAAGTTGTTCTTGTTTTCGCATCTGGGAAATCTACAGAGTTTCTCAAATGTTGTTCTTACTTACCGTTGTTGTTCGTCATGCATGATCAATCAAATCTTTTAATTAAAATTCAAAGTTTATACTCGTCTCATCCAGCTGAGGTTGCTGCCTGTTGCTGCAGGTTTGGTTTATTGTATCCATGAATGCTTACCAAGAACACCACAAAAAATATCCGTCAAGCTAGGGAGATGGATTGCTTCAGTAGAAGTTAATTCGTTGCTAGATAATTAAGAATGGACAAAAAGAACTGTTTTCATTTGATCCAATGAGGGTTACATTAGTAGTTCTCTAACTGATGTGTCTGAAATCTCTACTCCGTGCCAAGACCCAATTGTGGAAAGCCTCTACAAACTGTTCATGAGGTTTTTTAATATTTGCATTTTTTTTACGGCTTTCATTTATTAAAATCACGGGTAAGTTACCAAAAACCTCCAAAGTTAAATCTAACGTGGTAAATTTATTAAATTTATATATATATATTAAAATCTCTATATCAAAATCGTTTATGAATATTAAAAAATGTATTAAATTAGTATTTTTACAACAAAAAAATATTTTTAAAAGCACTTTTAAATGTAATATAAAAGGTAAACAAATTACTAAATGTAGTGCTTATTGGTTAATTTGCTGGCTGCGTATTTGAATGTGGAAGCAACATCCAAGTGCCCAACAGCATGTCGCCGGCATGATAGCTGGGTGTTGATTTTGATGCGCAAGCGTAGCGTCATACAAGGCGTATGTTAGAGATCTGTCCGTTTACGTCACCCGTAGGCCCCTCCACCGTCACTCGGAAGCCGAAACTACCTTCGATTACCTTGTTAGTATTCCTTTATTAAGGGCAAAAGAGAGGTTACGTTTTAAAATATTCTTTATTTTAAAATATATTAAAAAACATTTTATAAAAAGCTTATCCCTGATATTACATCGTTAAATTAATTTAAGAACACTAAAACATTAATTTTAAATAAAAAATTAATTTTAAATCTTAAATAAATTGATAATTTAACCGCAGTGTTGAAAGCTCTCTTAGCATACTGGGAAAGGAAACGTGAAAAAAAGTGTTTAAAAATAATTTTAATTAAAAATATATTTTTTACAAATTTCAACATTAATACATCAAAACACTTAAAAAAAATTCCTATAATATTTTTTCCATAAAAAATATTTTTAAAAATAAGAGATACTACAGCAATGAACACTAAGAAAATCTGAGTTTTTTTATTTATTAATAAATGAAGATCGGAAAATGCAGCCTTTATGATGAGAAACATGGCCGCCTGCCTTTCTTACTTCTCTCTAAAAATGCTCCTCGTGATTCGTGTTCTTGTTTGTCATTTTCGGTACAGATATCGAGAGTGTCTTCAAAAAATCAAACGTGAGTGGGTCCATTGCGGGTGTGTACGCGTTTCTTGCAGGTTGTTTTAATTTATTTAATTACGCGCGCGCTATATTATTATCACAGGCGGCACTGGCGGCAGAACCACGGTTTCGTTTGGTTTTAAAAAGGCAGATCGAAGGGATAGACCGAGTCAAGAGGCAAGAAGCGGGGTCCATGGGAGAGGGAGGTGGGGACCAGGACGAGTAATTCCGTGTTGACGGGGTACATGTCTGTATTCGGGTTGTCGTCACATGGACATCCACCGTCCAATAATTTTAACAGTAGTTATATATATATATATATATATTTATTTATTTATATGTTTTCGGGGGCAGTTTTTGAGCCTCTTGTTTTTTAAACGTTTTTCCCTTTCTTCTTTAAGATAGTATCTTCGCCAAAACGCTTGCGTTTCTATTACGTGAACATTCATTGCCTGCCACAGTACTTTTTAAAATATTTTTTACTTAAAAATCTTTAAATTATTATTTTTAAAAATTTATTTTTGTTATTAATAATTTACAAAAATCTAAAAACACGAAAAAATAAAAAATATTGAAAACGTTATTGCTTGTCCTATCACTGCTAGGCAGTGAGAAATGCAAAATGAAAAACTCTGTTGATGCGAAAAGCTAAGGCAAATGAGAAGCAGATTGGTATATCCAGGTTTAAATCTTATTTGTTTTTATCTTTGAAAAATATTTTTTAAAAATTAAAAAAAAATTACTCATAAAAAAGCAATTTTTAATTCATATCAAAAATAATTTTTTAAAAATAAAAAATATTATTTTAATATATTTTCAAAAAAAAAACATTTTAAAAACAATTACTATAACACTAAAAAACTGCTTTGAGCCCTTTCAATCACCACTGCTTTGAACACAACCATCAAAAGAAAAGATCACCGATGAAAGGAGAACTAAGTTTGAAACTAAGTTTTCACCTGTTTTTTTAGTTAAAAATTTGAATATGTTCATAATTTAAAAAAAAAATTTTTTAATATTTTTTAAATAAAAAATACTTAAAAAAACAATTATTCCAGATATTCTAACATTTATTTATTTATTTATTTATTTTGTAGAGATGGGTTTATGGAGTGGTATAAGTGGACATGTACGCTAAAAAATCTATTGGAGAAAGATTCATGCCACTTACTACTCTTTTAAGATTTTGCAATTGTCACATAGACAAAGAGTACACGTGTGAAACAGTCAGGTAAAAGGAGGCGCGGCGGCCGCTTATGGTGGGGGTCCGCATTTTCTCCATTCGTCCTCTGAATCCATTTTCAAAGATCTCATCTTTATGGTTATAATAAAGTAGGTACTGCCCGGTAGCCACATGACACGTGGACATGACCACGTGAATGCATGTACGGATTCTCAGAGAAAGCAACGTGAGTGGTCATGCTGTGTGGGAAGGTGACAGACAGTTGAAACCGGCGTGTAGGGGGGAATTAAGGGTGGGACCTGTGGGTGACGGAAGGGATACCTGGTTGCTTGACACTTGGGGAGCTGTGTCAGAAGAGAGATAATAAAGACAGGATTATAAAGCAACCTCAAAGAAGAAAATGAGGGCGTTATTTAAGGTCTGGGCGGCTGCTTGTTTTGGAATTAAATTTTGTTTTTTAAAATATATTAAAATAATTTTTTTAATATTAATAAATCAAAACTATTTAAAAATACCAAAAATAAATTAATTTGAAATAAAAATAATATATATATTTTTAATTTTTTAAAGTACTTTTAAAAACAAATAGGATCTCCGTAGTTATAAAATTGGATTCAAGATTTAAGATTTGGGTAACAGATTAAATAAATTTAATCAAAGTTTTTTTTTTGAGAACATGATATAATATTTCTTTGATAAAAATCCATGAAACAATATTGTTTTAAAATTTTTTTTATTAAAAAACTTAAAATAATATTAATTTGATAAAAAAACCTAAGAGAACAAATGTTTTTATCTTATTGAAATACCTTTTCACTAAAATTCTGCGATTATTTTGACTGAGATGTACATATTGTTCTTCAAGATAAGGCACTAAAAAGGTACTTCTTTTTCTTCCCACAAAGCTTCATATTATGACACATATATTGTTCTTCACTCAATAATTACATGACCCACTCCAAAATTTGATTTCAATAATAAAAGAAAAATCAAGGAGAAAAGAGAGAGAAAAATTTATAAGCTATCCCTTTGGTGAAATCATTCAATAATCCCCATATTGATATTGTGATTTGAAGAATTAAAAAAAATTAAAATACCTTTAAAAAACATTGTAGCTCTGCATTAAAAAACAATATATATATATCGGAATAATGTAGCGATGATTTTGACTCTTCACCTAAAAAGCTTAGCGCTGGCTATTAAGGATATTAAAGTCTTTTTATAGAATTGATTGTTGTTATCAAATTGATCAGAAACAACCAAGTATTTTTTTCATTTCAATTGTACAGTGAAACAACTAACACACTATTGAAAGTAAATAAATTAAATCTGGCCTCAAGAAGCATTTTAGTATTTGCATGATGATTTTTTTGTTGTTATAACATTAGCTGAGATGTAATTTGATATTTGATAAAATATAAAAAATAATAAACAATTAAAAAGCACAATGAAACAATCAAAATACCTTTAAAAGTAGAAATTTTAAAACTAGTGTCTTAGGGCTTTTTTGTTTTCATAATAATTTTTCCATTATTATTAAATCATTTCAAAACAAAAAAAAGCATGCACGTATATCACATCGGGAGGCGCTCGGACACTTCATGCCACGCTTGTGGTGCCTTTCGACATCCAAAAATGCTCTTCCTCCATGTCATCAGAAGCGCTGCCATATCCTCTTTCTTATGGAACAGTATGTGTTGGCATTAGTAGTTCGGTTTGTTGTTATTGAGTTTTTTTCACCATATTTTCTTTGTTTTTTTAAAAAATTACAGTTTGATGCTTTTTGTTGTTGATTTTTTAACTTTAATTCTTATTCTTTTAATTTTTAATTTTCTTATAATTTTTTTATATATCAATATCAATTTGCAAATATTACATTTAAGTTCCGTACGACTCCGTTGTGCCCACAAGTAAAACATGGCTGGGCCATCCACGTTCTCAAACCACGTAAATTTTGTCCTCTCTCCGACAACGCATTTATTGCTTGGGGTCATCCTCTCTCTCTCTCTCTCTCTTCCTAACCACCAATTCTTCTTCACAGCAAGAAGTAGACGTCTTTTTTTGGGTTAATGAGATGCTTTAATTTTTATTTAATTATTTTATGGTCTAATTTCATGAGATAAGATTTTAAATTGTAGTAAAAATATTAAATTAAAAGGCAGAGGACACAATGTATAACACAAAGAAAATGTGTTAAGCATGTAGGTATTGCACCCACGGTGTGGTACACCGAATACCAACAAGGTTGGTAGATGATTTATGAAGGTTTTTATGGTGTTTTTAAATGAAAATAAATAAAAAAAAATACAGTTTTTAGGCCAAACCCCCTGCTTTTATATCCGCCACAAGGTTGGCGGCCAAAATCTAGGTAGCAACCCAATTGGTAGCCGGTCGCATGCTACTGCTACTACATGCGACCTATTGCCCAATATATATAAAAAAAGGAATAGACACTAGCCTAGGATTTTTAATTAATGTTAGGCATGTGGGCTTGAGATCAATGGAGTTGGGCTTTTTTTAAAGGCCCAGATATGTTGGGCTATACAAGCCTGCATATCTGACCTTTTTTTTTTTTTTTATCTAGTTTCTATATTTTTATTGTCAAATAATTAAATAAAAATTATTTTAAAAAAATATTATTAAATTCAGCTGAATCCACCGTATGAGTCACGAGTTTGACAGATTAGTTTGGATTGACCTAAATTAAATGAAGATATTATCGGTTCAATATTTGAAATTTTTTTACTTCTTGTACATTAAAATTTGAGTTCATAATCTAAATTTTACTTATAAATAAAAAATATATTATTAATAGCTGCATATTTTCTTTTGTATTTTGATAATGAGCCAACTGATACGTACAGAGAATAAATGAAGGAGGGCTTTCCAGCCATATTCTTTCCTTCCTTGGCATTAACATGGTATTTATTTATCGTCTCATATTAAGAAGAAAATAGAACAAATCAAAGAAAAATCATTTTAGCCATGATATCATCAAACTTATAATGCTTGTAACAATCAATTGAGGTCATTCTTTCCACTTTAATTTATAATGAGCATTAATGTTTCTTGAACCAACTTAAAATGATTATTTCTCCACTCATCAAAATCATGAAAAAAAAAATTGTAATCATTGTTTAAAAGATAATTCATTGCTAAGATTTAAATTATATATAAATAAATTCCATCAATCTTTTACTTTAGAGCCAAAAACATTGTAATGTGGATTGCTACAGTGCAATAATAGCTTCGGCTCTTATTAGAAAATATGAACGGTTTTTTTACGGGGTAAAATAATTTTCTTAGGGGATTTATTTGGTTTCATGAAATTAATAGGAGGTATAATGGTCTCTTAACTATTTTTGCACATTTAAATTATATAAATACCCTTAAAAAATAAACAAAAAAATAAAAGATAAGAGGGGCTTTTTGTCATTTCATTTTTTTAAAAATAAGAAAATTACTTCATTGCCATTCAAGTAAAAAAAAATAAAGAAGGGGTCAAGCGGTATTCTAGTATTCACTTAATGTTTTTTCTGTTATAATATATTTGAATTAGGGACAAATGAGTCTTTTAACATATATATAAAAAAAGAGAAAACATTAGCCAATGCATGAGAAGCACTCACCAGCATAGCCACCAATGCCCTTAAGGAGATGCGTGCTACATCTTTCGGTAGCCAAAAAGATCTAATCGCCATATTTTCTAAAGTGTTTAGTGACGGGGCAGCTAATGACGTGATGGTTGTAGGGATTCACAACAGTGAGATTTTTTTCTCCTCCCCCTTATTTTTTTTTTCTCTCCTTGAAATTCATGTCGAGTTAGCCAAAATCCAGAGTTGTCCTCCAATTTATTTTTTCTTTCAATAGTGGTTCTTTTTTTTATTGATCTTTATTTGTTTCAGATTTTTTTGTTTTTTTCTTTCAATTTCATCCATTTTCATTTGGTTTTATTTAAATTTTATATCAAATATGATACTCAATCTTTTAATTATTGTTTTTTCAATCATTTTCTTGATTTTTTTTTTCAGTTTTATCTCTCAATATTTTATTTCATTTATTGTTTACTCAATTCTTTTCCCTGTTCTCTTAATTGCTTTTTTTTTTAATTTTTAATTTTTTTTAATTGTGTCACTCAATATTTTTTTGATTTAATTTTTTTGTTCAATTTAGATCCTCATTCTTTTAATTATTTTTAACCTTTTCTTATTTTATAGGATTATCTCGGGTCATGAGTTAGTCAAGTTATCCCTGGTTGTTTTAGATTTTCTTTCAATCTTTTTTTTTAGTATTTTTCTTTATTTTATCATTTGACATTCAACTATTGGGTCTTGAGTTTTTTGATTTTTTATGCATTTTTTATAGGGTTATCTCGGGTTGAGGGTTAGTCAGATTATCCCGGTTTAGTTAAGTTAACTCGGGGTGACTTAAGTTTTTTTTCAATGTTTTTTTTATTTATCTAACATCAATCCTTTTTTCTAGGTCATTTAAAAAATATTAATTTTTCAATCTTGATCTCATGTCACGAGTGACGGGTTAGTAGAGTGAACTTGGTTTAATTCGGGTCGTTTTCTTTAATAATTTTTTTAAATTGATTTTTTTAAAAAATTTCATTATTTGAGATTAAAATATGACACCTTGAACTTTATGTCTTTCTCTTACTTTCCATTTTATAAGGTATTTTGATCTAATATCTCATATGTTTGTTAAGTTATTCAGGTTATCATTGCTTAAATATATTATTTTTTGTACTTTAGAAAATAATTTGCTTGACCAGTAGTTTAGCGCAAGCAACAAAATCTAGTAATATAACTAAATGACGAGTTACTCAATCATTAAATAATTTCTCTAAATATATTTAATAATAAAACAAATAATTAATCATATTTTAACTAAAATATTTTCACCAATACAAAGTTAAAATCTAACGTAGTTGGAAATGCAATAAATATTCTCTTCACAAATGCATATTTCTTTTTTACCATTCAACCCTCATATTTTCATCATTAAATCCTATTTCTTTAAGAACATGATCAATTTTAATTTCTCTATATTATGCGTGTTTTAATTATTATATAATTTTCTTTAAAAATGACCTTCATTTTCTTTTATAATGTCAAAAAACTCGCTCATTTGATAAAAAAAACAATTCTTCTTATTCTTTATAATAAAAATAACTCTTTAGTTAATTAAATTTTCTCAATTCATAAAAACATTAATTTACTTTAATTCATTCATTTATTAATTTCTAAAAATTATTAAATTTTGGAAAATAATTTATTTTTTATTTTAAGCAATTGATTTTTCCATATTGATTTGACAATTTTTTTTTAAATAAACTTTTAATACAATTACATTTCTAAGAAAGTATTTTTAAAAATTAAAATATGATATATACATATAGACATGTTATGTGATAACATATTTGAAAATTTAAAAATTTTAAAAATATTGAAATTATAAAATATTTAAGAGAATATTTGTGGAAAAATTTGACTTGGTTGGATGCTATGTCACCAGCCGGGTGAAATTTTCTCTAATATAAATTAGGATACTCAAGTGATGCTAGTATTTTTAAAGAAATAAAACAAGAAGAAGAAGAAGAATTGAGTTATTGACTTATCTGAGTTCTATAAGCTTAATTAATTTAACAATATAATTAAACAATAGGAACAACAATAAAAAAAACCAAAAAAACTGACAATGATTAATTACAAACAAAAATGTTTGTTAATATTATAAAAATATATACCCTAATATTCTTAAAAGATCTAAATGATTGTATTGATTACAAAACAAAAGTTAAATAAAAACGAGATAACTTTATAGAAAAAAAGAATTCAAGCTGAATTTTCAATAAATAAAATGTTGAAAGATGAAATTAAAAAAAGTAAACTATGAGATCGAGATAATCCTATAAAAAACAAATAAAATAAAACTAAGAAATTCAATTCTCAAGCCAATCGTATATTAAAAGATGAAACTAAAAAATATAATAAAAAACCCAAGTTAATTCAGGTTAACCTGTCAAGTCTGTGATCCGAGACATGATATTATGATAACTCCATAAAGAGGAAAGTGGAAAAATCACAAAACCTAATCTCCAACCAATCAAATATTGAAAAATTAAAATTAAAAAAAAATAATTTTAAAAAGAATCTAAAAAAACCAAAATCAAATCGAGCTAATTTTCTAGACTCGTAACTTGAATCATCGAGGTTAGTTTAGTTTTTTAATTCGTTAGAATTTTATTTTTGTTGGGATTTTGGAGTGTTCTATAATTGGTAATTGATTTATCAAGATAAGATTTATATAATGTTTTAAATTTATTTCAAATAAAAACAAGCTGAAAATAGTTTTTAGGAATCTAAAACTTAGAACTTTATTTTTCCATCATTGAAGTAATAAAAACAAACCGCCTAGCAGTACCCTGTCGCTAAGTTATATTAAAAGACTTGGAGCGAACAACTCGCTAATTAAAAAGAAAAGCCCTGCAGGTAAGGTTGTTAAAATCACAATTTAATTTGTAAAATTATATAATTTTATGAGTTAAATTATATATAACATGCTAAATTATTTTAAAAACTTGAAAATTAATAAAATCAAGTAAAATTATTAAAATTATAAAAAATCATGAATTTAATACCGATTTTATGATTTCAGTAGCATATTTAATTTTTGAGTGTATTTAGTAGTGTGGTTGCGGTTGCTTTTCAAATAGTTTTTTGTACCAAAATTCATGCCAATAATATTTTTTTATTTTTTAAAAATTATTTTTGATATCAGCATATAAAAATAATTTAAAAACACTAAAAATATATTAATTTAAAATTAAAAAAATAAATCTTTTTAAATTTTATCAAAAATATTTTTAAACCACATAAAAAAAAAACAAGTCTTTTATGATAAAGTGCCATTTTGGAGGAGCCGAAGTCTGTTCTCAGTAAGTCATGCATTACGGATTTGACTAGCTACTCTAGCCATGAGCTTGTAGGGCCAGCTATATTGAAAAGCTTTGACATAAAAAAACAAAAAATATATCTGCAGCAGTAAAGCTGTTTGTTTTTGTTTCTTTAAAATATTTTAAGAATTTAAATATATATTTAAATAAAAAATATTTTTTTAAAAATAATTACTATTGAGAGGAAAAAAGAGGATTGATATTCGTTACGATGGCAGCTTGAAGTTGGTCCTAGAGTATGATTGTTTACGCGGGGGTTGTGGTTGTGTTTTAATTAAAATATAGTTTGTAGTCATTTGATAATGAAAAAAATTATTTTACTATATATGAATTATTTTTGCGGCTAAAACCTTGTAAATAAAAAGTAAAAAAATCTTATTTTTCATTCATTGTGCATACTAATTACACTGTTCACTGAATAGTGTATACGGTACACTATTCAAGTGAACAGTGCAGGAGAATTGCACTGTTCACGTGAATAGTGCAATTTACTTGCACTGTTAAAATAGTTTTTATTTTTATTTTTATTTTTATTTTTTTAGTGTGTGTTAATTTTATTAATATTTTTTTAAAAAAACTAGTTTAGAGTAAATTAAATTTATTTGCACTGTGATATGAACAATATTTTTTTACCGAAAAACTAGTATAGAGTGAATTAAATTCACTCGCACTGTAATATTAATTTTATACCTGATAATATTTTATTTAATTGTATTATTAAATAGTTTAATAGAATAATAAAAAATATTTTATATAAAGTATTATTTATTTCATAATGTAATATGAGTAATTAATTCTACAATATTTAAATTTAAAACCATCAATATTAATATATATTTTTTAAAATTATTTTATAACCTCAATTTCAAAAGCATTTTTACCCAAACACATCAAATTATTTTTTTTCAACCTCAATTTCAACTACAGTTTTAACCAAACACCTATTTTTCAAACCAACCTCAATTAAAAGTATTTTTTATAAAACAATTTTTTTCAAATCTCAACCACAACTACTACCGCAATACTTTTTTTTTTTTTTGGATTAGAGGAAACCCCACCCCCCGGAAAGCGCACTTTGTGGGCCCAGGTGAGCGAGTAAAACCCTGGTTGTCCCAGGCTCTTACAAGAGGTGCACGCCCTGACTCGAACTCGAGACCTGCTGTACAGATCTCAAGCCCTTTACCATTACGCTACGCCCTTTGAGGTACTACCGCAATACCCCCACACACTTGAAACATTTAACATGAAAAAGGGTCTCCACCAATAATTCTTACTCAAACAAGGTAGTAAATTAATTACAGGGAGACTCATGTTCTCCAACAATCAAATAAAATTAAGATTCTTTTGCAACGAAATAGGCATAAAAGACAAAAAAATCAAGAAGAAAAAAAAGTTAAACTAAAGGAATTTTTATCTAATTTCTTAAAAAAGTGCAATTTTCATGAGTGTGGGTTGCGTATAAATGAGTTTAAGAAGAAATTTAAACAAGTTAAACGTGTTTTTTAAATAAAAATACATGCAATTTTTTATTTGCAGATTTTTTTAATGAATTTTTATTAAAAAATTCATGCTCTCTGTCTATTTTATGCTCTGTCTCTTTATCGTTTGTTTTATTGATGGCAAATTCAGTAAAGGGAATATGTTCAATTTATTCATATATTCGTCTTATGCTCTTAGAAATGGGGAGGAAAACAAAGAAAGAAAAAAAAGAATTGCCGAGAGAAACTGGGAGGAAAACATTTTGCAAATTCTTTATGCATCCTTCTGGGTTATATGAATTGTTATGTATAATACATGTATAATGGTATTTTATTTTAACAAAAAATTAATTAGAACGATATTATGTTGGATTAATTTGAACTATATATGAATTTTTATTTGAACCATATATTTTAAGGTGATTGAATTATGTATGAAAAAAATTCCTTATGATTTTACGATTTGTTTTTACGACCCGAGTTTATTTTATAGTTTCCGTGTCATGTTAAAAATACGTTTTTGACAACCTTACTGCCAAGCACATGACTTGTGGGCTTTTGGTTGTTAAGCCAGATGCTTAGTCGTGCCTTTTTGTTTTTGTTTTTTTACATTTACATTAACTTTTTTTTTAATTTAAATATTGATCCCCTCTTTCTTATTTTTTTTAAAATTTTAATTTTATTTTATTTTTAAATAATGATTTATATATTTACATGTTTTTTTTAACTTTTATAATACTTCAAGGGAATTAGTATAATTTGTCTCCAATTTGTTTTCTATTATATTTTATTTAATTAATTGCTTGTTTATTGCGTATTTATAAAAATATAAATTCTTTATTATTAGCAACATCAATTAAATTCTAAAATAAAATAAATAAAAATAAAAAAATAAAAAAATAGCTAAGATAAGATAAGATAAGGTGTTTGTATTTGCATTATTTTATCTTTTATTATAAAAATTATTTTTTTATTTTAATATTTAATTAGTGTTAAATTTGTTTTTCAACTAATACCTTTTAATGTATTTTATAAAATATAAATAACATCTTAGCAGCAGAGAAGTGTGGTCATGACGGGATATAATTATATAAAAGGATGTTTGTGTTTTTTAAAATAATTTTTATTTAAAAATATATTAAAATAATAATTTTATTTTTTAAAAATTATTCTTAATATAGCATATGAAATTTGTTTTTTTATTTTACTCGATTTCTGGAACGCAATACCGACAGTAATTATTAGCCAGGCCCGAGGAGTCAGAATGGACTCCTAGCATGGCTCACACATGCAATGCCAAGCTCTATATGTACTGAGGACATACAAAACATCTGGGTCCAGTGATTATATTTGTTAAGAAATTTGATTTTTTTTAATTTTAAATTAATTTTTTAGTATTTTTAACCATTTAATGTATTAATATTAAAAGTAAAATTAAAAAAAAAACAAAAAAATATTATTTTAATAAAAATAATAAAAATAGAATTCCTCCAGATCGCCTTGTAGGTTTGGTGAACCATCACTTGGAGTAAATCAAAATAGTCCCTCTAGTTCAAGCAACCTCTCTAGTCAATACGAAAAGGGCTTCAACTTCTTTCTTGTTCCGCAAGAAAGAACGAAATAGGGAAAGTAATGCTGTACTTAAATAGAACTACCCCAAATTTCACAAATTATTTCCAATATTTTGTAAACCTATTTAGTAATCTAATTTACCCTGAACCCTCTCTCTCTATATATACTAATGTTGCCCAAAAGCTAGCCGTGTTTTCCCTATGCCAGAAGCTGTATACTCCTCTTCTACAGGTATGGCGCCCTCGATCTCCATGTATCAATATTTTGTTTTTTGGTTCATGAGCTCTGTATTATTTGACGCTGAATTTAGTTCTCCAATCTTTTGAATGTGATCTTTTGCTATCTCTTTTATTTACTTGTTCGTTCTTGCCTCAACACTGCATTGATTCTTATTTGATGAAGGATTATAACAATCTTATATAGGATTTACTGCAACCCACATTCGTAATTATTATATAGAAATAATTAACTTTTTCTTAGGAAAAACTATATTATTATCATCACCTCTTGTAATTTCGGAACAAAACTACTGTGGTTAATAATTGCTTGACAGTTTTGTTTTTGTTAACAAGTCCAGAATCTCTTGACAGTTTATATTAGTTTAGCTCATATGAAATTAATAAAGTCTTGCTAGAATGAGATATTTCTAATAAGGGGAGAGCCGATTAGGGCAATTCCCTTTTGATTTATTTATTGTGAGACTTCCAAATAATGGAAGGGAAATTGTTCAACTAACATTATTTCCTTTCCCTTTTCCCTTTGTATCTTTTAGATTGCCAAATAGTTACTGTTGGTTAGTCTCTCAAAAACATTATCATGGAAAAGGAAGATACGAAGTTGATGAAGCTTGAAACAATGGACAAGGATGACTACCCTGAAGAACTCAGAGAGCAAGGAGCAGCAGCTCTACTTCTTTCCTGTCTACTGCACACAAGGCTTAGCTGCAAAACTGCTTTGGCTTTGGATAAAGTGAAAAGCAATATCCTTGGTGGTGGAAAGAGGAACCAGAATTCACACTCCAGCAGAAGGCGTCCAAGAGTTTCTCCAACTCAAAATCCTGGAGCTGCGGTCAGAAGAAACCATTTTGATGATCAACAAGGTGAAGACAACAGTAATGCTGCTGCTAGAAACTTGCCAGGAGAGCCACCAATACGAAGCCTAGAAGTAGCTCTCAGGCTCATTGAAAACTACGATCCCCATGAAGTCCCCTCAATTCCAGGTTTAAATGGGATAATTGGAAGATGCAGCAAGCCTTTTGAAAAGCAGTTGACAGAGAGTGATTTGAGGGATGATCAAAGCAGGCTGTCAATTAACAAAGCAGATGCACAAAAGTACCTCTACCCATTGCTGAATGAAGATGAGAATCTTGCTGAAGGAATCAACGTGACCACTTATGACCCTAATGGCAAGGAATTCGAGATGGTATTCAAGATCTGGGTGTCCAAGATTCATGTCCTCATTGGAGGGTGGAAAGCATTCTTTCATGAGCATCAGTTGAGGAAAGACCAAGACTTTGTTACTCTCTGGATGTTCCGAAGACTAGATACAGAAAAGCTTTGCTTTGTGATCAATTGGAGGAGATTGCCAGGTGTCACCACACCGATTAAAAGGAAAAGGGTCAGGGTGAATAAGTCCATGGATCAATTGACTTGCTGACCAGGGCCGGAACTAGGAGGGGTTTGCAGGGCAGGAGCCGTGAATTTTTTTTCCAGCTTTTCTCCTTCAATAAACTATACTTTTATTTTTCTTAAAAAAATAATAAATTTTTGCATTTTTCTCTTTAATTTAGCTTTTTAAAACTAAAATCCCTAGCTCCCCCACCGTTGCCGACATTCTCGCAAGTTGGATTGGTGGATCGATTTTGTTAAGTTAAGTGAATTCTTTAGTTTATTAGTGTAAAAACAGCTGAGGTTTTCTTAGTTACTCTACTATTTGGTATTTGGCATTGAGACATAGTACAAGGTAGTTGGTAGAATAGTTAATGTAGTTAGAGTACTACATATTTTGGTTTAGGATTGGGTGTGGAAAAAAAAATAAATTAAGGTATGCATGTTTGCACTTAAGTAGTTTGTTTTAGAAAATAAATTTTGAAGAAAGTAAATTTTTTAAAAAATAAATTTTGAAAAAGTATTTTTTGATGTTTGGTAGTGTGAATGAAAAATGAACTAGAAAACTACCTGGTATATAACTCTCTCTTATGTTTATTTAATATTTTGGTATACTGAATCTCACGTAATTGTCCTAATTTAATATTAGAAAAAAATTCATGATATTATTTATATTATTTTTAATATAATTCTTCAAGTGAAAGTTATTTGGACTTGAAACTTGCACAAATTTATAATACCATGTGTATAATTTTTATCACATAAATAGAAATAATGAGATTTGAATTCGTGACTGATTCGTCATCAAGACTCTGATACCATTTCAAAAAACCAATTCAACCCAATAGCTTAAGCCGTTAGGTGAAGTTTCAAAATATGATTTATATTATTTTTATTTTTTAAAAGTGTTTTTTATTTAAAAATATATAAAAATAATTGGTATTTATTTGTTATTACCATTAATACATCAAAATTATTGAAAAATATTTTTAAAAAATATTAATTTAATATTTTTTTAAAATCAACTTATTTTTAAAATCATATAAAAATAAATTACCGTCAAACGCACATCTCGACCTCTATTGTTGATGGATTCTCATCTACCTCTATGCTAATGATTCTTGTTAAAGAGAGGGGCTTTTAATAGCTGATTATTTTAGCTATTTTTATAATCTGGGTAAAAAAATCAAAAAAATTGAGAAAATTAAAAAAAATAATTGAAAAAATCAAACAGTGAAAAAAACCAAATAAAATTTTTAAAAAACATACCGATTTGGTTTTATAAGCCTAAAATCGAAAAAACCGAATCAAACCGAACCCAAACCGAAAAAACAAAAAAAATGAGCCAAACCAGAAAAAACCGAGCCAAAACCAAGCCAAACTGAAAAAACTGAGCCAAATCGGTTTTTGACCTAAAAACCAAACTGAAACCGGTTGGTTTAAATTGGTTTTAGTTTTTTTTAATTTTTGATTTTGTTATTTTTTTTTATAAAAACCAAATCGAACCGAAAATGATTACCCTAATAATCCTTGTAAAACAATATCAACCATAGGGGTTGATTATTGTATGAAGATTTTACTGGAAAAAAAAATAGAAAAAAAAACTATAGTAACGAAGAAATGATCAAAACTTGCATTAATCAGAATTTCTTGTGAAAGTCCCATTAGTAGTTCGATGGCTCAGTGGTTCTTTCTCTTTTGCAAAAGCAAGCAGTGTCTTCAAGTCCAAGCGGTGTCTTCAGTTTCCAGACACTCGAAATGGGTCACCTCAAGACATTGCTACATTTGGATGCATACTGTCTTTATTACAAGCTAATGTCTTGTCCATTTTAATAATTAGTTAATATGGAAATAAAATTGTTTTTCTTAAGATAAGAGATCATTCAAATTCCATTAAAATAAAATAATTTTCTAGTATAATTTATCCTTTTCTTATTAATATATTATTTTCAACAATAAAAAAGATTTTTTGAGCTATATTTATTATTTGATAAAGACTGAGATAAAAAAAAAAAATATCTCTAACTAAAATCCATCTTCTTATTAATGCACTCCTTTTTTTAACCACTTTTCTCTAGATTTTTTTTTTAAATAACAACTTATTACAATCCCAGAAGCAAGTTTTAATTTTTTAAAAAATTAATGTTTTGATAGTTTTAAAATGAATATATTAAAAAAAATATAAAGCTAATATACTACTTGCGCGTTGCTGAAGAAAATGTTTTAGAATTTATTTATTATTTAATTAGATAATAATAAAATTAGATATTTATAAGAAAGATAATCATTAAAGAAAAAAAAATCTTGAAGATATGTACAAAATATTTGTTAGCTGATATTATAATCCTATTTTAAAAATAAAATAAAAATTGAATGATATTTAATAAAAAAAGTTTAAATATATTTTTAATTATTTTATTTTTCATGAGATTTAATTAAAATTTAAGAAAAGGTTTAAAAAAATATCATAAAGATACGTACACATATAAACATATGAAACATTACAAACAAGACATTAAAATAAGTTTTTTTAGATATTTTATTTTAATTTTAACTTTAACACATTAAAACTATTAAAAAACATAAAAAAAACTATTTTCTTAAGATAAAACATATTTTCAAAACACAATAAAAAATAAAAGTCACATAACTCAATCACTTGATAAAAACTCTCTTCTTTACCAATAAAATAAAATTAAAAAACTCCACAGCAATAGCAAAGAAAGAAAGAAATATTGTTGTTATTATTATTATTATTTCAAATTCAATTCAATAATAATCCCATCTTCAGTTTTTGTTAATAAACATCTTTTTCTATTTTTATTATTTTCTTTTAATGAGTTCCAATTTTATTTCTTGTAGGTGGTTATTATGGGGAAATCTTCTTCTTCTATCAAATATTCCTCTTAGGTATTATTCTCTTAATTCGGTACCCAATTCTTCTTTGCTATCAAGGGTTTTCTTATTTTCTGTGTTTTTTTTTATTTCTTTTTGTGTTTTGCTCCCTGTGAATTCAATTGATTGTTGAAAGATTTGTTCTTTATTAGGTTGTTCATTAAGGTTAGACAGTTGGGGGTTTTTCCTGTTTGAGATTTCACGCGCATTACTAACATTTAGGTTTGAGTTTTTAGAGGTTATTGATTTGGTGTAAATGGGTTTTTGTTTTAATTCCGTTTGTGCATGTGTCTGTAATGGATGTTGCGCCTTTAGGGTCGTACAAGGAAGAGAGAAGATACTTGGAGAAGTAAATCAAAGAAGCTGTGGCTTCGTGATGATTCAGAGTCTTATTCCGATGATGATTCGAGAAGTTCACTGTCTGCCTCGTCTTTTGATTCTGAGAATAGTTACAGAAGTAGAAGGTCCAGGTCTCTCGCACTAGAAAGGATGTGAAGGGGACTAAAAAGAGGGCCCGTGCTTGGGTTTCGAGTAGTGAGGAGACTCCTCATGTGAGAAAGCGAAAAAGGTTAAAAGAAATGACGAGAGGAAGAAAACGCCCAAGAAGAAGAGGAGGAAAAATAATGCTGGGAGAGATTCAAGTAGTTCTAGTAGTACAAAGTCACGGAGCTGTTCAACTTGTCAGAGTGATAAGAGTGAATATGAGAGGCGTAAGGGCAAGCCTGAAAAAAGAGAGGATGAAAGAAGAAAACCAGAGAATATTAGAAGTGGAGATGAAAGGAGGAGATACTGGTCAGGAAGTTGTTCATCATGCAGTAGATATGATGGAGGCAGTGATATTTTTATGTCAAACACAACGATTGGTGAGAACCCCTCAAAGCGGCTGAGGTCCGTTATTATTCTTCCTGGGGAGGATAATGAGACGAGAGAATTGGACAAGGATAAGCATAAAGAGGAGATGACATATGATCATGATGATTACCCTTCTTCTACAAGCAATGATAGTAATGACTAGCTAAATAACATGGAGAAAAGGCCCATAGAGGATGAGAAAAGAGAAGATTATGCTGCTTCTGATTAGAACTTAAAAGTGTATTTTTATCAAGGTTTTATATCATCATTTTGCACTTGAAGTATTAATAACTCCTTAACTAGAACATGTTTTATAATAATAAATCTGATAATACAAGATAACTTTAATTTATGGTAAATGTTCATTTTAAATGCAGGCATATCTCACAATTCAAAGGATTGATTAATGTGATTAACTATTGAAAGTGAAAGGACAAAGAAACGGCTAAGATTAGAAAGGAGATACTGATTCAATTCAAATTGGAACACTATTTAGTTATTGGATCATATCTGGAGCTGTAGATCTTGGATTTCAGCTTAATTTATATGGATGGAAAGCTAAGAAATAGGCCTACAATGTTCATGAATAGTATAAGACCGAAATATGCCGTTTTCAAATTCAAAGTTTGGCCACAAAAGAGAAGTCAGAATCTGTCCTGTAATCCAGCCCAAACATTGCTTAGAATTTTACCCATATCTGGAGTTCTAGAAGGCCAAATGATGTGAAATTTAGTGGGTGGAAGGAAAAGACAATTTCCAACAACTTTCATGAAGAATATTTTCTCAAATTCGGATGGTAACAATGACATTTCATCCAGACAAGAGCTTGAGGTTTATCCACCACGTCCACCAACAACACTACTCAGTATTTTAGCTATATCTCGAGCTCTAGTGATCTAAATGCTCTGAAATGTTATGAGTGAATAAATAAGATGATTTCCAACAACTTTCATGAAGAACACTTTGCCAAATTCTGAATGGATTAATGTCATTTCATCCAGCCAAAGTGCTTGAGTGCTGCTATCCACCAAGTCCACTAAATCAATAGTTGGCCACGACATCAATAATCAATTACCAAATGAATAGTTCTGAATTTTAGCCTATAAAAGGAGGCATTTGCCATTCATTTAGAAATCTTGGTTCTAAGATCAAGATCATGTTCTTGCTCTCTCTTTATTGTTGTAATGCTTAAGTTTTATTTTCATTAATCTCTTGTTCATGCTTTTCATTTCCTTTACTATACTTAGTTAACTTATATCATTTTTATCTTCTTATATTGTTTATTTATGTTTTTCTTCTTCATAATGTCTAGCTAAGTTAATTATGTCAAGGTGACAAGGTTTCACTAATGGTGTTAGGATAAGTATAATATAAACTCAACATGGACTTTAATGTTTATATCCAAGAAAGTTTGTTATTAACATGCCTTATCATTTTTATCTTATTAATTCTTAATACCTTGCTTGTTAAATGGTTAATCTAGATTTGTGTTGTATAACACTTGGTACATCAAATACTTGATCCTTCATAGTCTTCGACCGACATCGTTATTATGAGAGGAACTTGATTTGTTGTCAACATAAGTTAGCATCATGAATACCTGATAAAATTTATAAGTATGGTGTTACGTAAATAAGATGATTAATATGATTATGTTGATAATTTATAAAGAATTTATACTTTACCTATCTCTAATACTATTAGGGGACCCTCTAACGTTGACATTTGTTTTTATCATTGTTTAATCTTTACATTAATCTTCCATCTCAAAGTTCTCATTAATTTCTTCATCTTCTTCTTTACTACTACTACTACTACTACTAATATTGCTATTATTATTATTATTATTATTGTTGTTGTTGTTGTTGTTGTTGTTGTTGTTGTTGTTATTATTATTATTATTATTATTATTTATATTCGTGTTATATTTTATGTACTTTAAGTATGCTCTGTGTTTGATCAAGGATCCTGACATTGTTGGTCTTGCCTTGTTCATTCGCATCAGAAATCTGTTTATATTATATAATATATCTCTTTGATCTTTTCATAAACTCAGTATATAGGCTGGAAACCTGTGACCCGATCTTTTAGATCATTCTCAGGTATAACAACGCCACATACTGAGTATTATTACTATTACTATTACTATTATTGTTACTATTGTTGTTATTATTATTGTTGTTATTGTTGTTGTTATTGTTGTTGTTGTTTTATTAATTATAATTTATACAATTAACCTCTCTGTGGTTCGACCCCGGTCTTGCCGGGTTATTTATTACTATGACACTCCTGCACTTGAGATAAGATATTAACTTTTTGATCGTGCGAGCTTCCAATATTGAAGCTAATGAAATCACAGAAAGTGACAAGGTTGGAGTGGGTCAATTTCCTAGAAATAAGCCTGGCTATGACATTGACAAGGGTGGAATAAATGATGCTAAAAAGGAAAAGAATGAGGTTTCACGGGTTATTATTGATAGCGTGAGTGGCGATGATTTAGTGACAATTTTAAGATAAAAGGCTTTGGAAAATATAAAAAGTTTCCGAAGAGGACTTGAACGATCCCAAGCAGCTGCAAAGAGTGCTGTGATTCAGAAGGATAAATATGATGGTGCGGTGGAGGCACTGTCCCCTGTGATGCCTGAACTAGGCCAAATTAAATCCTCCAAGAGTAATCTTACCAGAATGCCGAGAGAAGACTATGCTCATTTTTTGCAACATGAGAAGATTCCCAATGGAGGGATTTGTGACAGTGAATCTAGCTCTGCTAGGAATAATGTTCATCCACCTGACCAGGTGGCTATTCCTGGTAGAGAAAAGGTTAGTACAGTTTCTAGTTCCAGTAAAAACAAAACACGGTTGATTACATCAGCATCGAGGCAAGCATTATCAAATGCTACCACCACCCTAGAAGAAACTCTGGATTCACCGGAAGCTAATCAGGCAAAGTTGGCAAGTGGGACTAGCTTAGGCAAGAGTGCCACCCTGAAAGAAGCACCTACCCCACTGGAAGCCAATCAGGCAAAGTTGAGGAGTAGGAGTAATGTAGTTAAGAATGCCCCTTATGGTGCTCACACTGTCACCTCTCCCACCTCTCCCATAGTCAATGGCAATGATGCCTCTGTTTCTATTCCTGCCGAGCCTTCAGCCTGCATTGCATCTTCAGCAGGAGATATTACCTTGGATAAATCGCTTGATGAAGGCAAGGAAGGCTCACAGTTGGAACAGAAGACAACGTCTGTAACGCGTGGTGCGGAAATGTTACAGGTTAATGTTTGAACCTGTCCTAGGCACGTTAAATTAGTTTCTGTGATATTTTAAGTTGTGAAAATTGGATATAATTTTTTTTGTTTTGTTTATGCATCAAGGTTATTGCAGTAATCGAAAGTCTTGGTTGTTTTTATTTTTGGTGGCAGGTGAATTACAAGGTCTACATTCCCAAGAGAATCTCTACATTGGCTAGGAGGCAACTCAAGCGGTGATGTTTATGATGGGATAGGCACGGCACTGCATGTGAAGGTTTTGCTCATGCATCTTATAATAAAAATATTTGCACAATAAGATAGGAACCTTTAAAATTAAATTTTGACTGACTTTTAATTAGCACCTGAACTTTAGTGGGAAGAAGATTGATTTTTGTATTAATCATCATATCTCAATAGTGAAAAAATCTCTTGTTTCTTATGGTTTATGAATTGTTCCAGTTTTTTCTCTCTAAAAGACTGCATTTTGATCAAGATCACAAGCAAAATTATTACCAAAAAGTACTTTTAGTATTACAATAGAGCTGTGCTTCAATAAAGCAGTATAAAGATTGTTCTCAGTGGTAATCGGAGTATTTGGAGAAAAATTCTCAATTAATTTGAAAAGAGCCTCTTAGATGAAAAAGAAAAAGTCTAACAATTTTAGAAAAGTTTAAAATTGCTTTTTTAATGGCGAGGATGGTGGGGACGCCGAATCTAAAACATTGTTTACACATTTGTATGATCATAAATGATGAAAAATAGCTCAAATCATTGAGAGATTGGACTTTAATTTATGTTTTAGTTTAATTTATATGAACTGTTGAAGTTTATTAATTAGGCTTAATTAGTTGGGTTTGGTTTAATTATTGTTAAGTATTTTATTTAGTGAGCCTTAAGCTGTTTGGTTTTGGTTTTCAAAGTCTGAAATCGATTGAACCGAACCGATCCGGCCCGGTTCAACTAGGCTAGCACTTGAAAAAAAAACAAGTATAAATAGCATATTTTCTTCTAACCCTAAACTTAAATCAGCATTCTCAGCCGCCCCCTCTCTTTGTTCTCTTTGTCTCTCATCTCTCAAATCTTTCTTTTTCTCCTCCATGCTCCACAACCATTAGATTGTTCTAGAAAGGAAAGACCAAAACGAGGAACAGAATAAAAAGAAAAGGTATCCAAGCCGATTAGAAGGCTAACATAAAAGTTTTCAAAAAGATAAATGTTGAGAGGGAACTTAATTAGCTAAAACAAGAAGAGAAATGGCTTCTTCCGTTTAAAGAAAATAAAGATGGATGGTGGGGATTTATGTAGATTTTTTACAATCGGTTTTCTTTGGTTCAAATAATAATGATTTGATGGTTTTACATTTCAATACATTTTGATTTTCTCTTTGTTTTTTTGTAGTCAGATTACTTCTTTTCTTTCCTTTTGTTTTGTGTATTTTTTTGCCGGGTTTAACTTCCAGGCAAGGATCTAACAAAAAGAAAATTGGATGATTTTCTAGAAAATGGAAGCAAGTACAAAAATAAAAGCCCTGAAAAATGTGGTCAATAAAAAGCTTAGAAAAAACAAAACCAGAATAATTTTGGTTTGAACCAGTTTGGATGGGGAAAAAACCAAACCAAACCAAACCAAAATTAATCGGTTTGACCTAGTTTTCAGTTCGGTTCGGTTCAAAAACTTGAAAAAGAAAATAATTTTAGTTTAATTGTTTATTTTGATCCAAAACCGGACCGGACTGAAAATGCTCAGCCCTAGTATGCAATAGAAGGAACTCACAGCAGCTTTCAAGGCAAATTAATTAACTCATGCCATGTCACTAGCTAAGTCAACCCATTGATGCCACATTAACGCTATATCAACTCAACACACCATACAAGCGTCACGTAGTTTAGAGCCGTGCTAGCACCACATCATCCAACACATTGCAATTCCTGCCACCTCAACAACTATGGTGCCAAGCTCTTTGCCACCTCAGTTGCCACGTCATCAATGTTTGCCACCACATCTGCCACATCAGCAGGAAGTCATCTAGTCTGCCATGTCAATGACAACAAATTTCAGCTTCCTCCCATCAATCTGGTTAATGAATCACTCTCCCTTTTAATTTGTTGAATTTTACTTTTTCTGGTTTTACACTTGTCATTTAAAATTGATTTTAATATTACTTTTGTGCCTAAAAAAATCATAAAAAAACATTTTTTATTTGTTAATTTTTGTTCGTCAACCTCTTTTGTCATTGATATCTAGTATCTTGTCCTATTTTGTAATTGTGATTCTTGTTTATGACATTGTGTTTGATTAATCATTTACAATTAAAGGTCTAGCATTGCATGCTTAAAATTTTATTGGTTTATTTTGTTCTTGATTAATCTCCACATTAAAAAAATACTTTTATTTTTGTATTGTGATTTCACTTGCAAGAACCATTTGTGATCTCAATTCCATTTATAAGTTAATGTTGTATGCATTTGTGTCATAATCATCTAGTGTCCAAGCTTAAGTTTATATTTACCGTAGACTCAACCCTTAATGATACTTTTATAACAATTTAAATGGAATTGTAAACTTAGATGATTAACATGTTTAAAAGAAATGAGTCCCAAGAGAGTTTTCAAATAAGACACCCAAAAATCAATAAATATCACAAGAATAATCATTATGGACAAGTTCACTCTGAGCGCCATCAGTATGACTATCATTTTACTCAAAACACGATGACCTTGATAAGAGAGTCTTGAGCCTTAATAAAATAGAAGCCCTCGCTTTTGACGGTCATCATGACCCTTGGATCTTTGATATGTGGATTCGTGATATGGATTAATTCTTTGAGTGACACAACTTGTCTGATAATAAAAAAATTAGATTTGCTAAGATGATGCTCATTGGTGTAACCAAACTTTATTAGAGAGATGTTGAAGATTGTTTAGAGATGAAAGGTAAGCCTTTTATAATTGGTTGGACCAAAATGAAACAAAAACTATAAAAAAAAGTATCTACCCCAATTTTATAGGAATAAACTCTTAGACCAATGGAACAATTTAAGACAAGGGAACAAGTCTATCAATGAGTATATAACACAGTTTAATGATTACATCAAGGTTGTCCAAAATGCATTTTTGACACGACACGGAAAATACAAAATAAACTCGGATTGTAAAATCGTAAGGAAAATTTTTTTTCATATAGAGTTCAAGTACCTTAAAATGCATGGTTCAAATAAAAATTCATGCATAGTTCAAATACCTTAAAATACATAGTTCAAATATACATTCAAACATAATTTAAGCAACTTTTTATTAACTAATAATTAACAAATTTAAAACAAACAATCTGGTGGTGTAGAAACAATTCAAGAACCAACTCAAATCAATCATGTAATCAATCCAAACATTTGAGTTATGGAAGCATGCATAAAGAACTCACAAAACTAAAGCAATAAGGCTCAAATTAGTTCATCTTGTTTGATATTAGAGAAATAACTATGCTAGTTTATATAGAGATCATTCATTGTTTTACGAGCAGACAAACTGACCATACACCCAATCCATTCTTATCATAATACAAACTCAATATATATATATATATACCCATAAAAAAGAAGCAATTAAAAAGCGGTGAAAGTACATAAAACAAGGGCATGATTCATGGTCAGAGAGTTAGGTCTTTGTTTCCCTTACTTTTGGTTTGGGAAAGAGAGTTGGTCTTTGTTTCCCTTACTTTTGGTTTGGGAAATTCAGTTTTTGCTTCTGGTGGGAATTGCAATAAAAAGAAAGATAGTTTTCACCAATAGAAGGATACAACACATCAATAAAAGCAATTATTAGGTCCAAATGACTATTAATGATAAGGTAGTGTTTCACCTATAACTATTATTTATTAAAAATATTTTTGTTAAAAAATATATTAAAATAATATTTTTTTATTTTATAAAATTTATTTTTAATATCAACATATTAAAACAATAAAAAAATACTAAAAAATAAATTTAAAATAAAAAAATAAACTCTAAAAAAAATTGTTAGATACAAAAGATTATTGATATTAAGTAATTGTTTGACATTATAATAATAATAATTTTTTAAAATATTTTAATATTAACATATCAAAATAAAAAAAATAACANATATATTTTACTTGTTACCGCTCCTAACAGAGAGAGAGAGAGACAGATGCCCGGGATTATGTTTTACCAAAAACTGGGAGAAGGGAAACAGAAGCAGAAAAAAGAAAGACAAGAAAAGAGAGAAAATAAATACATGATAATAATAATAAAAAAACAAAAACAGAAAGCGAAAAGAGAGGGGAAAAGAGCAAGTGTTGTTCTCTTCAACATCTAATCGTTTTGAGGGAGACACCTTTTTAAATCTGCATGCCTGACCCCACTCCCCTGCCATACATTCATAAGTTATGAAAGGCAGTAAGGCACAATTGTTAATTTTGTCAAACTCGGTAAACTCAGTCCGAGTTTACCGAGTTTGATCGATTTTAATTGAGTTTGATCGAGTCGGCTGGTTTTCAAGTTTTTTACCTGATTTCACACGTTATATCTGTGTTGACTCGTAAAATCGTACGATTTTACGAGTCAACTCAACTCGCGAGTTTAACAACCATGGATTACATGTTGAGATGTGTCATAATGGAAAATAAAGTCATGACTTTGTATAGATTTTGTAATGGTCTGAATGATGATTTTAGAAAAGAGGTCAGGCTCATAAGTGCTTTCACTCTTGACCAAACCTATACTATAATGCAAGATTATGAGTTGCTTAAAAAGAGTCGATGGACAAAACATTAGGACCCTCTTACTATCCTTTTTAGATCTCAATTTAGAAATAATGATTTTTTATTAGGCGCTCCACCCTGTAGACCTAATCCTAGTAGTGCTAAGATTTATAAAAAAGATAAGGGCAAACAAGTCGTTAATGAAATGTCTAGGTTGAGTTTAGAGGTCTAATGTGCTAAATATTAAGGTTTCGATCATATGTTTTTCAATTGCACCTCTACACCCTTAATCATTTAAGAATATAAAGAAATAAGTGATAAAAAAAACTATTTTGTGCAAGTGTATGAACCCAATTATGAGGATTTTAGTGATCTAAATAAAGAGAATGGGCAAGAAGAGGGACTTAACATTATAAGTCCACATGAGCCTGAAAATAAGAAAGAAGTTTTAGGAAACTCTTTAATGGAATTGCTTGAAGAGGTGAATACGGTCTTAAAAGAGTCTCGTGATACTAGTCCTCTTAAACTATTTGATTCCCTACCCATCATGCTTGACATCCAGCACGTCAAAAGTTTAGAACAACATGTTCCTCACCCTCTCATGCTTGATGCCCAGCATGTCATAGGTTTAGAACAACATGTTGAGCTTCATGATCCTTTACGCCTAACACGTGGTGAGAAAGATGAAGATAATCTTGATTTATTAGGTTATGTCCAAACTATATCTACTAAGACTTTCATAATTACGAACCTAGAAAGCTTATAGATCATCTTTCTATGTCTCCTCATCCTAAAATATCTGATTCAGTTGAGTCTTTTGCATATAGAATTTATAATTTGCATGTTGATATCATAAAATAAATTCAAGTAATGAACAATACAAATTTCGAGCTGATTTACTTAAGTATTATGAAACATTTAATATTGGAGATTATTTCATGATACAAATTAGACCTGAACGGTGTCCTTTAAAAACCAGTCATAAATTATAAGGGAGTAGTACTAGACCATTTAAAGTGTTGCAAATGATTGAATCAAATAATTATGTCATTAAATTGCCATTAAACTTTGATATTTCTCTACTTTTTACATGAAGAACCTCATTATATATAAAACATAATAGCCTATCCCTGATGCTCTTTTTGAAACCCTTGCCCCATTATTCTTATCTTTGGCACAAAAGGAACATATTAATGCTACTTTAAATGTATAAGTTGTTTTTACAAGGGATGATGAACTTCAACAAATCCCAATATATGGGCTAGACGACCAGATTCAAACTATATTTGGATTATAAAAGAGACACCACAGTAGCTTGATCCTTATCTTTGAGAGTGTTATCGGAGTCACCATAACCTATACTCGACGGGGTCGAGTTCTTCCAACCCTGACAGAATTTGTGGGGACACCAAACCCAAAACATTGTTTATGCATTCGTATAATCATAGACAATAGAGGATAGGTCAAACCATTGAGAGATTGAGCTTTAGCTTGTGTCTTAATTTAATTTATATGAACTTTTAGTTGAGGTTTATTAATTGGACTTTATTTGTTAGGTTTGATTTAATTATTGTTAGGTATTTTATTTAGTGGGCCATAAGCTCAATCGATTGTTCTAGTTAGGGTTTTAATATTTATATTCTATTTTTTTATGATTAATGAAAAATTTTGCAGAGTTGCATATTTCAAATCCCTATTCTTCTATTTCTTTGTTTTCAATTCTTAATTTCTTTCTCTAAAAGTTTCTTTCTTTTCTGCTTTAATTCTTTTAGTTTATTGTTCCGTGTCAGAGAAATTCTTATTATGTTTGAATCCACCTAAACATCTGGACCTAATATATGGTGGAGTTGATCATCTAGGTCTCTCATAGGTTGGAAAGATAGTTTTTTTAGTAAGAAAGTTAAAGATGTAAGAATCTTTTAAAGTTTGTGTGGGTAGAATTTATAAGTGAAGACAGGTGAGAGTGATTTGATAAAAGGTAAAAAAAAACACAAAAGATAAAAAACAATTTTATTGATAAAGATGAGCAAACAAATATGTCTATATATATATATATATATAAGAGGGTTATTCTGAATTAAAATTAAAATTCATCTTGGAAAAAATGTTCATCATTAGTTTGTCATTCACACATGTTAAACATATATGATTGCAAATTTAATTCTAAACATATACATTAAGTAAAATTACCTATTAGTTTGCATTCATATATGATTGTAAATTGACAAACATACAAAGAAAACCAGTTTGCATTCATTAATGGACAACTTTTTTTAGGGGATAAGTGTTATATTATAAAATATACGGGAAATAGTTAAAACAAAAGAGAGAAAGAGAGTTATATGATAATTAGGATTAATTAGAAGAAATTTAGAAAATAAAAGTTATTGCCTCATATAAAAGAAGAAGGAACACACATACAAGATTAACTCTATAAGTAAATGTAACAAGCCAAATAATTAAAAGGGAGCAATAACTTTTGTGGATGTCAGATAGTGAAAAAACCTCTAAAAAATAAGAGATTATCGGTAATTGATATATAATTAATGGGATTTAATACTTGTATAACTTTGTAATATAAATTATATAAATTTAAAATTACTTGAGTAAAACTAAATCTAGAATTTGTTAATTGTTACATGAAAACAAAGTTATGATAATTAAACAAACACAAAAACTAAAGAGGTTTTTTTCTTTTTTTTAAACTATCCTTACAGAACGCTGAGAGAGCTGAGAGAGGAGAGCTTTCCAGGATCATAATAAGATCATGACATATATGAATACAGGGAGAGGCCTATGCCTACACAAGGCTAATTCCTTTCCCCCCAATGATTAGTATTTGTATTTGTTTATGTAATATATAGGAAAGTTCACAAAATCCATATCGCATACGGCTTGAGAATTATGAAAAGAATAAAAGATGTAAATCTTTTTTTTTAATATGAAAAATATTAAATTGCTATGTATTTAACTCAAAGCCTTTAAGTCTCAACTGCCGCTCCAAGATCAAACCTAAAGCAAATTTGAATACAAACTATCAATTTTATGTAATAATAATAATAATAATAATAATATCTCTGAGAGAGAGCAGGTGAACCTACCATGGCAATCAAGAACAATCTACTTATGCATCTCCTTCAAAGAGGTTTTCAAAAATAAAGTTGAAACCATATTTTTTTTTGGCACTTTACATAAATCCACTTCCAAAGTAGATAAAAGCTAAAAAATCTTGAGCAGTGTAGTTTAATTAATCAGGTTTTATATTTACTTTTTAGAGATTATCAGTTTAAGTCTCATAAACCTCATGGTTATTGGAGGTTTACACGGTCGTTAATTTCAGGGCCCGTGAAATTAGTCAAGGTACATGCAAGTTAACCCAAACATCTATGTTAACAAAAAAAAATGAAAAACACTTGAACATGTTGCCTTCAACTTCCAAATCAAATATAGACTCTCAACTCTCAAAAAAAAAATCCTTGCATTAAAAAATCAACAAGAGTTTGGGACTATCCTCATCAATCAATCTAGAAAACTAGAAAAACATAAACCAAACCAAGAAAAAACTAAAAGAACCAATTTAAAAACAAGAAAAATTATTTGGTTTAATTCGGTTTCAAAAGGCTAGAACCAAGAGAACCGATTCAACTGAAATTGAACCAATTATATATATATATTTCACCTAACGCTAAATCATCACTAGCTTTCACATTAACCATTTACTATAGAATTCCGAAAAGTAGAAAGAATGCAAAGAAGCAAAATGAGCAGTGCTCATTTTGACCTCCCAAGTTGATATCTCTTTCAAGCCAATGGCATCCGCTGCTTGTGAAAGCCACATCTTCACATTCAGGAAATGCGGAATCAATGCAGATCTACAAAAATAAATAAATAAATAAATAAATAATGCAAAGATTCTGGGCTTCTTTATACCATTTTCATCCAATCACATTCTTGGACAGTGGACCCCATGGTCGTTCGCCACATGAATTGAATAGTTGAGGAATTAGGAACAGAAAAAAGCAATGGTCATTCGACACTCGGCCTTTGCTTTGATAAGAATGAAATCTCTGGTTTTTCTTTTCTTTTCTTTTCTTTTTTAAAGTATTTTTTTAAAAAAATATATATTAAAATAATATTTCTTTATTTTTTACAATTTATTTTTAATATTAATATATTAAAATAATCTAAAAAAAATAAATTATTTTAAAACTCGAAAAACAAACATGGTTTGCAAGAGAATTTTGCTTTAAGAAAAAGGGAAATCTTCGAAAAAAGACAAGAAAAGAAAAGAAAAGAAAAGAAATTGCGGGCTCTATCATTGATTTTAACCACCCAAAACCCAAAACCAACACTCTTCTCGAAGTATGGTTTTCTCATCAAACCCATTATCACTCAGCGTCCCTGACACCACCTTCGACGCATGGCTCCGCGACTCCGGCTACCTCGAAATTCTCGACCAACACTCATCCTCCTCCGCTACCGCCGCCCCCGCCACCACCTCAACTATCACGTCAACTACCACCACAGCAACAGCCACTGGCCTCTTCATTTCATTCTTTTCCCATATTCTAACACTCCTCTCTCTCTTCACTCTCAACCCCTTTTCTAAACTCACCACCGATGACTTCTCGGGTCAAACCCCATCTTGGACCCGGTCGTTTTTCGCTGACTGTGGGTCCTACTCGTTTCCATCCGGGTCGGACCAGGCTAGGCTCCGGGTTAATGAGAATGTTAAACGTTATGCGAGAAATTATGCCTCCCTTTTCATTCTCTTCTTTGCTTGTACTTTGTAAGCGTTTTCCGTCTTTCTTTATGTTCATTTATGTGTATTTTGATTTGGGTTGTTTTCAATTTTTTATTTTGTTTGCGGAAAATTTAGAAAGGTTGAAGTTTTTTTCTGGGTGCGTTTGGTTGCTGAGAAAATTGGAGGGACTGAAAGAAAGGGAAAAACGAATTTTGGGTTTTGATGGTGTTATTGTTTTATGTTAGTTTTTGGTGTTTCAAGTATGTAAATGGTGTTGCTTGTAGCCTACTATCGTATTGCTTAAGGTTTATAGGTCTTTTCGATTATATTAGGACTGTTCAGCAAATGATGCATGGTTCTATATTGATTTGTTAAGTTGCTATAGAAATTGGAATACTGTAGAAATTCAATCTTCAGTCAGTATGGAAGACAATCATTGAACCTGGATCATTCTTGATCTGACCTTTATGCTTTTGTATTTTTCAAAGAATGGCGATAGGGATGCTTGTGGCATAAGTAATTTTCCTATGTTGTTAATATTTTTGTGTTTTTAATTTTCTTATCTGGTAATTAACTCTTTGTATGTCATTGGGGTTGTAGGTATCAAATGCCACTTGCTCTTATTGGATTGATATCAAGTTTGGCACTTTGGGATGTTTTCAAGTTCTGTAGTGATAGGTGGGGATGGGATCGATATCCTGTACTTCGGCAAGTTATGGTCCGGACAGCCCAATGTGGTAAGTGATCAAGTCATTTCCTTTTGTTATCATATATCGTTGAACAGGTCTGCTCTGTAACTAAAACATGGTTGGTACTTTCAAGAATATTGGGGATAGAGCAGACTGTTAAGATAAAAACATGGCCACTGGAATTTTCTTTTGCCTCTTTCACATGCATTTGTTTTCAGCTAAGAACTGAGCAACGTCCTGCATTTAAGGTAGAATTGGGGCTAATGATACCCTAACTGAATGATCGTGAAATCAATTGGAAATAGATTGCTCTTCCATTTTAATCCTGTGTTTGCACCTCTAAACAAATGGTAGAATTGGACAGGTTGAGATTCTTTAAACATCATGTTTTTTTATTACTTGACTTCCATTTGCTCATTCCTATTTGACTTTTTTTTTTCCAAGCTTATGAGTATAGCAAGGCAAATTGTGGATGATGAAAATTATTTTCTGGACCTGACTTCATCATATCAACCTGTCATTGCAGTAACTGCAGTTGTTCTGATATGTTTAAACGTTCAAATGGCCTTCTTTTGTGCAGTTGGCATTAGTTATACAGGTAAAAAATTTATGTTATTTTCCTTTTCTTCTTTTTAGTCATGTTCCTTTTTTCTTGTATGTTGAGGGAAACCCTCATGGTCCACCTTTCTCATTCAGTAATGTTCCTTGCCCCTCATCTGAGCTGCTATTTCCTCATCTTTTCGCAGTTATGGTCTTGCATGCTGCATTTCGAAAGCTGACTCCTGCAAAACAATCTGCTCGCAGTAGATGAAGTAGGAAATTTGAAAACTAAGCTGCAAAACAAGAGGCATCAATTTTGATTCTGCTTTGCTGAAATTGGTGGACTGGTTCTGCAGATTGGCTGGATGTGAAAAAAGGCTATCTCTAATATATAGTGGTGGGCAAGTCTTTTGTTTATCATTTTGCAGTCGCAGTTGTCATGCGAAGTAAGAAATGCCATATTGCTGATAGCTGATTCAGTTTTGATCCAACGTACACAGCAGTGTAAATTGCTTTGCTTATCTAGTTGTCACCGATAAAAATAGGAGTCAACAAAGATATTTCAAGCTGTGTCATCATGCGAGCTCGAGTGAAAAAATTTTGTAGTTCCTGTTATATTTTGAGGTGTCCATGTGATTTGTTTCGGACTACTTTATTGCTGTCAATTGCCTGGTGGATTTGTGGAATACGTGGGATCCATTTGATGTTTGACTAATTATTCCTGTATCTTTAGGCTTTTTTTTCCTTCCTTAAAAGAAAATGAGATCTTCAATTATGGAAATTTAAGCTCCGAATTATGTTTTGCAATTACTTCAATTTTAACTGAAAAACTTTGGTAATTAGAAGGTTCTGTTGTCTCTATTGCCAAAACTCAAAAAATAAAAAAGAAGGTCCAAGAAGGCCTTCAAATCCTGCTGAAGACTCCTTCAAAAGCCCTGCTAGATTAGCACTAAGAGCAAGCCAGTAAAACTACCAAATCCCACAACAACTGCTTTGAGAGCAGAGTTCTTTAAGGAGCGTGAATATTCTATATGCCTAGTAGTTACTGTCCGCTTCTATGCATAAAAGCAAAGGCTATTCAAATGTCCCAGGCCAACGGACAATTTTGACAATGGAACTTCTTTCTGCAGAGAGATGTAATCAAGGCATCAGCATCCTCACCTGCAACGTATCGCTAGAGTTAACTTGAGCACCAATGTCCAAAAAAGGCCTTCTGACTCCGATGATTGCAGGTTTATTTTAGGTTTTGGCGTGCAATGCTGTGGAGTTCAGCAATATCAGTGGCTTGGAGCTACAGAAGGTCGAGTTGCTTGTTTTGCGTGCTTTTACTATAATCTGTTGCTGGTTCGTCTGTGTTTGAATGTTTAAATGGCTGCTATTCAATCTTCGTTTTGAATTTATTTATTTGTTGTGATTGCTGCGATGCTCTTCAGCAATCTGGGAATTTTTGGAAATCAAAGAAAAATACACATAATGGCAGGGAAATTTAACAAAAAAAATCATGTGCTCCATATTTTTACTTTTGATTTTGGATAAAGCTGTGATTCCTGTGTATATTTGCATCTCAAGACACAGGTAAGAATAAAAGAAAACATAAGGAAGCTGGTGAAGCTTCCATGGATGCCATGGTAGAATGAGCAATAGAGAGGAGGCAAGCTGTGATATCATAACAGTCCAGTAAGTTAGCCTTACTTAGCATGTAGGATATTCGACATTTCACTTGTAATATTTCAGTGCAGAAAGTTTGTTTGCTCTTTCAGTTTTCTTTTTTTCCTTTTTGATGAATAATGAGCAAGTTATTTGAACCGCATCTAGAGGAAAGAATATGATATTAGTGTTACTGATTGTTTGTTTTGGTTCTTCTATGAGCAAAGGATCCTTACCAACTAGACGTAACATTATTTTTTTTTTCAACTAGCTTGGAAATGAGTTTTGTTGCTATGCAGAAACTTGCTCTGCAGCCTTTGTTCCTTGGTTCTCAACTAGAAGGTACCATATTAATACATGATCTCTTGTCGTTCTTTTTGTTGGATCTGTTTAGTTATAAGAACTAGGGCAAGGAAATTGCTAGGAACTGAATCAGAGTGAATGGCATTCCATTGCGTATAGAAGATGTACTTTTACGAAAAGAGGAAGAAAACGAGCTGCAAGAAAAATTCCCGCTGCTACGCAAATTTAGCAATTGCACTGGTGGGGGGGGCGCAAACAAATCCCAAAACTCAAAATTGCCTGGAAGGGGCAGGGGCAGGTTTGTAGCGGAGGTGGACTCTGGTATTGGAGGATTGCACTGGGGGGGGGGGTGGGGTTGCAAACAAATCCCAAAACTCAAAATTGCTTGGAAGGGGCAGGGGCAGGTTTGTAGCGGAGGTGGACTCTGGTATTGGAGGATACGCTTGTTTGTTTTTTTATTTTAAAAATATTTTTGAAAAAATTTGAATTTTATTTTTTAATATTTCATATCATTTTGGTATGTTAAAATAAACAGTCCTCCCTGTCTTCTATGTTTCCATGGGTGAGAGTTGGTCTTCCAATCAGGGGAAGGTGGGCGAAGAGGGATCTTTCTGAGTAGAAGGAAATTTTGAGGAAATGGGAGGACATGTGATTTCCAATGAGTGAGGATCTTTCTTGCCGGTTTAGTCGGATTTGTCCTCTCTATAATTGGAGTTCTTGTCATAATCGTTTTCTTGATGGTGTAGAGAGAGAGGAGCATTAGCAGAAGTAAAGAAGGCAGAACCTGTAGATTGAATAGAGTGCCATCAAGGTTGGTGGTTTCGGGGATAAAGTCAGCTAATATGGGGTTGAATCGCAACAGAATTGTCAGTAAAGGATCTTCAACCCGCATGAAAGGCGTAATGACCTGGGCACTGTCTTGGATAGAGGCTCGGCGAGCTCTCGCTCATTCAGTTCACTGAACCTGAACCCTTCCACCAAGAAGACAAACAGAGCGATCAGTGTGTTCAAGAGAGCTATCATGCTTTTTCTGGCTTCTGGCCTACACAGATTAGGTTGTTTTGGTTAGGAGGGAAATCAGTGGGATACCTCAGTTCAGTTATGGTTTTTATTCTTTTGTTGAATCCGAGTTCCTCATGCCATGAAGACCAGCCAAGCAGAACTAAAGCTCCACAACCTGTTCTTCCCGTTCAACCCTTCTAGTCCTGACTTTGCTTTCAATGGACCCCATCTGTATCCTTACCAGCGACGCTGCTTGTGTCGACCACCCAAGCAGATGTGATTCTGTCTCTAGCTAAGAAGAAAGCTTATGTTGTGGCAATTTCACCCAGAAGGTCTAGGAAAGGATGGCTCCAGTGTGCAGGTATATGAAAACGAAAGAAGATATTGCAGTTAAAAGTTCTTGCAATCACCCAAAAACCACAGGCATTCACAGTCCGGGTGGATTAGCAAATCCAAACTGCTTCTATACATACTCATTGCTACTGAATTCCTATGCTCCAATGCTAGAGCGAAATCCCACTAGAAAAATGTCAGTTATTTCTAATGATGGCTCCTTGAAACATCAATAAAAAATGAGACTAAAAATGAGCAATCTAAGCAAGTGCAAACATGATTAAAAGACTCAAATCCCCATTAGCATTACAATCAAATGCCATCACTTAAAGATCACAATTTCAGTATTTCATAATAGAGTATCACTACAATAGCTGGTCATTGACAAATATACTCCTTTTAGAATAGCAACAACCTTGACAAAATTCATGTGCAGAAATGATCTTTCAGGAGTGAACTTGATTTTACTGGCATTTGCATTATGACAGTCTCAGAATTCTTTGACCTCTTACTCTGGTAACCTCTCACCTTCACAGAATCTGACTCCGATCTCGGATGAAAGGGTTGAAACTTTTCCCTCTTCATCACCTTTCTTTTTCTGTCATGAAATTTTAACGGACATAGAAACAATCAATAGTAGTAGATAACTCAGTCCACCAAGTCTAGTAATTCATGCATCCAGAAATTACTCTGCTGGAGATAAGATGCTCTTAGAAAGGTGTTAAATTGCAACCATAATTACTGAAACTTAAATCATGCCAAAACTATATGACTAAAATCTTGGAAGACCAAACAAGTTTTTCTATTTCCATAAAAACTACATGAAATATACTCTCAGATCACCAAAATCTGCCATTAAAGAAAATAGCACATTACCTAACCTTCCATGAATAAAGTAAACAAGTCAACTTTGAGCAAGGAATTTTTTGACATTAACACATTGAAAGAAAGCAAATTTCCATAATCTGTGCGTCTGCATCAAAATTGGCATCGCTTGTTTTGCTTATGCACATACATATCTGTATCATAAGTTCGGAATCTGAACAAACTCTGTGGCACTATACTAGATTATATTTTGATTTCAAGATCCAGAGAGAATCAAGAATTCTAATCTGGAAGACCAATCAAGTTTTTTTAGGGAGAAGTAGAACAACATGCATGCAGATATGAATGATGTTAATAGTGATATATAGGTATGAAATTATCAAAATAAACAGTATTATTATTTCAAGGATTAGCAAAGAGTTACCTCTGGCTCTGGCAGTGTCCGCACTTTTTCTCCTCTTGCAACAACGTTGAGTGAAACTAAACTTGGATTATATGCAATCGCATGGATACCTCCCTTAGTTTGAGTTATTGTACTCTTCTTCGCAAGCTTTTTCAGTGTTGTGTTGTAGCAGACTAAGAATTCACCATTGAATGATATCAAGATTTCGCCAGTGCTCAAGAAAATTAAGGGTTCATAAAATTTCAAGCGGCCAACGTCTGGATAGAGGTTTTCAATCACATACTGTTGGATCCAGGACTGCTTGATGCCATACTTCTTCATAACCCATATGCCAAATTTATCAACACTGCCAACCTTCTCAGGAACACTCACACATAGACAATCTTTCAAAACTCCCAACTTTACCCTGGCATCATTTCCATCATATGTAGGAGGTAATGGCAATTGCCCAAACTGCTCTTTTCCAAAGTTAAAAGAACAAATAAACTGCAAAATTTTTTGATCAGGAATCCAGTGGATATAACCATGCACAGAAGTATCAAAATCCAGTTTTTCAATGCAAGAAAGAGGATTTCCTATTCGTCTCCATTTTTTCGTGCCAATTGTGTATATCTCAGCCCTAGGGTAACCTGGAGCTCTTCTATTGGTCTTAAGACAAAAAGTTCGCAACACTTTGAACTCAAATTTGCCATTGGTGATGCCAAGTCCAAGACAAAAACTATTGTGATAAAACGGCAGGGGTCTATTCACCGAGATTGTTATATGCTCACGAAAAACTGGATTGCAAACATGAATAACATTGCGGGATTTGCCTTCTGATATGCAAAGCAAACCATGACAAGAATTCACTAACTCAAAATTTGAAGTGGGCAAGTCCTTTTTCGGAACAAGCTTCTTTGACCTCTCAACCTGAAAAGTTCTACCATTAACTCCTTCCGCTATCCGAACTGAAATGATTTCTCTTGATTGGTACGTTTCGGGTATGGTTTTCACCAACATGCGAGGGTGTGATTCAAGCTTTAGTTTGGAAAAGTAAGTCTCTGAAATCAAGTGAAGCCAAGTTTTGCAAACCAACCTGCATTGCCCTAGGGCAGGTGACCTCATGGGCAATCTCGATAGTATCTCTTCCAGCAAACAATCAGGGAGGTCGGTGGTTTCGGTTTTTGTCACTTTCTTCCTTCTATGATCCATGGAGGCGTAAAGGTTTCTTGTTTGGAGGGACAGGATGAGTCAATATATAAGGTGAACTTCGCTTCAAGAAGAGGGGTTCTTGAAAGCTTTGGCAGTTTGCAAGGAAATGAAAGAACGAAGTTGTTAATTTGTTCAAGATTCAGAGAATGGGGGTGCCATATGCAAGATGAAAGAAAAAAAAAGTTGCTGTATGCCAGATGATATAACTTTCAATTACTTGCTTCAAGTCGATAAAGAAGCACGAGGAAGCTCGTGGGGTTTTGGAGAGAAATGGATGCAAGATCAATTGTGGTGATACTTGTAACTAGATGGAAGTAATTGTAGGCAGATTGGGTATATGAGGAAAATGAAGCAGGAGAACGAAAGAAACCGGGAAAGAGATGCGATGAATATGGTCGAATCGCCCAATGTCCGTATAAAAGGGAAGAGGAAGAGCGAGGTTGGGTGATCTTGGTTCGGTTTTAAGGCTCTCTTCAAGATCAGAGAATCTGATTCAAGAAGTCGTCTACTTTACTGGTTTGGGAGATGGTGGGCTCCGAATTTGTTGCGTGGGTTTTATATTGAAAATCCCGTTTGCCCTAGCAATGGCAAGGGACTATTTATTCGGAAGAAAGCTCATGATTTTATCTAGGTCTCGATCTTAAGGTCAACCCTCGGAGAGGATCCCAACAAATGTATTATTTTATGCACGAGTCAATTAGCAGCTTTCTTGAACAAAGTGAACTCCTTCTCTATGATGCTAAAAAAGTAACACATCTATCTTCAGAAAGGCACCAAAGCTTTTTATAACGATGAGGAAGAACAGCCCAACATATCAAAATATAAGTAAGTTATTCACAAATTTTCTTCTCGTAGGAGTTAATAGCCTACAAAAAGTTCTACCAGCTAACCATGGCCTGTGTTTGGCACTGCCACATTAAAACTTGTCCACAAGAAACAATGTTAGGAGTACATGATCCAGCAAAAGTTTAAGAGAATAAAAAGGCTATGCACAAGCTTCTCACTGTCTTCATTTTGATTCTCTGAAGAATCTTCTCACTGTATTCATTTTGATTCTTTAAAGAAAACATGATGCTTGACAACAGGGTCATATTTCTTAATCTCAAGCTTCTCACTCTTCTTTCCTTTTCTCTTGGCATAGACATATCCAGTTCCTGCCGCTGAGACAAGCCGGATGATTTTGAAGCTATCCTTATTCTTCCTGGCTGCCTTCCTTCTACGCTTCTTCTTCTTCTCTCGGTCACCACCCTTTCTTCTGCTCTGTATCTGCAGGCAGAACTCGAAAGGTTTGAGATTTAGAGACACTCTAAGCCCTTTCAAAAATTGATTTTCATTTTCAAATTAATGATGGCATAAAATCAAAATACAAAAAATGCTTTTGATAAGAAAATAAATCTTCTTTTGAAAGGAAAAAAAAAAAGTTTAATATGATAGAG
The DNA here is from genome assembly GCA_015852605.2 of Populus deltoides. Taxonomy (NCBI): domain Eukaryota; kingdom Viridiplantae; phylum Streptophyta; class Magnoliopsida; order Malpighiales; family Salicaceae; genus Populus; species Populus deltoides. The sequence goes on from CM027570.2 coordinate 9,357,995, forward strand.
AGAAGAATAATGTACATAAAAGAGAAGAGGCAGCTTCTTAAGAACAGAAGAAATAAGAAACTGGAAACCAACTCTGCAATCGTCCAAGAAAGCACCTGAACAAAAAACAAGTAATAGAGCACTATTTTTTATCCCAAATCAAATGCAAAGATAAATGCCTGTCCTGAAAAGTTCTATAATCTTGTCTCACAGAAGATACACCAAAATTTTGGAAAACAAACAAACTGCCACAATATGTCAACAACTTACAATTTCCAAAACCTGCAAATTGACTCAAAAGAAAGTACCCCTCCAAGCTTTGAGGGAAGATACATGGATGCATGAATAAGTGATTTCACACCTAACAGTACACATGCATGCACTTATTGATAACACAATTAAGCCTTCTTTCTTGCAACAAATTGTTAAAATGTTATGAAGGACTGCAATTCTACAAAGCAAAAACATACATAATTTTAGAGAGCACCTTAATGTTTGATATATAATAGTCAAATGATATTGAGAGGGGGTAGGACTATATGTAGAATGAACAACCAATGATTCGCACGTAAACTTTTCCGAAGTATCCCTAGTCCAAAATTCTCCTATTTATCCTTGAAAAAGAATTAGAGATTAGAATGTGGGTAAAGTTGCAAAGAAAATAAAAATTTCAAGAAAAGATTCACTTTGGGATTGTTGAAATTAAAGGTAGGAGAGCAACGAATAGTTGAAAGAGAAAAGAGACGGGGAGAATATACACAGAATTCCCCAAATCCAGAAATTTTACCAAAATCCAATTCATCAACCATCTCTCCAACCTTATGATGAATTAGAGGATGTGAAAATACCTCAGAGATGAAATTTATAGGTTCAAATGGGTGTGTCATAAACACAAACTTTAGCACCCAACCTCTTATGTAAGAGGCCATATACACTTCAAAGCACTTTATGCTCTCAAGAAGAGAACGTTCAAAACCCTTCAGCTACTTAAGTTATTCTTAAGTGTTAACTTCCCAGTCCCAAGACCCTTTCAGATTTTGATTGCCTTGGATCCACCTTTTAAACTCAATTCTTTTAGATCACAAAAGATAACTCTCCAATTTTATAAGAGCAGCACCAACTGCAACCTTAAACAAAGATATATAGGAGTAGGGATTGCTGAAAAAAGGATCATCAAGTGCTGAGACCATCAACAGAGAACAAAGGCCCTTTCAATCCGGCCAATCTCTTTAAAATCCTTATACCAACTGATCCTAAAGCTGTGCTTAAGGTTTGAACAGAAAGGAATACCCAAATGGTGAAGGTGGCGCTCAGTGTTTGTTTTTGCGGTCCGACCATACTTTTGAAAATTTTGAATTTTTTTTTTATGTTTTTGGATCTTTTTGATGTGTTGGTATCAAAAATAAATTTTTTTAAAAAAAAAAACATTATTTTGATGCATTTCCAAGTAAAAAGCACTTTGAACAGCAACATCTACCACAATCCCAAACACTTGCAAGAGTTGGTACAACCAACTGAAGCGGCATTTGATCCATAATATCAGGCTCAAAATAGAAGTTGGCTAAACCACTCTTGTGCGCGCTAATTTTGAGAACACAGTCCTCTAAAACATGTGCAGCAAAGATGGCACATTGAAGAGCATGCATAGGAAGGAGGGGTATTCCACTTTATCACAGCTCCATTCAACCATCAAACCATGTTTTAAGTTCTCCGTTAACCATCATTGAAATGCTGACTACAAGCATCATCTGTCCACTTTCTCCACCTTGTTGAGGAATTCATGTTTCACATTTCACAGTCATCTATCTTTTCAAAATCTAGTAAAATACCACTAACTCCAAACCAACATTCATCATCCATAACTTCAAAATTCTCCATAGCTTTCACATATAAATTCATGATTGCAAAGGACCAACTTATCTAGAATCTGTCAGTAAAACAGAAGGCATGCTTCTCAACACAATTAGTCATCTTTCTAAAATGGTACAGACAACAATAGGAGGAAATATACATATGGTGTTTAGGCAAATTTTAGTGAAACTGGCATGAATTTGAAAGGAGTTACCTTTCTCTTCCTAGTATTGGCACCATATCTTCTAGCCATGCAAACAACAGACTGACGAATTGACCTCTCAATAGTGTTTATTGACAGAAAACCTGAGAATTGACAAAAGCCCATTACTTAAGGAAAAAAAGTCTCCCATATGCATTTTGCTCTGTTTGGTACCTAGAAAATGAAAGGCATTAGTGAAAGAAGTAGAAAAGAAACAGTTTTTTTTAAAAAAAAAAAAATTGACGATCACATATCAACACCCCTTAAATTTGAGAAAACCTGAGTACTTAATAAATGCAAAAATAAATAAATCCATTTTCTCTGTTTGGTTACAAATAATCGAAGAACAAAATTTAAACTCGAATGTGATTGATAACGCACTTAAAAAAACGGAGATGGGTATTTTGGTTTCCCAAAAAAGCAACAACCAAACATCAAAGACCCAAAATTTTGCTTTCTGGCCACCAAGCAATTACTTTAAGCAAATGGGTTATCTTGATTCGCATAGAAAATGTAATTTGCAAGAGAGAGAGGCTTGTAATATACCTTTGGAGAAGAGACCATGAGAAAGGAGGTCAGAGAGAGGCCTGGAAGTTGCAAGCTTTAGATGAGAAGAGAGAGAAAGGTTGGTGGTGAGAGATGGATTCCTTGGCATGCAAGGAAGAGTCAAGCAGTGAATTGCAGTTGTCATCATCATCTTCTTTGTCTCTTTGCCGCGGGAAATTTTGAGATCACAATTTGAATCAAATGGAATTGGCTTTCACTACTGGGCACTAGAAGAATCAAACCCACACTGTAGAAAAGAAGGAAATTGGGTTCTTGTTTAATTTAACTAGTTTTTTTAATAAGTGGAGAGTTCCGACGTCAACAAGTTAACATTAATAATTTAATAATAAAAGAACCGAAACAACATGCTTTTTTTTAAATAAAATAAAAAGTCAATGGTTTTTATTTTTATTAAGTTTTACTCGGGTCTTGGGCTATATCTCTTATTAGATTTAATAAATTGATTTTATTTTAATTAAATAATAAAAAATAATAAGTAATAATAAACAGAAAAAAATAAATAAATAATGATGAAAACTTGAGAAAAAAAACATTGGAAGCATGAAATTAAATAAAAAATGATAAAAAAAAACAGTCTTGATCAATTCGAAATAACATGATAAATATATAACATGAGTAATAAGAGACAAACCAACCCAAATTAACTTGTAAAATTCATAGCTCAAGTCATGAGATCGAGATAACTAATATAAATTTTTTTTTCAAGAAAACCATAAAGCTAATTTTTTAAAAAAATAATAATATCAAACAATGAAATTAGAAAAGAAAATGAACCAAATAAAAGGATGTCATTTCGGATTAATTTTTCAAATTCATTACCCAAGTCAATAGACTAAAAGCACCATAAATAAAAAAAACAAAACACAAAAATAATAACAAATAATGAAATTAGAAAAGAAAATGAACCAAATAAAATGATGTCAATTCAAATTAATTTTTCAAACTCATTACCCAAGTCAATAGACTAAAAACGCCATAAATGAAAAACAAAACACAAAACCAAATCCTCAATTATTCAAATATTAAAAAATAAAATTGTGGAAAAAAAATCAATCATACAAAAGGATCCAAAAAATAGCAATTAGAAGAATGAAGATAAAAAAAATAAAAAAATAAAGGGCAACCATAAATTTTCGATTGAATAGTGAAATTGAGAAGAAAAAAAATAAGGAGTAAATTGAAAAATTAATGTACCATAAATTTGGATTAAGGGGTGAAATTGAAAATTGGTAAAAATTGGACAAAAAGGTTAGAAAAAAAGATCAGAAATCAAAAGAATAAGGACCAAAGTAAAAAAAACAACACATGACAAATTGGAATTGAAGGGTGAATTTGAAAAAAAAAATCAAAACTTCAAAAATTAGAAACCAAGAGAACAAGGATCAAATCGAAAGACAAATCAAATTAAGTGGCAGCTTTGAAAATTTACAAGGTCGACAAAAAAACTAAGAAGGATAGAGAGACTAAGAAAAAAAAAAGGTTTATTACAGCCAAACTTGAGATCCATTTAAGACACGCGCCGACCAGGGATGGAGGGTCTGCTGAGATGATTTGGAAGCCATCGTTTGTCCACTTGAAGATCACAACATTCCTTCACGCACTGACTTGTGTGATGCACGCGCCAACTATGTTTTTAATATTATTTAAATGTAAAATGACAAATATGCCCTTTACCCCAGTTAAGAATAATAAAAAAACCAAATGAAAAGGATGAATGCCTCTTACCAAAGTGGTAGTAAAGTAAAATCAAAATGCATTTAAAAGTGAAAAGATGTAAATGCCCCTATATGCCATGCCTAATTTTTTTTTGCCCTAGGAGTATTTTTTTATTATTATTATTCATGAAAAAATTAGAAGATCTCAATATCTCCATTAGCCAACCTAATTTTTTATGGCTTGGGAGCAAAATCATAAATTTATTATTGTAATTCATAATGAATATGAGCCTATAACTATAGTAAAAACATTGATAGGGCTTTTTTTTAATTTATTTTTTATTTTTGTATAAATTAAAAAAATAATTTAGTCTTTAATGTGTGAAATCAGACAAAATATACTTTTATTGTAAATGAATTAAAAAAAATTCATATTAAAAGAAGAAAAAGGATTAAAAAGAACTCACCTACCTAAGACATAAATCTTGATATGGACAAAATAACTTTGAGCTAAAAGATTTTATTATTTTTTATCTTAAATTTTATTATTTATAGAAAATTGTTATTACGTTGAATTGTGGGCACACACTCAATGAACTTAATTGCAGACTCACTCACTGAGTTTTTTTTTCCTATCCTTGTAGAACCAAATTAAAGATCAATCCATAAGTTAAATTATTAAAAAAATAAAATAAAAGACAAATGATAAAAATAAAAAGAAATAGAAAAATAAGTGACAACCTCAAAGTTTGAGAAATAAGAGAGAAAATCATTATATTCCAGCAATAGAAAGAGAAAATGTTGATTAACATCATTTTAGGCCATAAAAAATTAATCTTGATGTAAATGAGTTCTATTTGCTAAGAAGAGTATCATATAGGTGTTATCTGGCTTTTCTATAACTTAAAATGGTAGATCTGAGCTCAGGAAATTTTTTAATTTTTAGATTGATTTTGGATTTATGAATTGATTTTTGGCTTATTTGAGGTCATATACAAGTTTAAAGGTATATATTGTTTTATAGGTGTTTTGGATTTAAAAAAATGGATTGATAAATGAGTTTCTAGGTCAAAAAAACAAAAAATCCTGATTTTTCAGCCACCACTGTGATAAAAATCTAGGAAGAAATAGGTCGCGCATTATTTGCCTTTTTTTCTTCAAAACAATTTAAGGCAAATAATACATAGCCCGCCTCATTTCAAAATAAAAAAAATAAAGGCCCACGCACACTGGTCCTTTTCAAAATAAAACAAGCACCCGAGCTTGATTTGCTGGCCTAACAACATCTTGCTTTTTTTCATATTTTTTTTATTTGATACCATTTTTATTTTTATTTGAAATAATTTTTTAATTTATATTTAAATTAATACCCCCTCTCTTATTTTTTAGATTTTTTATTTAGTCCATTTTTTAAATAGCTGTTGTTTGTTAATTATCTTGTGTATATTTAATGTTTTGAAGAGATTATTCTAATTTATATATAATTTTTTATGACGTGTTTTTAAAATAAAAATTACTTGTTCTTGGTAAGAAAAGTGACCATTAAGATTTTTTTTTTAAAAAAAAGAGAGTGCATTAAAGGGGAAAAAATTGGAGTTAGATGTCATATTTATCTATCTTTTACTTTTAGGGTAATAATTATTTTTTTATTTTAGAATTTTATTGGTATTAAAGTTATTTCTCAATTTATCGGTTCATACATTATAAGATTTATTTCGTTTAGTGTAAACAATGTCTTTATGTTTCTCAATTAAGAAAATTATAATACAGTTAAATACACTCGCAACATTGTTTTATTTTTCTATTACATTAAAATTTAACTTGAGATCTTACATACGGCAATGCGTTTAACAAATTTTTTTGTATTTATTAACGCTTTTGATCCTTACTTTATTTTATTATATGTAAGCACCAACTTTTTTATTTATAGTTATATTTTTTTCTCAATGCAAAAAACATGTTAACAACACTTACATAATTATTATTGTGTTAGAAACTAAAATTATCTTATCCATGATGAAGCAAGTTAAATAAACCAATTAAGATTTTTTTTGCATTTGTTGGCATGAATAGTTCTTGATTTAAAGCATTTCTATTTATGATTCACATTTCTTTGTCAAAAAACATGTTGAAAAAGTTAGTATATTTATTTTTTTGCTGAAAAAATAATTATCCGACCCACAGCAAAGCACGAGTCAAATAGCTAATAGAAAAAAACTAAACCCTGTGGCATGATCATTATAGACTAAAACAGTGTAACCCCTCTCATATTCCATTATGGATCAACTATCTTATTTTTTTTATTTTGATTATCAAACTTTTATTTTGGCAATTTCATCCTTTTTAGACCTAATCAAAGGCCAATCTCTTTAAATTTATTAAGGAAGGGCAAGATTGAAAGAAGGAGGACCATAGTGAAAAAGATAAAGAAAATAGGTGGTAGTTTAAAAATTAGATCAAAAAGTTCACTTTGGTCCTCCTACTTTTCAAATGGTAAACTTTTGGTCCCTAAATATTTCAAAAAAACAATTTCAATCTAAAATTTTATTTTTTTTATTTTTTTAGTCCCTAGTTTGATGGAGGAGAGAAAAAGTAATTAGATTCTAATGATAAAAAATCAATTTTGGTGTCAAAGAGTTTCTTTCATTAAGAGGAGTTTATCATATGTGTTCTTTGCCTTTCACCATGCATGTGATGTTAAATATGAGCTCAGGAAGGTTTTTGTTTTTAGATTGATTTTGGGTTTTTTTGTGCTATTTATGGTCATGGATATGTTTGTTAATGGTCATGTATATAGTGTTTTCTATGTGTTTTTGGTCAAAACATGTTGAAAATCAAGTTTTTTTAGCAAAACAATCCTTGGCCTAAATTTCCAGTGACCTTTTGGTCACTTGAAACTAGACAGTAGGAGACACTTGGACCGTGTGCCTAGGTTTTTTTTTGGATCCATTGAGTTTTTTTTGTTCTATTTCTTATTTGTATTTTTATCAGTCAACAATAAATTTTTTTATGATGTTTTTTAATAAAATATGATTTAGTTTTTAATTAGTTTATGAATACGCTTTAAAATAAAAATGATCTTAGGAGGCATTATTTCTGTGCAACCCTATTTTTTTTTCTCTTTGGTTTTATTAAATCACTTTCCTATTTGTGTTTTTTATTATTGTTTTATTAAATAAAATATTGGTTCTGATAAATAATATTATTAAATATAATCCAGTCTATGGCCCATTTGTGTGTTTATTTCTATTATCATTGGATTAAATAAAAAAAATTAATTCTAATAATAAAGTTATTAAACACAATTGGGATCTACATTTATCTCTTGAGTTTTTCAATTTAGTTTTTAGTTACCGTTAATAATTTTTTTGTATTTATTAACACAAATAATTCTTGATACATTTAATTAAATACATATATAAATTTTTTTATTTATATTTAGGATTTTTTTTATGTCAAAAAATGCATTGTAAAAGCCTGTGTATTCAAGTTTGTTGTCAAATAACCATTTTTTCCTAGTTTTTGAGTTACTATTGCTGTAAGGTTTCCAATTTTTCTTCCATGGGTTAACAGAATTCCAATTTCTGGTGGTTAGCTTTTTTCGCACAGACCACTGTTACTCTGTTTTGATCAATCCTTTTTGTTTTAAAATCACAAACACTACCTAGGTTACATATATGATGGATGTTTGAACGTTAAGGGAATTATTTTACAGGTCAAATTGGTGATTTTCTTCTTCTTTCTTTCTTTTTTCAAGAAAGTAAAAATGGTGACTTTAAATGGTAACTGGTCCACTAAAAGTAAGGTTTCCATAGGGCAATCACCATAAAAAGATCATTTACTCATCGTTGAACACCACCCACATTAACCTCTTTAACCATCTCCACGCAATATGCAAGGGACATAGCCTATCACAGCCCATCCACCCAAGCAACTCATTCACAAGTCATCGTCACAAAAACTAGCTTTCTAGAGCATGTTCTCTGCTAAGAATTGACACACTGACGACATATATTGTCATATTTTGGTGACAGAACAGATAGATGTCTATTATATGCACCAAAAGGAATTACACATCTGTAACAAAAAAGAGAGCATCATCCTCCAAATACAAAGAAAAATTCCCCTCTTCTATGCTCCTTTACGTAAGGTAAACCAAGGGGTCCTAACTTGCAGTTGCTGCTGCAGGAGCAGGACTATACCAGCCATGGTGAATCTCCACAGCCTTTTTTCTCCGGGCAAGCCTTGACTTTCTGCGCGCGCCAGTGTTTTTATGCAAGGTTCCCACTTTTATAGCTTTATCAATCACTGAGTATGCCTCTGCTATTAGCTTTTCAATAGGAAGGACCTCCTCAAATTGTGCTTCCGGTTTCTTTTTCAGATCATCCAGTGCTTCCAAGACCTGCAATAAAAATTACCATTCTGAGATCCATGAGATTCTCATCACTGCAAAGCAGAAAGGGGAAGGGGAAAAGCTTAGTAATTTCTATTTTTCCCTTACTAGTATTCAGTGCACAGAACTCCTAAATTTTCACAGCAGCATTATGCAATTATAATTAGTTATTCAGCCCAATTTCCATTAGTCTCAACTGAATTGACTCCCGATCACTAAATTTAAACAGTAATTGGCCAATTTGAGAGCACTGATCATCTAAGTCAGTGGTACTAATCATAAATCAAGCAAAGATTCACGCCCAAAGCCCTTTTTGCACCAAAGTCCTGCAACATTGCAAAACTACCCACACTAACTTCATACATATGTGATTCTAATATTCCTACACATGCTAACTTCATGGTATGTAGTTCTAGTATTCCTGTCTCATACAAATTAAGAATCCAGTGTGGAGATAGCATTCACATCATACACCCAAAATGACAAGTTCAAAAAAAGCATTAAATCCAGTATACACTGTGCATTGATAGTTAAGATTTCTACACGAATATAAACAAACTTGGGAGAACTATCAAGTTCTGCGGAAGCTTATTTTTTGCATGTTATCTATCCAAAACTCTAAAATAGCACTTAGAAATTGTATATATCACTTGTGAGCTTCTTCTTCTAAGGCTGGTCAAAGACAATGATTCAGTAAGTGCAAGGGATGGTGGTTACACAGAAATTTAAGCCACTTCTACCAGTCTTTGTTGTAAGCAACAAAACAAGCCTTGACTGAAACTGGCATCATGCCTTCGAGCTTTTCTCTAATGATTGGAGTCCTTCAGCACACTATATAACATCCAAGAAACGCAAAACATAAGCAGGAATTCTTTTGCAGAAGTACAGCAACCTTCCTACGAATTCTTCACAATAGGGCATTTCCATGTCTTCCATCCCTCGCATGATTGCATGAATAATCAAGAAGCAAATGAAACCAATTTATTCACCTAAATCAACTGTCAAATTGCAATTGCATGAATAATCAGTGAGTTCCTTTGATCCTACTCTGAAACCTTCCATGCCAATTTAAGTGGTTAAAATTTGGAAATTTCTACTCAAAGCTAGTTTCTGTAGAAAGAGGATATATGCATATAAAAACCAAATGCACAAGGTCACCAACTACCATCTTAACACATGACAATTGAGGCACAAAACACAACATTCAGAACACCATATGAACGCATCGTCTAATGAAAGTTATGGTGAAATTTTCCCACGATGAAACTTAAAACTCCTCATGTTCTCTAGACTCATAACATGACTCTCTCGCTCTCCAGTCGTTTAAACAACAAATAGCAACCTATTTCTGTCACGGCTCAAAGCTACAGAACTGATGTAGGAACAAAAACCCAAAGATCCAAACTCCCAGCTATGCTTTTTTTTCTTTTCAAAAGCAACCATTATCAGCATTCTTAAAATCAAAACATATAGAATATACAAACATGGGACAAGAGAGGAAGCACAGATATTTCGCGCGCACAAAATTAAGACGCAAATAAGTAAAAATTCACGAGCACAACACATCTATCTTAACCCATCAATTTAACAAAAGTATAAACAATCTTCACATCGCTTCAATTTCGTAACATTCTGGAAACAAACACTTGACCACATAACAATGAAAACATACCCATTTCACCTGTAAAAAGAAAGAAAGCAAAGCCCATGAATGCATACATAAAAAGAAAAAAAGCAATAAAAGGAGGAGAGTTACCTTCTTCATGCGGGTTTTAACTTCAGACTTGCGAGCTTTATTATAAACTCTTCTTTTCTCAGCTTGACGAGTTCTCTTTTCAGCTGAATCAGCCTTTTTCTTTGGAGTCGACTCACAAACAATAGAGAAATTGTGAATTGATCTTTGAGTTGTCCTCATTGACAAACACCCTACAACACCCACATCACCATTTGGGAAAAAAAAACTCAAAAATATTTAACAAAAAGATTGAAACTTTCTTGAAAAACAAACAAATGGGTCTAAAAAAGTCTTCTTTTTTCTTTTCTGGGTTCTCAAAATAAAAATTCTAGCATTGTCTAACAAAAAGATGAAAACTTTGAAGATGTGGTTGAAAAGGATGCTTATTTTAGGGTCATGAAAATGAAATTACCTTTGTTGAAGATACTGTGGGAGAGGGAAGAGGAGAAACTGAGGGAGCTGAAAGTGGACGTAGAGCATGTTGTGGAATTAAGGGAGAGGTTTTTGAGTTTGGGAGGGAGGCCTAAGCAAGGAGACAGAAAGGAAGTCGCCATTTTTTTCACTCTGAGCAGGCTCTGGGTTTTTTGGCTTATGAGAGATGTTGAGGACTGTGAAGTGGATAGGATGGCTCTGCAATAGCTTCTCCGTTTTGTTATCGTTAGTTAGGGAGAGTGTTTGGGTAGCAGTATATTATAAAACTTGGGCCAAGGTAAGGATTTCCTAATCATGGTTGTAATTCGTCAATTGTCCAGCTCCTTTTTCTTGTGTTTTTTTTTTTTTTTGTCTCAGAATACATGCCAAATTAATTTTTAGTTTTATCTCACCCATCATCATTAATTATTTAATTATTTAGCCCTTTAATTTATGAATACATTAAACATTATTAAAAACCAACTTTTGTACTCTTAAAAATTGCTCTTATAATAATTAATTCTCTAATAATTCACCTTTATTTCTTTAATCTCGTGTCAAATAATTAAAGTACAACTGCTTTAACTAATTTTTGATATATTAAATAAATATTTGATTAACACTTGTTTTGCTTTTAAAGTAAAGCAAATTTAAACAAAGCAGGGTGCCTATTTTTAATAGTAATTAAAAAATAGTTGCTTAATGTAAAATTTATTTTTTCTAGTTAAAAAGACAATTTTTTCTATTAATTTTTTTATAAAAAATATTACACACATTCCATAGATTCAACTGTTTTATGCAACTCTATGTCAAAATCCTTTTTTATGTTGTTGATTTTATTAAGAGTTTTTTTTGTTGAGATAAAATGTGGATGTGTGTATATATTATCACCCAATTTAACTTAATAATTACTCTAATAAAATATACACACGCTTATAACATATAAGATTAAGTTTCAATTATATAGTATAAAATGGAATGTTTATTTTTAAAATTATTTGTAGTATGTTAAAAAATCATTTTATATCTCAAAATCACAACAATAGAATTTAACCAAATGATACTTAATTATATTAAAAATCTATTAACATGTCATCCTGAATAACTACCTATATAACTTGCGTTTCATTTTGGGTTGAATTAAGTTATTTAAAAATTAAAAAATATATACATACAAATTTTTCTAATGTTTTTTTAGATATAAAAATTTTCAATCACATACCAAAATGCTTATAAACGCATATAATTAAATACATTGATATTTAATCAAGAAATGACTATAATTAAAATACTTGATCTCACAACATGTGTCATGCACTTAATTGTGTCTAGTAACTTTGTTTCTTAGGAATTGTTTTGTTTAATCAGACGATTCTCCATGCCAATAAAAGGTAAAAAATTAATTCATCAACAAAAACAAATTGAATAAACCTATTCAGCTCAACTATTAACCAACTCAATATTAAATGACAAAACTTAAAAAAACAATGAAAAAAATATATATGGCTCACCCTATATTAACTCGTTAACCTCAAAGAAAAAAGTGAAAAGAAGCACGAAAATCAATTAATATATATATTATATGTGTGTGTATTGAAGGATAAAATTGAAAAAAAATATACTTTTAAAATAACAAAAAAAAGACCAAAGTTAACACATGCTAACTTTTGAAACCTATTATCGTGGTCATTAGGTTGAGACTGACCGGTAGAAGGCAAATCCAAAAAACAACAAAGCAAAATTCTCAACAAAAAAATATTTAATGATGAAACTAAAAAATAAAATATTTTAAAAAAAAAAGCAATTAAAAAAATCCGAGTCAACCCGTGATTGAGATAACCCCATATAAAAAAAAATGAGAAAAAAACACAAAAATCAATTAAGAAAACAAATATTAAAGGATAAAATTGAAAATAAATTAATTTTATAAAAGGATCTAAAAAATTAAAGTCAATCTGTGTTAATATTCGAGATTGTCAACCCTAGTCATGAGGCTAGGAATGACCCCATAGAAAGGGGGAAACTGAGAAGAAAATTTTTCAACAAAAAAAATATCAAGGGATTAAATTGAAAAATAATGCAATAAAATAAATACATTCAAAACAAAATAAACAATAATAAAAAAAATGAGGATCAAATTCGACATAAAAATAAATTAAAACCAAATGTTTAGGGATAAAATTGAAAATAAAATTTAGTTAGTAAAAGGGCAAAAAAAATTAAAAAAATTAAGTATCAAATTTGACATGAAAATCAAATCAAATTAAATGACAGGACAAGATTGGAGAAAAAATAATCAAAATAATATTAAAAAAACAAAACATATAGTAATTAAAAAAATAAGGACTAAATTAAATATTAAAAATAAATGATAGAACACACTCATACTTTGACAAATAGAATAGAGAGAAAAAAGGGAGAAGAAGAAATTTTTTTATCAAGGCTCAACCAGAGCTCTGTCGCACCATTATGTAGAGAAAGTCCGTGCACTTTCAACATCACATTTAAAGATGTCATTTGATCCTAGGACGCTGTTACAAGCACCACCTGAAGGTCATGAATATGTTTACTTGATGACATGTGCTAACAACTTTTTTTTTTATTAATTTTATATATTTACTAAAAGATCAAAGTGTCTCTTAGCTCTTGTGAGAATAACAAAAAAAAAAAACTAAAATAAAAGGATGAAAAAGCCTCTGCAAGATTATTTTTTTTATCCCAAATGTAGTTAAGTGACTTTATTATAATTAAAAATTTAAATTTCAATAAATCCCTTCCACCAATTTATTATTAAAAAAAATCATTCTAAAAATATTAAAATATCCTTGAGCATTAGTGAATAAAACCTAACGTTTCAGGGGTAATTTAGATTTTTTTTTGTGTGTATAAAATAAATAGAATGAAAATGCCCTTTGACCCAGCTTTAAAAAATTTGATCCAATGATATTCTATATAAATGTGACAACGATAAATGGACTCCTGTGAAATGAAAAAAAATACCCCAAAAACTATTTAATTGAATGGTTTTGAGAGGGGAAAAGGGGGGAAAACATTGTGGACTATCCACAATGTTTTTTCCATATTTTTAGTATTGTTTATAATTATAATTATTTAGTATTTCTTATAATTATAATTATCCAATATTGTTTTTATTTTACCAAACAAGTACTTAGTATTTTATTAGTTATTTTTCTATATATCCAAAATGATATTATATAAAATATTAAGGATATTTCATAATACATGATATTAATGAATAAAATTAGCTGGTGACTTGAAATTCGTTACTATTAGCTTCCTCTAAACTAGTTAATCATTTTGTTATGTTTTGTTAGCAGATTTTATTTATTTAAAAATATTTAAAAAAATAATCACCATTTATATGTTTTGAAAACAATAAAATCAATATATTACAAATTACACTTACAAAATAAACTAAAAGGAGATGTAGTCTTACAAATTTTTTGGTGCAGTGCACCATTATCTCCACCTTTTTTATCCCTGTCCAATTCTACTCCCTTTTTTTCCCCTAATGTATTTGAGGTATCATAAAATATTCTGATATTAAATTAAATATTTATATTATAAATAAAATTTTAGATCATAGTTAAAAAAGAATGGAAAAAACAAGGACTAAAACTAATAGAAAAAAAAGTCATTTTTGTTTTACTATTCAAATGATGTGAAAAACTTTAGTTTGATCCCTTGTTTTTTTAAGTTTTTATATTTCAACCCAAACTTTAAATTGTTACATACAATTTTTAAAAGTTTGGGGGGAAAAAAAAAAAAAAAAAAAAAAAAAAGTTTTTGCACATTTCAAACACCATAACGTCTAATTTTGATGTCAATTGGTTAATTTTAAAGAAGTTCAACGAAAATAATTGTCCTTCAAATATACAAAGAAAAATAAAGTGAGACTCGATAAATTTTATTTTTATTCAATTTGATTTATAATTTTTAAACTATTAAATGATATTTTAAATTTAAAAATGATTATATGGAGGTTTGTAGAGTGTTTTAAATTTAAAATAAGTTTAAATTCAGGTTTTTAAGATCAAAAACACGGACTTCAACTCTCCGATCACTCAAGATGGTCAAAAATTAAATAAAAAACAATGAATGACATGGCAACCACGCTCAGCACCTCATTGATTGTAACTTCCTTATTATTTATATTCTTTCCCACAGAAAAAAAAAAAAAAAAGCCCTCACAATTCTACACAATTCAGAAATTTGTTGGCATCACAATGCTATCCATTTGTACCTGCATTGCATAAGCCGCCACCTCATCTCGTGGCCCGAGCACAGCCTACAAGTCCACAAATCCTGAATTGTATGGTAAAAAGAGCAACTCTGTCATATAGTCTGGTGTCAGCCTTATATGTGAAACCATATGAAAGCGGTACGGAGTACATAACAACAGATGGGAAAGTTACATCTCATCTTGCCTAAGCAAGTTAGAATCTATCAGCTGTCACAACCATAGGTTGTGCTTCACGATAAATCTTGTCTGCAAGATATGGACCTCGACTAACAGCTTCCTGCAGCTGTAATCAGATCAATGAAAACCAACGGGTTAGAAAGAGGAGGTTCAGCAAATTTCATCAGTTAGTTTTGGAGATGGCAAGGCAACAAATATGCCTGATTTGACTAGTTCTTAAGAACGTGGAAGGCACTGGTTGAAGCTGTCCACAAAGAAACAACCAACAAGAAGAAGGAAAAAAGAAAATACTTCCTCTGCAATAAAGAAGCAAAAGGAACTGTGAATTACTATCAATCTCACCTTGGCAGCTATTGGAGCAAGAGCAGGGTTGCCAGTAAGTTTACTGGAGGACATGAAGGCTTTGTGGATTGCTACGCAACATTTATATCTAGCTTCCATACCTGAAATTTTCCATTAAAAAGATTTTAAAAAGCAATAACTCTTGTAGACTCAAAGTATAAAATAAACTAAATGAGGAGGAAAAGGCACAATAACAAAACCAAATTCCACATTCTCAGATAAAATAATCCAGGAGAGGACATTTTATTACAGAAGGCAAGCAAGGGTCAATTGAATGATCGTATTTATGGTTTCTGTTGAGGCATGCATGGAGATGAATAATAAACAAAGTTATATGCTCTTTAAGTTCCACTTTTTAATACTGTCCTCCTATAAACAAGCTTCTTCGGTGAGGAAATTGAAGAGATAAAAATAAATTGAGAAAGGAAAAAGGAAACAAGAATTTGTATACAAAGAACACAATAATAACTGTAACTGTAGGTAAGACTGCTCCCAGTAGAGAAAGTCAAGCACACACATAATAGCAAATACAGCACTTTTAATCATGCAATGCGATCATTGCAGCACAAAAAAAATGCATGATAGTTTTAAGCATGCAATCATTTCAAATTAAAAGAATAAGAGACAATATAAACCTATTTTTGTTGTTTCAGTATTTGGACCAGTCACTATATTTATTATCTCTTGCTTTGAGCAAATTTCCATTAGGCACCATGGCCGAGCCACCAACCCAGTTAACACTCGGTAAGCCTGAAAATAATCACACAAGGATGTCATATTACATATCATTGATATAATCTGTATCCAGCAATTGTAAGCACCAAGATACAGCTAGACTCAAATAATGTTAGTTCGACTCAACCAAAGGCTAGATCTTTTGAAAAGCATACTTTTGACATGCTTAAAACTGCTTTTCCAGATGTTTATTACTTTAACTATGAACCAGGCTTGTAAAAAGGAAAAAAATGAAATGCAAAATCACAAGAACTCAAGAAAAAGGGCTTAAGAGAACCACTCAACTTTACTTATAATAATTTGAGATGTCTTTAAAATTTCATGCCATGCACCAAGTAAATGAGAGAAAAATTGTGGAGACAAATTCTTACTGCCAGTCGAACTTGTGAATCTTGTTGAAGAACGGATAGGAAAAGTCCCTGCCAATTGAACCAACTTAATTTCAATTATGAAAAATTGAAAGGTGCGTACAACAAGAAGAAAAGGAAATATTCTCCCCTAGCTGAAACAAAAAATGCAGGTCTTACACAGGACCCATGATATGGCAACCTGCTTGTTGCTGGCGCTTATGTGATGTATTATTAACTTAAACTTGTAGCAATGTGAATCACAGAACTTTATGAGAAACAAGACCATGCCGCGACAGAACATGCAAAGAATCAAGAAATTATATCAAAAAAATGCTCACTGATGGTGTCAGCTTTGAGCTCTTGGATGCTGCTTCATAGATCAAGAGCCGGAGGCTTTCTTCTGCATCACCATTCAGTATGATGTTGCTATCAGATCGAGCTTCGCCCAAGATGTTTGCAAGAGAGTGCAATGAAGCCTGCATTTAACATTAAAAAACCATCTCAGATTTAAAAAGAACATATAGAATGTCACATATGATATTTCTTTTATTCTGAATTCTCTTGATAGAAGATCACTCATTACATTTTCATAGTGAGAAGACTTGCACACTAAAAACACTGGCTATTACTTGGGATGAAGTTGCAGAGCTGGAGTATGGATAAAGCATAGATGCAATACTAATTCCTTTAATAAGGAGAAAGTTCAATTATAGTTAAAAGAATTCAGTTACTTCTAAAACATGCTAATTGGGTAAAGCTCATAGATGCAAATGCAGAAGAATATACAGAGACTGCGAAGAGATGTTAAGCAGCGTGGTAAAATTTTGCACATCCATATTGGATATCTTTTTAACTCGCACACATCTTCAACACGTTTAATATATTTGATTATGTGATGTCCTTCCAGAGATCTAGCAGTACTTCTCTGAGGCTCCTGATACATAGCAAAGAAGGCTCTCATACTGGAGACAGCATACTTCAGATGAGCATGGGAAGTCAATGAGAAATTCCTTCTGATCTTCAGAAATGATTAATGCTGTATCACTTGATCTACAAACCAGGACACTTGCAACAGATTATCATATGTTATGTTTACATTCTGTATGTATCAAAAATTAATGCTCGACTCCTCAGATACTGAAGTAGGGTAGAATAGAATGATTTAAAATGCATCAATTTAGCGTTATAGTTGCATTATTTCTGCAGTCAACATTTTTGTAAGGTGAAATTTACTAGTGTACTATGCCTTCATATCCTACCTACTAGACTTGTATGCATATTTCTATCAACCCTTTTTTTAGTTAAAACTATTGACTAAAGGGAAGCTTCCCATGGTTTATAGGTAGAATAGAATGATCTGAAGCACTCACCAATTGTTTGCCACGTGCATGTTTATCAAAGGCCGCATCAATAACATGTCTAGCAGCAGGAGGTGAAATTGTGAGTAGTAGTGTTGCTCCTTGGTTTGCTAAGAGCATATGAAAACAATAGACAGCTTTCAGTTTCATCAGAGATGACAAATGAAAAGAGTTTCAGGAATTTCGCAAGCAGATTAAAGTGAGAACTTGTAAATCATTTTATGATAAAACAGATAAAATAAGACCTAATGATGTCTTTTAAATCTATGCAATGTAGATTTGAACCCTCCAAACAAACAGTCAGACAGACATCTCATCTAGTCCATGAAGTTCTACATTGAGAGCATACATTATTTTGAGTGCACTCTGGTGTGTTTGAGTTATCATTTGTCAATAATAATAAAATAAAATAAAAAGGAAACAGATTTATCAATAAACATCAAAGAAATCTATATGACACTACTTTTAAGATTCCAAACAAGTTCGAAGTGGGCCCATGTCAAACAAGTCGAAAGTCTCAAACATGCTTATTATTGATGCAGTCAGTAACTGGAGCTCCACCGAAACCATGTTAGCAAATATAAAGACTTAATGTCAATGTACATCCATAAAAAACACCATCAATGAACTGAAGCTGCTTCAAGTTATGGCAACCATATCACTTGCTTACAGCAATTTGTCATGTGCTTAGTACTTACATGATCCTATTTGGCCCAATGCTTCAAGGGCAGATTCACATTCATTCAAATCTTGACTTTCTAACCGAAGTCTTCCATCGATGGCTGATATAATGGCTTTAACACCTAAATCTGAAAGGAAAACAGTACATTTACAAACTTCTCAATATTAAGATAAAAATAGGTGGTTGTTACATGACTCAGAAAATGCACATCTCACAGTTGTGCAAGATGCACGATGCCTTATTTATAGACCAGTTGCACTCAATGTAAAGACTATTGGTGAACTGAAATGCAATTTCTTCAAATAAATATCTCACAGAAAATAGGTGGTCGTTACATGACTCAGAAAATGCACATCTCACAGTTGTGCAAGATGCATGATGCCTTATTTATAGACCAGTTGCACTCAATGTAAACAGAAATAAAATGAAGCACTATTGGTGAACTGAAATGCAATTTCTTCAAATAAATATCCTTATGAAAATCTATAAGCTCAAGAACTTCAGGGTAAGTCTTACTGGATTCATCAATGAACATGTACATGTTGTCATTAGAGAGAAGTCTTCCACTTATCATCATTGCTCTTGATCTTAATATAGCTTCTTTTGACATGTTGCTTCAAAATAAAGGGGTAGAAACAAAACACATAAGAAGAGGAAGATAATATCAAAAGCAGAGAGGATCAAAATCTATGGAAATAGTCGTTCACAATATTACTTAAACAACTACCTGATTGTAGAAGAGAGCAGTTGGACAAGAGTGGTCTTTGATAAGAATTCTGTGGCATGTTTTACTTCTGCTAGCTTCATTCACTCACCATGCATAATAAGGAAAGATCAAAATGCACACAAGATAACAAATAAAGGAAAACAGAAAATAAAAAATGAAATGAGGCCAGAAGGTAAAATATTATTCAGGCAAACAATATCATTCAGAAGTATTGCCTGAATGTTGCTTGGTATGAGATCACATATACCTCCTCTTAGCAACCCAGGTGTCTTAAACCATGTGAGCCATGATTTGTCCATTACATGGCTTTACCATGATACATGGAACATGGTTTCTTTGGACACACTAATAATATTCTCTTGTTTTTTTATATAATTATGATGATCTATCATTAGATTATGATGCTCTACCATATTGTTCCACTTATTGCTGGTGTTTAACATTTTCTGAGTTCCTGTGATTGCATCCAAAAGAAAACATTTTACTAGGATCTCAACTTCCTATTTCTTCTTCGGTCTTTGAGGAGCACGAGATCTTTGTCCATTAGAAAAAGAAACTTGTCACAATTCAATCCTTCTCATTGGTTCAAACATTTCAGAAATCCTTCTTGTTAGCAAACAAGGTGGCATCTCCATTGAAAGAGGACAACCTCAGTATCTCTTCCCTTCAAAACTGAACTCATAACTAAGGTTCTGTTACATTTGCAGGAGCATCTCCTAATTCTTCAAACTCCTAGTAAACTCGCTCTAATTTTTCCATTTCCAGTATCTAAACAGCTAGATTTTTAACCATTATCCCATCCCCTAAACCTTGTTTCTACACACTTTTCACAACCTCCATGTATTTTTCAACTAGAATTCTTAACTTCCTTTGATCTGCAATACCAAAAGCCCAATTTGTACCTAGAATTGCCTCATTCTTCCCTGAGCCTGCTCCTGTCTGTCAACCAATCTAATGCCGATATCCATGAAACTCTATAATCCATGCTATTAAAGAAAAATTGTAGTTTTCACCTTGTGAGTGAATTTTCGAGTGGTTTGTTTGACACTTGACTGGTAAAATTATGAACAAAGATGAACCAGTCAACCATTAAGAAAATGATTGACACTGCCTTAAAAACAAGTTCAATAAAAGGTGAAAAAGGTAGCAGGAAAAACAATAGGGTAAGCAAATCCTCTTTCTTATGTTCTGCATGTTATGGGGTCAGATTTTCTATGGTCTTTTGCATACTGAAACTCCAATGACAAGCTAATTATTGAAGTTGAGGAATGGAACAAAAGAATTATAATTGATTCATGCTTCAAAGGGATGATATAATGGTACTTGGCACTAATTAGCTGCTACTAACTATCAAATGATTAGAATGCTTGCTTTGGTCTTTCGATATTGCCATGCATATAAGGACAATGATTGGGATTGGGGGGGGGGGGATAGAGGCAGGATTGAGAGGATAGATCATTTCAAAAGCAGTTAAGAAGGAAAAGAGAGATCAAGTAAAAAGTAGATAAGCAACACCAACCTCATAAAAGAGCTCAAAAACACTTAGAGATACAAGAGTGTCATCTGTATCTCTGATTTTTGCCTCCAATAAACTCAGCAGATTTGAGTTGTAAACCGCTGACGCCACATCTCTAGAAACAGAGAATAATTTCACTATTAAAGATAACACCCGGACACGTCCCTGAAAGAATTTTTTGCCATGTGTAACAAATTAGCCAAAAAATTCGACGTATAAAGAACACATGTCATCTAAACCAGCTTAGCTACTGTATTGCAATATGGAAGATGGAACTGTAAAATCAAGAAAAGATATCATGAAGAAAGAACATCAGTTTTAAGAAATCCACTCCCCAGCAAGCATACCAGTGATGAACATCGGGCTGATAAGTTTCCTAGGTGCATATCATCGCTGTTATTTGCAGGGAAGACAATTTCCTGCATACATTTTGCAAACAATTGACAATCACCAGTCCAAATAAATTAATAAATAATAACTAACTTGATTTCCAGATTAGTGGCACACTGATCAGTCTTTACCATGCCTTTTTGAGAGCCAGCTAATTTCTCAATTGCCTCCATTGATGCAGTTGCCACTTGTTCATTTCTGCAGAAATAGAAATACATTTCACAGGTAGCATCACATCAACAGTAGGTTTCAGACAGCATGACCTCAGTATAAGCTTTGAATATATGTACTACAGACACCCATCAACATTACAGTGCGAGGAAATAAAGCCTTTCAAGGAGACGAGCTACTCAAAGTGGTCCCAGCACATGTAGACCTTAAATCATATATTAGGTTTATCGAGTCATCAGACAGCCAATCTTAATCTGTTATTAACATATTGACGCCAGATGAAACAAGTGGCATTATTAGCCTGTTGGTAGTTTGAGAAATTTAGACAACATGGAGTAAACATCAAACATCTAGCCAGCATAGAAAGCAGCCTTAGTGCATCAACATCTTTCAAGGAAATTAATCCATCAAGAGTCAAGATAGACTGCATATTTCCCCTTGAGACGGGTGTGTCAAGATTAATATGATTTTTCTACTATTTTCAAAAATAAAAAAAAGCAACTGATATTTTGCTTCTTACCCATTTATGAGACAATCAAGCAAAAGCGGATATACACCATTGTCAATAATCAGCTGTGCAGCTAATATGGTTTCATCAATATTCTCCAAAAGACAAGAGACCTGCCAATAACATTTGACCTAGCAAATTATTATCAAAATTGAAAACATAACAAATTTCAAGTATTTAAATAAATCCATACCGTTTTGCAAGCTAAACACCTGACTAATTGAGAATCCGCCGTCAGACCTACTTGCACAAAAGGCTGAAATGAAAACACACAACACAGAAAAAATAAAAAAAAAATAACCCATCATAAATTCAATTTATAATAATAATAATAATAATAAAAAGAAGCAAAACACCCATATTACATACCATATAGTGTGGAATAAGCGATGCACCACACTTAGTTTTAAAGATTCTTTCTAAACAAGCCACTAAAGTAGCTTCTAATCCAGGCACTTCTGATTTTGTTTGCAGAGCACTGAAATTTCAATTAAATTAATTAATACAACCTAATTTAGAAAAATAAGCAGCTTTTTTCTTAAAGAAAGAAAAAACAACATTCGTGAATAATAAATAGGTAGCTATAAAAATACTAGTAACTTACTTGATGATGACTGGAAGCGGAAAACGATCAAGAAATTCCTTGGCTGCGACGTCATTTGGAACGCCTGGATTTTTAAAGACAGCAGATGTTAAAAATAAGCTCAAAAAGAGAAAATAAAATAAAAAATAAAGAAGGGTGAGTAACCTGGATAGTTAGCAAAATCAGAGGCTGATTGAAGTAGCTGTGAAGGGTCTTCCATTGAGAATTCTTCTCCGTCCATCACTGATGCTTTCTTTTGCTTTGCTTTGCTTGCCGCGAAAGTTGAAGCTCCAGCAGTGAAGAAGACGACGACGAAAAGGAAATTCAGAGGGCGAGGTTTATAGTAAATGGCACGTGGCTACTTTATTTGCTTCGTGTCGGGTTGAGATTTGAGAATCCGAATACCCGGGATAAGGTTGTCAAGTGATAACATCGCATCTTTTGAATAAAGGATTGGCTTTCCTGGTCCTTTACTATTAAACAATGTTTTCTTACCATAACCCGTTTGGCATTCGATCTAATGGCCTTTTTTAAATATTTTAAATATTTTTTTATTTTTATTTTTATCATTTTAACAATGTATTTATATTAAAAATAAATTTTAAAAATTAAAAATATATTTTAATATATTTTCAAATAAATAATAACATTTATTATATTCTGACACGTGTACTTTTATAACAAAGTTTTTATTAATATCTATTATTTTTACATTGATGGTGTTCACAATTAATGATTGAATTCTATTATGATATATAATATAGATAAACTTGAATCATTTTTTTAATAAAAGTTTCATTTTTGCAAAAATATCTAATAAATTTTATCAAGTAAAAAAACAAAATATAATTATATATATTCCACACACAAAAAAAAGTTATATATTCTTGAAATTATATGTCAGATTTTTCTTTCTTTTATTTGACAAAGCTTATTTAATATTTTTTAAAAAATATTGATAAAAAAATTAATCCAAACATATTATCGTAATATCATTCATTACAAAAAAAAACTAAAAGTCATTATTAAAATACGGAGCCATAGGCACATTTCACTGTTTATTAGAATAGCAAAGATGACAAAGAAAAATCTAAAAGCCATTAGTAAATATTTTTGTCATAAATATATTTCATTGCTTATTGAAATAGTAAAATGATATTTATATCCCTATAAATTGCAAATTTAAGAAGCTTGCAATTTGGAATATAATTGTTTTTCCTCATGCAAATTTATTATTAGTGATAAGAAATGTTAAGTTTTCAATCATAGGCTCTTTTATCTTTTCAAAAAGTACTGAATAGTAATGTTACAATCATACTTTAGGAAAGAAAAAAATAAACATGGGATCTTCTTCTTTAATATTTTGTTAAAATAGTTAAATTACATAATTACTCTTAAATTAAAAAAACTAATGTTGGTTCCAATGACGTTTTAGTCTTTTCATTTTTGTAGTTGTTTGGTAATTTTAAGTAATTAAATATTATTAAAAAAACTCGTGTGCGCATGACAGTCCTCGTGCCTTTTAGGCGGTGTGTGTAGAGTCATACAGTTGCTAAAATCCTTCATCCGCGGTGGCTTTGGGAGCGATCAGTCATCCTCTCTTCAAAAATGTAGTGCGTGCTCACGGCTCACGGCTAAGGTCCGATTGAGTTGAGATATAATTTTTTTCTTTCCTCTCTCATGCCCTTGAAATTCGCGACAACCTTTCTAAAAAATAATTGTGTCCTCTAGTTTGTAATTTTATTGATTTTGACCCTTAATTTTTTAATTACTATTTATTTTGGTTTTGATACTTTTGAAGTTTTGCTCTCTTTTTTTCAATTTCATCCCTGGGTATTTTATTTCATTTGATTTTATATCCAAGTTGGTCCTCATACTTTTGATTACTCTTGTTCTATGTTTTATATACTTTTCCTTCTCTCTTTTTTCAATTTTATCCATTACCATTTTGTTGCATTTGTTTTTTTAATCCAATTTTAGTCTTTATTTTTTTATTCTTTTCTTGATTTACCTTTTTTTTTCCTCAATGTTTTATTTCTTTTTGTTTTTTATTCAATTTTGATCTATCATTCTTTCAATTATATTTTTTATCCTTTTTTTAATGTATTTTGTTTTTCAAATTAGCCCCCAATTATTTTCTTTCATTTTGTTTTTATATCATATTTGGTCAATATTGTTTGAGTTTGAAAATTTTTATGGTTGGGGGTTTTACTTTGTTATTTTTTCATGATTGCCTTTCTATAGGGTAATTTTTGTCTTATGACCGGGCCCAATTAAATTCAGGTTTTTTTTTGTTGTTTATTATTATTATTGTCAAATTCATCATTTGACATTTGATTATTAGGCCATTGGCTTCATTATTTGTTTCATTTTTCTTTGTTGATTTATCTTGATCTCATATCCCGGCTAACGGGTTAGTCGAGTTAACCGAGGTTGACTCAAATTGTTTTTCCTATATTTTTTATGAGATTGATTTTTTTTTCTTTAATTTCATCATTTGGCATTAAATTATTGACCCTTGAGCTTTGTGATTTTTTCAATTTTCTTTCTACTAGGTTATACTGAGTGCAAGGTAGTCAAGTCAGCCCGAGTTAGCTTTAGTTTTCTTTTTCAATATTTTTTATTTAAAATTTAGTTTTTTTTGCTAGGTTCTTCTTTTGAAAGTCTCATTTTTTTTTCAATCACATGTCGTGGGTGGCGGCTTAATCGAGTTAACCAAGGTTGACTCATGTTTTTTTCTCTCAACTTTTTTTTATGACATTAATTTTTTTTTTAATTTTATCATTTGACATTAAATTATTGACCCTTTACCTTTATCATTTTTTACTTTTCTTTCTATTAGGTTATCCTAAGAGTGGATAAGTAAAATTAACTTGAATTAGCTCGGTTATCTTTTATGTTTTTTTATTGAGCTTAAGTCTTTTTTTACTAGGCTTTTCTTTTGAAATTCTATTTTTTTTAATCTCACACTCATATTGCGAGGCGTGAGTTAGTCAAGTAGCCCGGGTTGACTAAAGTTTTCTTCTTCAAAGTTATACTTTTTAAAATTATTTTTTTTAATTGTTTGACATTCAGTTATTTAGTCTTGAGCTTTGCAATTTTCTTTTGCTTTCCTTTCTACTGGTTATTTTAATTTTATATCTCGGGTCACGTGTTAATAAAGTTAATCTGGAATTTCTCAAATTGTCATCGCCTAGGCTTGCTTTTTTTTTTTTTTACGTTAGAAAAGATTTTGACTTGGTTTGTGTCCACTCGAATGATAAACTTGTAAACCTGATAATTAGAGTTGAGCCAACCCAAGTTATCTTGTAAAATTTGCAACTTAGGTTATGAAATTGGAATAATTTGATAGAGAAAAAAAAAACATAGAAAAATAACAAAGCTCATTTTCTTTTAAAAAAATATTGATGTTGAGCGATGAAAGCAACAAATAAAATAAGAACAAAAAACAATTTCAATTAACGTTAACTTTTCAAACCTGTGGCTCGGGTCATTAATCCAGAAACACCTTATTTGGGAAACCATTAAGTCCAATTACCAATCAATCAAATATTAAATGATGAAATTGAAAAAAAAATCAATTATAAAAAAGGATTCAATTTTTTTAAAAAAACACAATTAAAAGAATGAGGATTAAAATTGAAATATAAAATAAATTTTATTTTTGATTAAAAGGTGAAATTGAAAAGAAAAATCAATTTAACAAAAGGATCCAAAAAAAGATTAAGACAATCAAAAGAATGAAGATCAAAACTGAAATAAAAAATAAAAAAATATTTTTTTTATTAAAGGGTGCAATTAAAAAGAAAAAAAACAATTTAACAAAAGGAGCAAGAAAAACAATAAAAAAAGAGGATCAAATTGAAAAAAATAACATATCTAAATTTGGGATTTAATGATACGGTTGAAAACAAATAAAGATTTAACAAAAGTGCCAAAAACAAAATTAAAAATCAGAAGAATAAGGATCTAAGTGACAATGCCCATAAACCAGAGTATAACTTTGAAATTTTGTATGGCTAGTGCAAATTTTAAAGGGAGAAAAGAGAAAAAAAAAAAAACAAATTATTGTCGGTAATAAACCATGTCACCACTGACCACATATGCGTTTTTAAAAGGAAGAGGACATTGTTGTGCTTCCAACTACACAATAGAAATGAGATTTTGATTGTTATGAGCGCCACTCATGTTGCTTGAAAAGCGTGGGCATCAACTAGTTTTTATATTTATTAAAATACTAAATTTTCCTTTAACTGATCTGATAATAATAAAAAAATTATTGAGAAAATAAAAAAAAAGCTTTTTAACACCAAATTTAAAATTGTTTTCTTTCCAGGGGAATTTAGTTGTTTAACAATGCTTTTTTATATTTATTTAAATACCAAGTTTGCCCTTAGCTAACATAATAATAACGAAAAAACCATTTTAAAAATAGAAAAAATCCCCATAATGCTATTTTTTTTGGTCGTTTCATTGTATTTTAAAAATGAAAAAATATATATTTATTTCTAGTTAATTATCAATTTTAAGTTTTTTTTTTTATAAAAAAAGCAAAACCATGAAAACATTGTTCTGGTAAACAATATTTCCACTCACGGTTTACAGTTATATTGGTAAGGAATTTAATAAAACATTTTTACTAATAAAGGGAGTAACTATATTGAAAGCTCAACAAAATTATTAAATGAAAAATACTCTTCACCTCCCTGCTCAATCAATAATTATTAAATAAAAAAAATACTCTTCACCTCACCTATTAGCTCAATCAATGTTACCCTTTTAGAAAATCATTTTGTTCTTATTTTATATTACTCTTTTCGTCTAGTATATTTAAACAAGAATATTAATCGATCTTATATTTACTCAATGCATATCAAATTTAATTTTCTTCTTCTTATTTTTTAAAGAAATATTAATGTATTACTTAATTTTGTAATTTTATTTAGAAAATAACTTCATTAAAAAGTAATAAAGGTTCAAATAGTACATAATTCAACTCTTATATTATTATTATTATTATTATTATTATTATTATTAAGAACTTGAAAGACCTAGATATAGATTTATTGGGTTTAAGAGATGGTTTTCTTAGTTTTTTTCTTTTACTTCTTACTAAACAATACTCAATATATATGCATCTTAAATAAAAGATTATGGTATGAGCTTTTAATTGGTATAAATAAAAACAATTTATAATAAACTTATGCTACGAAATTGTAATTCAAATTTTTTCTCATATATTTTTTTAATTTGATAATGATGTTTAAATTTTTATTGTTTCTACTTACATTTGTGGCAAAAGGAATTTGTTTTATGCATTAATTTTCTAATAGATGAAAGATTATTATTGGTTAAATTTAAAATATATTGACATAAGCAATTAATGTCTTAACTATATAGCACTTAGAATTGCATCTATTTTACTATTATATATACTAGTCAAAAGACTCGTCTAGTGTTTTTTTTAATTTATAATTATTTTTTTTATAGTATATATATATATATATATATATTAATTTGTAATAAGCATATCATCTACGATTTATTTCATAACCAATTTACCTATCATCGAAGTTTGATTATTTATAAATAAAAAAATGTTTTATTTTATTAATATTTTATATGGTGATCTTGTAAAAACTTATGCTAATTGATATCATTGTTTTTTATTAGTACAATTCTAGTTGTGAGAATGGTAAAAATACGATACTTTAAAATATTGCTAAACCAAATTTTATAATTTATATAAACGTATTAACAACCTAAATTATTTCTTTATTAGAAAAAAAAATATTTTATGTTACACCTTTTCAATTCAAACATATTCATTCATTAATTAATTGATATTGATTGAAATGAATTAAGAAAAAAGTAAATTATTATTATAAGAAAAAACAAAAATAAGTGTTTTGGATATGTGCATGTAATATATTCTACATGCTCAATGATTGGCTAGTAACGAGTCCCTTGCACATGTGAGCACATCCACGCGCCAAAATCAAAGATTTTACCCAAGCGTTCCCTGTGAAGGCGAAGTGCTATTGTTTTACTATTATATATTAGTTTATCTGGCAACGTTATTGCCGCAGATCGTACATAAATTTTTTAAAACATTAAAAAAAATAATTAGATTTTTTTTAATATTATCATTAAATTTAGTATAACAATTTTAAATTAAAAAAACATGTACCAATTACTTTAATTAATATTTATCCAGGTTGCTAATCTCACAATCTGATTATAGGATTGAATTGTTTTTATTTATTTATTATATGATAGAAAATACTAAAATTAATTAATCATTAATCCAATAGTAAAATGATAAAATTTAATAAAATCCCAACTCTAAATTATAGAATTGGCAAAAAAAAAAAAACTAAACATATTAACAAAAAATGCTAAAAAATCCCAACTCAACTTTTTAATTGTTATTTACTCAACTCATAATTCAGAGTCAACTTAATTTTTTAATTTCAATATACAATAAAAATATAAAAAGTGAATTATCATTAATATAATATTAAAAAATAAAATTAAATAAAACCTCACTCTAAATGTTGGACTTGAAAATAAAACAAATAAAAAAACCCCTATAAAATATAATAGCTAGAAAAAAAAGCACAATCACGATAGGCCGCGCTTGTCATAAAAAGCTAGGCAAGTGGGTCTTAGAGAGGCCTATGCGCCAATCTATTTTTTTTATTCGTATAAAAGATAAATGACTTGTCATTCATTTTTTTTATCTGAGATTTGAGTAATAAATTTTATTTGATTAATTTAATCTTTTAATTTTATTATATTATAAGAAATAAAAAATGAAAAATTATTAATTTAATATTAAAAAATAAAATTAAACAAAAAATTTATTTTAAATGATGAATTTAAAAAAATTAAAAAAACAAAAAACACAATAACTAAAAAAGAAAAGCCCAGTTATACTGGGCCTAACAAAAGAGCCAGGTATTTAGGCCCAAGGAAGGCCCGCGTGCCTGACCGCCTAAGAAAGGCCTGCGTGCTTTATTTATTTGTTTGTTTTGTAAAGGGACGGACATGTTGTTCGCTCCTTCCTTTAAAAAAACAAAAAAGAAAATGCAGATGATAAATTGTTTGTGGTTGTTTTAGGAAAATGTGCTCCTGCAGGCCTCAAAGTCAAACTAGCAATCTCAAAGTCTTTCCTCGTGTGCCCTCACCAATGCAGCCACCACCTGTACTTGATATGAAACACATTATTATATTATTCATGTGATGCATGCTCGCGTGTTGCCGTGAGTTTATAAAACAAATATATTTAATAGTACTATAATTGTAACCTAGAAGTAATACAATTAAAGTATGAAGCTAATATTTGTGAGAAAAAAAGTTATGTTAGTGTAAAATTGAGAATAAAATGATTGAAAGATCTTGGAGGAAAGATACAGTACTTTCGCCACATGATTTAGCTTTTCTGTTAATAAAAAGCCAAAAAAATTACAAAGCTAAATTCTCTACCAACTTAATATTAAAAAACCAACAAAGATAATTTTGGAAGGAAAAAAACACATGAGAAAAACGTTGTAGCAATTGACAATATCTTGTGCGGAAAACTACAATGCTTTCCCTAATAAAATAAAATAAAAAATCATTTAGAGAAATACTGTAGCAATCCATAGTGTTTCGTGAGAAAAACTACAACGCTTTTTCCATATGATTTAGCTTTATTGTAATTATAATTCTTAACCAACTCAATATTTTTTTAAAAATGGACAAAGATAATTTTGGAAAAAAATAATAAAAAAATCATATGGAAAAACACTGCAACAATTCACAATGTTTTAAAGAAAAAAAATTACAAAGCTAAATTCTTAATCAGCTCAATATTAAAAAAATAAAATCGACAGAGATAATTTTAGGAAAAAAATATTTAAAAAAAAGGAGAAAAAATCATGTTGGAAACACTGTAGCAATTCATTGTGTTTTGTGATGAAAGCTACGGTGTTTCCCCACATGATTTAACCTTATTTGCAATGACTTGTAATTGTAATTTTCAACAATGTTTTGTTACAAAGTTAAATTCTAACCAACTCAATATTAAAAAAAATAAAATCGATGAAGATAATTTTGGAAAAAAATATTACAAAAAAAGAAAACACAAAAGAAACTGGAAAAAAACAATATGAGGAAAAACTGTATCAATCCATAGTGTTTTGTGAGGAAAAACTTGTATTTACTTGTAATTGCAATTCTTAACCAGCTTAATATTTAAAAAATAAAATTGGCAAAGTTAATTTTAGAAAAAACATAACAAAACAGAAAAAAACCATATGGAAAAAAAGCAATCCAAGTTTACTAGAAATTCAAGTGTTTTCCTCAATTATCGTAATTTTTAACCAGCTCAATATTAAAAAATAAAATAAAAAAGATAATTTCAGAGAAAATCATAAAAAAAAATAAAAAAAAACATGCGGGTAAATTGTAGCAATCAACAATGTTCTAAAGAAAAAAATTACAAAACAAGAATCTTAATCAGCTCAGTATAAAAAAATCGACTAATATAATTTTAAAAAATAAAAAAATAAAATAGAAAAACTATGTGGGAAAACACCGTAGCAATCCACAGTATTTTAATGGAAAAAAATTACAATGCGGAATTTTTAACCAGCTCAATATTTAAAAAGTAAAATCAACAAAGATAATTTTAGAAAAAAATTAAATGAAAAAAAGGAAAGTAATTTTGGAAAAAAAAGGACAAAAAAAGGGGAAGTTGAAAAAAAACAAGAATAAAAAGAGGAAAAAACACTATGGATTACTGTTGTAATCCACAATGATTTTAGTGTGAGAGAACAGTGATTCCCCCACACCATTTAGATATTGTTAATGGGAGAATCACTGTTCCCCCCCTTTTTTTCTTTTTCTTTTTTTTCATTTTTTTTTCAACTTTCCCTTTTTTTTCTTTTTTTTTCAACTTTCCCTTATTTTTTTTCCAAAATTATTTTTGTTGATTTTACTTTTTAAATATTAAGCTAATTAAAAATTTTACTTTGTAATTTTTTCCCTTTAAAATATTGTGCATTGCTGTGGTGTTTTTCTACATAGTTTTTCTAGTTTATTTTTTAAAAAAATTATATTTTTTGATTTTTTTTAATATTGAGGTGGTTAAAAATTTTGCTTTGTAATTTTTTTTAAGATTGAGCTGATTAAGAATTTAGTTTTGTAATTTTTTCTTTAAAACATTATTGATTGCTACAATGTTTCTCCACACAGTTTTTTTATGATTTTCTCCGAAATTATCTTTTTTGATTTTATTTTTTCATATTGAGTTGGTTAAAAATTACAGTTACAATATGTTAGGAAAGCACTGTAACTTTCTTCACAAATTACTATGGATTGCTACAATGTTTTTTCCCACATGATTTTTTTTTGTTTTGTTATGTTTTTCCCTAAAATTACTTTGCCAATTTTATTTTTTAAATAATAAGCTGGTTAAGAATTGTAATTACAAGTAAATACAAGTTTTTCCTCACAAAACACTATGGAGTGATATAGTTTTTCTTCACATGGTTTTTTTTCAAATTTCTTTTCCCCTTTCTTTTTTCTTTTCTTCTTAATTTCTACGTCTGACACTTCAATTTTCAAAGCACCCTTCAATTTATCTCTCTTTCAAATCTAATATCTATTCTTTAGTTATTATTCATTTAATTTGAAATAATTTATAAAATTAGTTTTTTTTTCAATTTCACCCGCCTTTAATATTTTGTTTATTAGATTTAGTTCTCATTCTTTTGATTATTATTTGTTTTATTTGATATAATTTTTAAAATTGATTTAAGGTTTCATCCTCCAGTTTTTTTCCTATTAGATCTGATCAATTTTGCTTTTGATTGTGATTTTTTTTACTGACATATTTGTTAAATTGATGTTTTTTTATTTATTTTATCTTTTGACATTAAATGGGCTGCGAATTGAGTTTTTTTTTTATTGAGTCCAAGTCTTGTATTTCATGGGTTATGGGTTGGGGACATTAACACAAGTTTAAAAGATTTTTCCAAGTTTACTTTCTATGAGATTTTTCTCTAATTTTAAAAACAACTCGTGTTATCTTGAGTCTTTTTATTTGTTGTTCTTTGATAAATATAGCTTTTTCAAAAGAAATTTTGTTTTTTAAAACACCGTGGATTGTTACAATGTTTCCCCACGTGGTTTTTGTTTCGCTACAGTCCCCATGTCAAGATTATCTTTGCGATTTTCTTTCCCCCGTTGTCTTTTCGTCTTTTCCGTTGTTATTTAGCTTGAAGTTTTTTCTTTAAAACGCTTGGATTGCTACAATGTTTCCCCACATGGTTTTTTTTTTTTCTTTTCGGGTGAGATTGCTCGTTTTTTTTAAAACTGATTGCTGGCGTCCCTCACATGATTTTTTTTTATGTTTTTTTTTAAAATTATCTTTATCAATTTTATTATTTTTAATAAAGCTGCTTGAGAATTACAACTGTAGATTTTCTCATGAAACACTATAGATTGCTACAATGTTTCCCTGCATGTTTTTTTTTCCTTTTTTTTATGATTTTTTCCAAAATTTTCTTTGTTCATTTTATTTTTAAAATATCAATTTGGTTAAGAATTTAGCTTTGTAGTTTTTTCCTTGAAAACATTGTGGATTGCAACTGTTTTTCTCCATATATATTTTTTTTAATTTTTTCCACAAATCCACAACAACGCACAAACATGCCACAAGCCCACGGCATCGTGCGGGCATGACATCTATTTAATTACTAAATGATAAAGCAAGTGTTTACGGGGTGAAAACATAATTTTCTTCCTTTATTTTCATAACTTAATAAACAAACATGCATGTAACAAAAGCAATTAACAATTTTTTTTTTGCTATTTCTTTTTATAGATATTGGATTAAAAATGACATAACAAATATACTAAAATGAAAGGGGATTTTAAATAATGTCTTTACAAAAGTACGAGATTCAATTTATTATAGATTTTAATAGTAAAATTATTATTATACCCTTTAATTAAATAACATTTGGGTTGCCTAGTGGATTATTTTACTTTTTAATAAACAATAAAAAACTAAAGTGCCCTTAAGAAGCAAAAAAAAAAATTGTTTGGCATCTAGGTGTAGTTTCAGTATTTTAGTTTTGAATGAATAATTAAATTATTTAAATGCCCTTAAAGTTAAAAAAAAAAAGCAGCATTCAGTCAAGGGCTATTTTTTTCTTTTCAAGTTATTTTTTTTGTTATTTACTATTTTGTTGAGGGCATTATGGTCCTTTTCACCCAAATTAATTATTATTACATCTTAAAAAGTTGTTGGTGCATGCAACTAAAAAGCTCCTAGTAGGAGATGCGTGCACTATTGTGCGTTGAATATGCCAGCGTGTGGAAGATACATGCGCTCTTTGATCGGAGTGCGTGGTGCCTCCTAGTAGTGGAACTTTCCCTTTTACCATGTTGGTGGATGTGTCGCCACGTCCTTTTTCTTTTGGTACGGCACGTGTTAGTAGCAAGTGTGTGATTTGTTGCCATTGATCTTTCTTTTTTCTTTTCTCTCTCCTCTCTCGTGAATTGCAGATTGGTCTTCTTAGTTTTTTATATTTCTACTTTGGCCTTTTTTTTTTTAATTTCTTAGTTTTGTCTTTAACCATTTTGTAAAAGTTTTATTTCTTTTCAGTTTAGTCCCTCAATTCCAATTTGTCTTGTTTTATTTTTTTTCAATTTAATTTTTATTCTTTTAGTTTTTAATTTTTTTTCTTAGCATTTTTATAAAAGTTTTATTGGTTTTCAATTTCACCATTCAATTCAAGTTTATGTTGTGCTATTATTTTCAATTTCTTCTTCATTGTTTTAATTATTTTTATTTTTATTGGAGTTATTTCTCTTTTTAATTTATCCCTCTAAAGACAAGCCTCAAATTAGTGTCCAAAGATTCTGAAAATTCACAATTAAATAATTCCATCCATGCATGAACGAATTACATCCGTGTCAAGTATCTTAGCGTGCAAGGGATCCGTGTAAAGAGTTTGTGCGAGTATATCGTTTCTCATAAGAAACAAACAAAGAGTATTTACTATTTATTAAAATTACAATAAATAAATAAATAAATAAAAGTCGTCAGTCATTCATGGCAGCTTAAAACTCATGCTAATGTGAATTGAAACAGTAAAGTGATTATTTTTTTTATTGACAAACAAAAACAATTAACTAACAATTAGGATTAAAAAAATATTTTTCTTAGGATCTATTGGTCAAATCGATCTTCTCTCATTTTTTTAATACAATAAAGTCATTGAATTGCCTTTAAAGGAAAAAAAGTTTTAAAATGGCTTCCAATGACTTTTGAGTCTTTTAACCATTTTCAATATAGTAAAAAAAACTAAATTACTTTTTTTTTAAAAAAATTTTACTAAACTAGCTTTCAAGGGCTTTTTTGTATTTTCATCCCAGTTTTTTTTTGTTATAATCAATTTGAGGAGCAATTAGATAATTCAATAAAAATAAAAGATTATTTTTAAAAAATAGTTGATGCGTGCAACGAATGTTGAATGTTTTAATGCACGAGTTGCTCCCCTCATCTATAGAAGGCTCAAGGGGAGTCCTGCGGCAACCAAACAGTGACTTTCAGTGTAGCGTTCAAATCTTCTTGGCGGACCCTCCATCATTGGGCAACGTGTGTGGCTGATGGACCTCCAGTTTAGCGCCGATGATCTCTTCTTTCCCCCCCTTCTTTTCTCTTTTCTTCTTGATTTCTGTGTCTGACACTTCAATTTTCAAAGCACCCATCAATTTATCTCTCTTTCAAATCTAATATCTATTCTTTAGTTATTATTCATTTAATTTGAAATAATTTATAAAATTAGTTTTTTTTTCAATTTCACCCGCCTTTAATATTTTATTTATTAGATTTGGTTCTTATTCTTTTGATTATTATTTGATTTATTTGATATAATTTTTAAAATTGATTTACGGTTTCATCCTCTAGTTTTTTTCTATCAGATCTGATTATTTTTCTTTTTCTTTTGATTTTTTTTGTTGACATATTTGTTAAATTGATGTTTTTTTTTAATCTTTTGACATTAAATGGGCTGTGAATTGAGTTTTTTTATTGAGTCCGAGTCTTGTATTTCATGGGTTATGGGTTGGGGCCATTAATAGTACAGGTTTGGAAGATTCTTCGGTGCTTTAAGTTTTTCTTTCTTTAAGATTTTTCTTTGATTTTAAAAACAACTCGGGTTATCTTGAGTCTTTTTTTTTGTTGTTCTTTGATAAATATAGCTTTTTGAAAAGAAATTTTGTTTTTAAACTAAATTAAATTAATTGATAAAATATAAGTATGAGATGTTTACTTCATGATATTTTGTTTGATTTGCTTTTCAGGTCGTTGCTC
Organism: Populus deltoides; assembly: GCA_015852605.2. Classification (NCBI taxonomy): domain Eukaryota; kingdom Viridiplantae; phylum Streptophyta; class Magnoliopsida; order Malpighiales; family Salicaceae; genus Populus; species Populus deltoides. The sequence goes on from CM027570.2 coordinate 9,393,963, forward strand.
TAACGACACATGCGGCCTCTTTTGGTGTCATTGTGTAGCCTTTTATAGTGATGTTAGAATCGTCTTGATGAGTTTTTTGGTAGTGGGGGCGGTGTCTATAGTGGAGCGATGATAAGTATCAAATGAGTTTTTCTTTCTTTTCCTCCTACATATGATATTGACAACTTATTTTTTATAGTTAATTATTGTTATTTTCTTAGTTCACTTTATTTGTTGTGGATTTTTTTTAAATTCAATTAAATTTATTAAACCTAGTTAAGTCAATGACCTGAGTCTTATATTTTATTTTTTTATTTAAAAATATTAGTCTCATCCAATCATTTTGTTTTACTTCAGAAATTTTTTTTGACCTAGCCTCCAGTGTACTGGATACCACTTATCTAGTTACTTACCATGTCTTTTCCGGGAGAAAAAAATTAGGTTAAATTGTTGGGGTTAAAATATCATTGTAAGCTTATTTATTACCTCCGTTTCGCTTGGGCATAAAGGCCATTCAAATTTCAAGCTCAAGCGAGCTCCAGCTGGCCCATAAAACCATCTTGAATGAAATTAAAGGCACAGTCCATAATATTTTTTTTTTGGATCAGACAGAACCCATTTGAAAGCAAATAATGAAATTAAAAATCCTGAATATAAGACAAACTATCCTTTCAATCTGCAGCCAAAATGTTTGTCCATCAGAAATTGGCATGGCCCAAATACATTATGTCCAAACTTTGCACCAATTGAGGTGCTAGCGTGCTCTGCCATTTCCACGCACAACTAGACCCGACTCCACAGGTCCCTACGCAACCCAGAATGTTATGCCACTGAATGCGTTGCCCATCATGAACAGATCATGTGCCCTATTTCTACCTTAATACACAAAAAGATGCTGACCATCCTCATCATCACAGTTCACAGCCCATCCATCATTACTTCAGAGTTCTTTTGTGCACTCAATTGGTCCCAAACAAATTTGACCCTCAAAGCTATGTAGCGTTTGTAACTGTGTGCAGCTTTCTTCAAACACAGTGACCTAGTGTCCTTGTTCAGTCTGTGACCCGTGAGATAAGGCATGCCATGAAATCCTTCTGAAGATGGACGCCGGTGGTAGTCTAGTGCATCTCTCTCAGGGCCACACACTCGCGTACGTTTTCTGTCGCAGAAATTGTAAGGTCTGGTGACCGGAAAGCAAGTTTTAAGTGGTACATCTTTGTGCAGAGCGCTTTCCATGAGTACTGGAAAACCCTTTGTGTAGGTGAGACCAACCCGGGAAAGATATTAATTACCAATTTGACTGGAAGAAATTCTGTAAGAAAATCTGGTTTCTCCTGCTCAATTTGACTTGCTACTCCGCACTTCCTTACATTATTAGTACCCCAGTACTAGTCTTCTGCAATGGTCTCCCACAAATAGTGCTAGAGGTTGGAAAGATTCAATCAGATGGTAGACTATTATGGACAGCTGTTGTTGGTCGTGATAATTGGTCACAATCTAAAATAGTGCTGCATTTCATAGATGATAGGTCCTATAAACTATATTATCGACAGCATGTTTTCCCAGAAGTAATCGATCATGCAAAGCACTGGCAGCCAGGGATCCATGAATTGGAGAATAACTTATTTAATTCCCTTAAAAGATGAAGAACTCTCTCAGATAAACGATTGTGGTGACAGATTGAAGTTCATCAGCATAATTTCAGCTGGCTTCTCCTTTTCTCTTTTCTTTCAAGTTTCGTTTAGAATTGTAGTAACATTGTTTTTAAAGTAAAAATACATGAAATCTTACAACACAGTAGAACAAAGGAGGAACACAGTCATGCCAGCAACGTAACTTGTCAGCTAGAGGAAGTACCATTTACTAGGACGCATGCAGGTGGATAGACTGGTCCTTTCCTACGCTGACACAGAAGGGAAACAATGTCAAAGGAGCATTAAATGTGTCCCTTCTACAAGTAGGGATGGGGCATCCATATTCTCCAAGTCCCTTCCTAGACCAGGACCATGTGTGAAAGGTGAGCTCCAAGTTTCGAAAACCCCCCACCAATCGCCACCAAATTCAATTACCATTTATACGGTTTATTTTTACGTTTTAAAAATATTTTTTTTATTTTAAAAATTTTAAATTGTTTTAATGAATTTTTCTCTTACTTTATTTATTTTTAAATTAATATTTTAAATTTTCTCTAATCACTTAAATAGAAGGAATAAAAATGGGTGCATTCAAATAGAAATAAAGAAAAATACATACACTAAGACACAACTCGAAATAAAGTATAATGTTCATACCCGACACTTGATTTGAAAAATAAAATAAAATTAAGAACACACAAAATAAAAGTTGGTGCACTCAAATAAAAATAAATAAATAAAAGTTTATAATTAGCTCAATTACTGTCCTTTCTCCTTCTTCATTCATTGCAGGAAAATAACAGTAGAATCTGGCGTTATCTAGTTAGGGTTTTTCTTCATTGATCAGTCAGCAAGTATCCAATTTTCCCATAAAACATACCAGCCATAGTTTTGTAATTAATCACTTTAGCAACCTAATATAAACTTAATATAACGAGTACTGTTCATCCACATGTGAAACATCTTAGTGTTTGGATATTGAGTTGAACTTGATTTTCGATAAAGTTTATTTTTTTTATTTTTTATTTTTTGTAATGTTATTAGATCATTTTAATAAACTACTATAATTAAAAAATAAATTTTAAAAAATAAAAAAATTATTTTAATCTATTTTCAAGTAAAAAATACTTTAAAAACTAAGTTTTATTAATTTTTACTACAAATAAATAGCTGCTATATTCCATAATTAAAGCCTACTTGGAAGTATAGTAAAGATTTATCTTTAAAATGTTTTTCTTGAAATATATTAAATAATATATTTTTTAAAATTTATTTTTATATAATCAAATCAAAATAATTTAAAAACAATAAAAAAATGCTTTGAAACCAAAATTTCAAAAACACAAATAGGCTGCGTTTGTTTCCTGGAAAGTGATTTTCAGGAAATCACTTTCCAAACTTTCCTGTGTTTGTTTGTTATTAGAAAAGTTGGTCAATAGAAAACACTTTTCAGTTAAAGAAAAATTTAGTTTAGTTTCGGGAAAGTGTTTTCTTTTTTTTTTTTTTGGGCGGAAAACACTTTCCGGAAGTTGTGAAAAATCTAGAAATGTCATATTATTTGCTGATTATATTAAATTTAGTCATCAAACTTTTGATTGCTATATATTTTGTTTTGAATATTTTTTTCAATTTCATCCCTTAGAATTTAATTTTTATATTAATTTTGGTCCTCATTTTTATAATTATTATTTGTTTTTCCCTTATCATTTTTTTAATTGAATATTTTAATTTCTTCATTTTTCAATTTTTTTTTATTTTTTAGATTTGATCTCTATTATTTTGATTATTATTTATTTTATATGAGATAATTTATGAAATTATATATATTTTTTAATTTTATTCTCATTCAACTTTTTAATTTGTAAGATTTGTTACTCATTATTTTAATAAATTTTTAAAAAATAAAATATTAATAAATTATTTTCCAACTTATTTTCTATTACATAATATAACATAATCAAATACCATAAAAGATTTGCAACTTATTTTTCATCACATTATCAAATATAAAAAAAATAATTTATTTTTTTAAAATTCACTTTTCTAACATTTCCTTTAAAAAAAAAAAAAATTTCCAGCAGTAAACCGGCCTTAGATTAGACGGCAATGCCGGACAAGTTAGTGATAAAAAAAAAACCCGAAAAAGAAGAGAACATAACATTAACGATGATGGGACATTACAAAGTCACTTTCCAAATTAAGAGATAATCATCACACATTAACCAGTAATTCCCACTGATACTGACATCTAACAACAAGATCGATTACCAAATCCTGCCCTGGCTATTATCTGTCCACTTAATTAGTACAAATAATACAGAAATCATTAAAGAAAAATATGCAGACAATTTTAGTTGTCAACACATAACTAGTGTTCATCTCTGGCTTCGGAAACTCGAGAAGTCCACATGCAACCAGCACCACCAACCCTCCCGGCCCCTCCTCAGGGGTTTAACATCCAATTCATGGTGGTGGTGGCACCACCGCCATGAAACGGTGGTACAGCCACAGCAGAGGCTGGGGAGGCAAAAAGGAAGGGCAGCTGAACATTTTCCTGAATGGACCTCAAACTTGGGAAGCAATTGACACCAGTGTTTCCTGGGAATGTTGAGAATGGATCAGTCATTGGAGGTGGAGGCAGTTGAGCAATATCAAAGTTAGTGTTGTTATTAGCAGCGGCATAAGCAGCAGCTGCAATGGTGGAGAAACAGGACACGTGCTCGTGCTGAGTGTGGTTGTCGTAAGAGCAGCTGTCACGGTCATTGAGAGTTGTGGTGGTAATGGTAGTGGTAGCATCAAGGAGGGGAGGGAGAGAGACTGAAGATGGGGAGTTGGCTTCTGTGTAGAGATTGATAGTGGTGTCGAAGCGGTTTTTCTTGGTGATGTTTCCACTGCTCGCAGCAGCTCCACCGCAGCTCTTCTGAAAGACTCGGGAGATTACCCACTCGTCCTGATCATAATCATTGAAGGTTTAAAACATAAAATGCTATAATATATGTGAAGGTTAAATATTGCGAACAGATTGCAAAGATTGGTGTGATTACATTGCAACAGGTCTAAAAATGAAAGACAGCACTTGGAATTACATCATTTGTTAGCCAAGATACAATAACATTACTTAAAAGGACATAATATCCAAGACCCATGATTTTCTTTGAAGGAATGGAGTCTTCAAAAGGTGAACGAGAACATTTGGTTACTAGAAGATCATTCAAATCTGAGGCTCAAAAAAAGATCCTACTGCTTTAAAAAAACCAGTTAATTCAAAGGGCAGTGGCACAAGCAAGCATGTAAGTGGTATAGGAACTGTGCAATCAAGAGACTGAAACTCTTAACCAGTAGCCTCTGGAAGAATGACAAGAATATTAATGATGCTGAAGTGCTGTGATCTGTCTAAATCCCAATAAAGATGATGGATATTAAGTACTTTCTTCAAGAAGATACCCTAACAAAAAATAATGGCATGCCTTTTTCAGCCCCTTAATGAATAACAGCTGCAGATTCATTTATTGTTGAGACCATAACTACCATGAAATTATTTGCATCAGAAATGCTTGAATTATTGCTTTTCCAAAAAGAATCTAAGAGCAAAAGAAAAAACACACACACAGTAGCCCTATATCATCGCCATGCCACTGTATAGAAACTAAAAAACCTAATCTCTTTCTCCGATGCACTACCACAACCCTAATCATGAAATATGGCACCTCAGTGTAAGGTCACTAGCAAGCGGTATCCAAATAATTAACACGGCGTGGACTGGGATGACAAACAAGGCTTGACAGGGAAACGAGTATTAAACCCTAGAAAACAGGTTTTTTCTTGCATGACTTGAAAGAGAGAACATGGTGACACAAAACATATGAGCTCACTATACCTTAGAGCACCCGGAGAGGTAATGGTAAGCAAATTTTCCTTCAAGGCGATACTCATGCATAACCCAGTTACTTTTACCTCCTTCAGGGGCTCTCCCTCTGTAGAACACCAGAGTCTTCTTCATTCCTACAAGTGCACCAGTCTTTGAGCTATGAATCTCCCTGTCTTTCCCTGTAGCCTTCCAATAACCAGCTTCAGTGGCTCTATTAGTTCTCAGCCCAGTCGGGTACTTTCTATCTCTCAAACTAAAGAAGTACCACTCTTTCTCTACCATCTTAGCTTTCCCTGTCAGCATAAATCATATGGAAATCAGAAGTTAGCAACTGTTTGTGTGAAAATGAAAGTTTAAGTGAACAGAATATAACTTAATGAATTACCTGGAAGTTCCCATGGCTCACATTTGTTAAGGTCAACTTCAGCAATGGCCCTACCAGTGAAGTTTCTGTCAAGAACCTTCTTGAGGAGATAGTAGGTGATAAGCTCCTCATCAGTTGGGTGAAACCTAAAGCCAGGAGGCAAATGGGTATCACCATCGCCAAGGTGGTGGTAGCTCTCCATTGAAAAGAAAGAGAAAAAAAACCCACTTCAATAAATTGACAAAAGAAAGTCAAGCTCGAGAAAAGGTTAAAGAAAGCCAAACAAATTGCTGAAGTTCCAAACTTCTTCAAAAACCCATCAAAACCCACACTGCAAAACGTCTAAACAAAGCCAAGAAACAATGCCAGACTGTGTTTCTACAAGATATAGAGAAGTTTTGTTACTTTGCTGTCTAATGTATGAGATCACTTTAGCTAGTAATTATAAGGCAAGAGAGAGTGAGTGAAAGCGTGCGTGGTTTTAAGGGGGCGGGGGGTTATGGGGAGGCAGGGTAGAAAAAGGGAAATAAATCAATAATAGTGAGAGAGAGAGAAGGTATGATCTGGCTGGTTTGGAAAATCTCTGTGTTTCCCTGCTCTGTCCTATCCTGTTTCTCTCTCTTTCTGTCTATAGGAGCTATGGATATGATATGGCCCATAGGAGAGAGGGAGGGGGTGATGTATGTGTCTGAGGAGAGGGGTTCTGCTTTGGAGTATGCGTGTGTGCGTGAGAAAGTGTGCTGGTATTCCCTGTCAGTGAAGAAAATGAAAGGAAAATTGTTTTTTTATTGAATGGATTACCCTTGTTCTAGTTGCGTAATTAATCCCTTATTAATTTAACATTTTTATTTAATAAGCTGTGTCATTATGTAATTTTTTTTAAAAATAAAAAGTTTTATTATTAAAAGGTGTTTGAGATAATGATAATATTTGTATTTTTTTTTAAAAAAATATATTAAAATAATATATATTTTTATTTAAAAAAAACAAACTTTTTTTTCAAGATTTTTACCATGAATCGATAAAGCTGCTTCATATCTCCTCTGTTGGCATAGTACAAAGATTAAATAATTAGTCTTGTCAGAGACATTGTTATTACACGCCATATATATCTCTTCTCCTCCATTCTCTTTTATTATTTTTATTCACTGCTGAATGTTTATATCTGTTTTCGGGAACTATTTTTTTTTTTATGCTTTTGATGCTGAGTTTTTATTGATCTCATTGAGCCCCAAATGAAAAGGATGCAAAATGTTTATAGGCTCTGTGTCTGCAAAGTTGCAAAAAACTTACATCTAATGATGTGGATTCACTGCCCACAGTTTAGCTTTTTGGCTGCTTACACTTTACACCATTAACATTTTTATGGTAAGAAGGTGCAGTCACAGTTCGATACGTTATACAAAAAGATGTCCCAAGGGAATAGCTAAAAGCAAGGTGGCAAAGGAGCTTTTCCCACCACCCCTAACCTCCCTCTTGCTGTATCTAGGGTTTTGCAGCTGTTAAACAGTTGGCTTCTTCAGGTTATGTAATATTTGAAGTGGTTTTGTTTTTTCAAATTGAAATCCCAGGAAAGGCCTAACTTACATCAGATGAACTAAGAGGAAAGGAAAGCAATAAAACTGTTGCATTAAACAAGGGAGAGCAACAAAATGGGAACAAAACAAAACCTAAGAAACCAACTTCTCTCGACTAAACTTTTTTTTAATTAAGATCTAAAGAGTTGTAATCAAACCTCAGCCATAAAGCAATATTTTAACGCACCATGAAAAAATAGATTTGAAGGTTAGGAACAGTGTCATTAAAAATAACATTATTTCGATGAAGCCAAAAATTCCAAACAATACAAGAAAAAAGAAGCTCCTTCTAGTGTTGATGTTGAGAATTTATCAATATATTGAGAAACTCAGAATCCCTCCAGATCACGTTGTAGTTTTACTTGTTTGCCATATGTCACCATGAAAGTCGATCTTCGAGACAGCGAACAAGTGCCTCCTCTAGTCTTAAACCGTGAAAGCATCAATGATTTACTTTTAGAATAGCAGATGCTGAATAGTGCAATGTTGCAGATGCTGAGATTGAGAGAGTGCAGGAATCTTTAACATCCATCTTAGTGATTTGATTGATCCAGTTAACTGTTCAAGCTGTTGTTTCAGATGGAAGATCTTACAAATTCCTCGTATTACAACAAATCACGCATGATGTTCTTCAGTCCATCCTTGTCATGGATCATAACAAAAACAGCAAAGTTTCTTAGTCTCGATATTGAAAACAAGGCCCATCGTAATCATAATCTACCTTTGAAAATTAATGGGCGAGAAATATATTATAATTGCTGGTAAAAGGGGCCGAAGAATCCAACCCTCGTATCTACCCTCATCACTTTATAATGAAACAAAGAAATCTTATTTAAAGGGGCAGTAGATTTTCACGCTCGCAAGGCCACGTCATGCTTTAAAATATTAACAAAAACACCCGAGGGTAGGGTTTTCTCTAAGAAATTCAACCATATGATTAAACTGGGCACACCATAATAAAATAACTGGAAAACCAAATCGAGAGAGAAAATATAAAAACTTGATCTAAAAATTAGAAAAATCACCCAGTCTTTTCTGTTTCAGAAAGCTGAAACTGAAACTAGAATCTATCTAAAAAAATAAGCAGAGTATAAGAAAGTAATTGATGATCATATCTTGCATCAAGATGTAGCCGAGGTTTCCACTTTCCATGCCCTTTTTGTGTCCACTTTTGAGAAAATCTTGTTGTGCTGGATTGTTTGGTCAAATTAGAAGATCTGAAAGTAATGATCTTGTTCAATGCTAGTGCAGAGAGAGTCCTTTGCATCTGCTCTTTTTGTTTGTAATGATTTTTATTTTTAATTTGAACTTGTTTTCGGTCTAAACCTGCTCATGTTATTAAGGAATACTAACTTCTGATTGGGTTAGATTTTTAAGTCCGAACCATGAACACCCCTACTAAAAGATACGGCTAAATCACTATAGTCATACCCATAAAACACTATTTATATATTGAAATATTGATTTTTTTTTCTTTTGTTAGCTTTTTTATATGTTTTTCAATTTAACCCTTCAACAATCCAATCCCTTTATTTTTTTTATTTTGTTTTAAATTTTATTATTCAATATTAGTTTGTTTTAAAATTTGTGCTTTGTCATTTTTTTTATTTGCTTTCTATTGGTTATATACTAGTTTCACATATTTTGTTTTTTTTTCTTCTTAATTTCAATTTTCAACATTAGATATGTTGGAAATGAAGTTTCATAATTGTAAATCCCTCGATAGAATATACACAAATAGTAAAAAATCTAATATGTTAAAATAATAGAAGAAAATTTATTGTGCGGGCAAGATGATAGCTTTGGAAATTTAAAATAAAATATTTATTTGAGAAAAATATACTAACATATATTCAATGAAAATTTCCAATAACTCAGCCTCAATTTAGAATAAATTAATGGTGGATTTGGGGACAATTTAACCTGGAAATAAATGATTAAATCGAAAGAAAACTCTAATTAAAAGAAAAGGATAAAAAAAAAGAATGAGAAAAGAAATGATGTAGCATTAAATTATTAGAAAGAAAGAGTTTAGTGGGCCAATGTAGGAATAAAAAAATATTGGGGTCAATGTGAAAATGAGGGGAAAATATAGGGTTGAGGTGTAAATAACAAAAAAATTAGGGGCTAATATTCAACTATAGAAACTATGAGGGTTTAATATGCAAATAAAGGATTTATGGGGTATAAATAGGAGACGTGACTTCCGAAGAAAGCCAATTCCAACTGACCTTGCATGTTAGGGAGAGAGGAGAAAGCCTTGCAAATTTCTTACAAATTTCTTGAAACATAGATTTAAGGGATTTGGAAGATCAAAACCACTAAAATGAAAAACAATTTAAGGGATGTTAGAGAATATAGGTTGTAAGTGGTGGTTTTAGAGGAAGTGAAGGGAGAAAAGAGAAAGTGAAGACAACTTAATTATATCCTTACATTTGTCTCTTGATTTATCATTTATCAAAGGTAAAAACTTCATCCAAGTTGCTTGGATTGGATAAAGATGTGTTATGAGATGTGTTGAAATTGTTAGTGAAACAAAATGGGTGCCTTGAATGATGAAGAGATATATTAAAACATTTAGTTGCTACAAGCTAAAAAAGAACAGCTTTACCACTAGATGTCCAACTATAATTTGACTCTAAAAATGATAAAATACGAAATACCTATCTTCATGAAAGTTGTAGGTATGAATCTAAAAATGATAAAATACGAAATACCTATCTTCATGAAAGTTGTAGGTATGAATGTTAGCTTTCAAATGCAACTGATTTTGCATAATTGGGAGCTACAAAACTTCAAATATAGGCTAAAAAATGATGAAAGGTTTAACTTGGAATCTACTGGACAGTCCTACACGTTACTGTCATGAGAAAGTTTATATATATAAATGGCAGATCGGGGTTCATAACCCTTCATAAAACTTGTAACCTTATATCTTATCTTTCTAACTAAACAAACCACATTTAAAACCGAGTCCTACGACTATGGTTATGATTGAAACAATAAATAGTGTTCTGAGAAGCCTTAAGCTAAAGTGACGAAAATAATTAATTGCCAACCTTTGCTTATAACTCGACACTATAGAAATTATGACAAATAAAACATTATGTACATGTGTGAAAGTTTAAGGATCTTACTTAGTGAGTTAAATTTTGGAATGGATTAGAATTGAAATGATATTTTTGTTGTTCGTGGAACTTGTCGATGATGTTTGTATTTGTTGGTACAAGAGATGCTATATTAACAGGACAACAACAGGGTGTCAAATCTAAAGCTAGATACTAGGTATGTCTTTTTGCATCTTAGTCTTTTTAATTTTGTATATTAATCTTGTAATTTTTTTCATTTGATAAACCTTGATAAATGTGACAAAAATATATTGGAAAAAGGTTCACAGAACAACTAGTCAAGAAACTAATTGAGATTGTGGTTTTCTCAAAATAAATATGCAATAGGATTAAAAAAATATTAGTTAACATTGTTATATGATGAAAATAAATATAATTAAAAAAATTCAATTAATATAATTGTTATGTCAAAATTGTTGTGTGGAGTCATATTACTTATTTATAAATCATCTAACTACTTGTAATTTTGTTTGTTTGTTTTACATAAAAAAAGATTTGAATTCAAAATCTTTTATAAGGAGGAAAAACACAGAAATTATATATTTGGGTAAAATTTTTTTATAAAAGTTTTTTTAAATTCAAAATATATTAAAATAAAAATTTTAAGTTTTTATTTTTATTTTTTACTTTAATACATTAAAATCATTAAAAAAACATATAAAAATTTAATTTATTTTTTTTAAATAATCTTAAAAACACTTTAATAAATTAATTGAATCTCGAAACAAATACTACCCTAATGATTAAGGTAGTGTTTGAGGTTGTTGTAACAGTTGCTTTTCAGAGTGTTTTTTGTTTGGAAATACATCAAAATATTTTTTTTATTTTTTAAAATTTATTGTTGATATCAACACATTAAAACGATATAAAATTATAATTTTTTTTTAAAAAACTTCAAAAATATTTTTTAAAGGAAAAACAAGCATAACCTAAAGCTATTTTGTTAGTTGTTTTCTTGGTTTTGTTCCAAAACTCTGTCCAAAACAGCCACCAAATTTGTTCTCATGCAGAGACAGGCTAGTAGGGGAAAATGTGTGGTATGCATGTAGTCACTTTCACCCCCTCCTCCATCTATCTTAACTCATTTTCTCTATTTTCACACAGATAAATTAAAAGAAAACCCAAAACCCAGTTTCCAAGACACTAAAAAAGCAAGAACCAAAGGTACACAACAGGAAACTAAAAGAATTACTTGAAGTATGGAGACTGGAGCGGTGAATGGTTATGAAATGGAGACACCTAAAAACATTACCATCAAAGGAATTCGCAGTTTGTTAATGGGTGACCCTACTGCTCATTCTTGCTTTCACACTTGCTCAAGAAGCTGTTGTTGATGCTCTTCAATCTGATAATTTCAATGGTTATGCACCTACAGTAGGCCCTCCTCAAACAAGAAGGTAAAAATTTAGTGAATTTTTCTTCTTTTTTGGCTCTGCAGTTGAATGAATTTGTTACTTGCAGATGTTCATTGGGACTAGGTTTCATTCTTTTTCTGTTCTTTCACTAGGAACGAGTTGCATGATGTTCGTTGGTATATAGTGATTTTGTAAATTATGGATTTCTTTAGAGTTATTGCTCAATTAACTTTAATTCTGGAGTCAAATCTTGATTGTTTGTATGGATTTCAGTTTTATGAATTTACTTTGGCGCAGAAAATTACTGTTTCTGCTTCCTCATTTGTTGAAGTAATTTATTGTAGCCGTAATTCCTTCTGCTTAACGTTTTAGTCCTATGATGTCTTCCTCTTGACTTGTTTCAATTTCTTTATTCTTATGATTGGAAATGAAAGTAATGGAAAAGAGATGATCTAGGTACCCTTAATTAGCTTTAATTTCACATTGCAGATGCAGCTAAATTCAATCCAGAATTACAATCTGGGCCTGCTTGATTTAGTACTATTTACTTATTTGCTACGTTTTCTGTTGAAATAATCTACAATTAGCAACTTAATATTGTTTCTTTTGGCTTTAAATGTTTTCCTTTTCTTCTAGTTTAAAGCAATAAAAAGACAACTTAAATACTGAGTTCTTACTTTAGTTAATGGTGACACCAGACCCACACCACAAATTACACGAGTATATGGACGGAGACGACGTAGGATGGCCCAGCCTGTCACGCTTTGGTTGGGAGACTAAACCCATTTGAGCCTATTTCATTGTTATTTTATTTATTTAGCCCATTTGGGTCTACTTATTGTTATTTTATTATTTATGTTAAACAGTTTGATTTGATGGGCCGAGCTCAATAGCGGGATATTTTAGGGTTTACTATTTATATGTTCTTCTGTCATCTTAAGAGACAATTTTGATAATTAATGAAAATATTGCAGATTTTACATATCTCCAATCCATTTTCTTCTCTTCTTCAGTTTTTTTTTCTAAAGCTTCTTTCTGTTCTTGCTTTAATTTTATTATTTATTGTTCTGCATCAAATTTAGTATCAGAGCATGGCTTTTAATTGTTCTTACAATTAAACAATCCACAGGCTTATGTTAACCTTAGATTGATCTAAAAAAAAGTGTATTCTTCTGATTAAAAAAAAACTGTTCATCGTCGATTCTCAACAGCAGCGCCCAGCCTTTAACGGCGCCTCAGGCAATCACAACATCAGACCCACCACCAAGAAGACTTGCACATCAGTCCTATAGAATGATTGGCCATTCTATATCAACGCCGATCATAGCCAACGATCACAAGTCCACGCCAATTTACTCCCTTCAACAACCCGCAGCGTTGCAGCCACATCAGCTCTTTGTCTTCGGTTCTAAATTTGCTAACTATCAACACCATTAGTCACACCTCAGCAGCAGCACCAGCCGCAACGCCGCCATCTACAGTGCCCTCACCTTCAGCAGCGACAACGGATCAACAGGCCCCATCCAACAGTGACACCATAGACACCACCGCCTCTTCCCTCGCACCGCAGGGCCCAAGCAAAGTCACGAAGCCCTACTTCGTGCGCCATCGCCGACAGCAGCGACAACAGTTCACAGAAGCTAGGGAAGCAAGAAAACAGAAGCTGATAACATAATTAACCTAGCTACGTCAACACCACGTCAGAGCATCCGTGCCATCTGCCACGCCATCAATTCTTGCCACGTCGCCTGCCACGTCAGCACCCCCACCACATCATCTGTCTCATCAGCATATCCTGCTATGTCAGGTGCCACGTAATCCTTCACTACCACATCATACAGTCAGAATTTTTACCCATTGAAAATCATCATTCCTGGTATGTTTTTACACTTGTTAACCAATATTTAACATTAATATTATTTTTTTGTGCTTGCCCATAACTAAATTACATAGCCCGCCTTTACATTGAATTATCTTAATTTTGAGCTTGTTTAGCATTGAAGATCTAATCTTCTTAATTAATTGTGGAGCTTGGTTAAATTAGTGGTAAAACTGAAACATTATGTTTGGATTACTTGTGTGCATTTAGAGGACTTACATTGCTTGTTTGCATATTTTCCTGGTTTAATTTGTCATTACTTAGTCTCCAAGATAATAAAAAAATAAAAAAAAATTATTTTCTTTTTTTATTAGTTATAATTTTATTTTGCGTTTTACTTGCAAGTGTTATTTTGTGATCTCAGTCTCAGGATTAGTTTTTGCATGCATTTACATAGTGGTCGTCTAGTACATAATCTAGAAGTCATAGCTACCATAGATCCAAACTCTAGTAATGTTCTTAGAGATATTCAAGAACAATTACAATTTATGCGAATGGAAATGAGCAACATGTCCAATCAAATGAACAATCTTTCTGGAAGGATGGAGTCCATAGAAACTTTGCAAATAAGACAGTCTAGTGAGAGTGAGCATTCTAGTGACAACCATAGGAATCCTTAAAGACCAGTTCCTCGTAGGAACCGCCACCATAACCAACACCAGGGTCACAATGACTTTGATGACCCTCATGATAGTGAGCGTTCCAATGATTACCATCAAAGACCAGTTCATCCTATGAACCGTCAATACAACCGCAATCAGGGCCATCACGACTATGATGACCTTGACGAGCGAGTCATGAGGCATATCAAGGTAGAAGCCCTAACTTTTGAGGATCAACTTGACCCGTGGATTTTTGATAGATAGATCCGTGACATGGATCAATTCTTTGGCTGATATAATCTATTTGAGAATAGAAGGGTAATATTTGCAAAGATGAAACTTAGTGAAACCGCTCAGTTCTATTGGGAAAGTGTAGAAAAGTCTTTGATTAGGAGAGGTCAACCCCCTATTACTGACTGGGTTGAAATGAAGACTAAGTTAGAAGAAAAGTACTTGTATCGTTCTTATAGAGGAAATCTTTTGGACTAGTGGAACAACTTGAGGCAAGGTGGCAAGTCTACCAATGAATATATGGCATAATTTGATGAGTATAGGATGAGGTGTGCAGTTAGGGAGGATGAAGTGATGACCTTAAGTGAATTTCAAAAAGGCTTAAACAATGACCTTAGAATAGAGGTTGTGCTTAGGGGTGTTTCCACCCTTGATGAAGCTTATACCCTAGTACAAAATTATGACTTGGTCACAAAAAGCCAGTAGACAAGACGCTAGGACACTTGTAATACCCCTTCTAGATCTCAACCTGGTAGCAATAACTCCATATTAGGTGCCCCACCTTGTGAACCCAATCATTTGATTTCCCATATACCTAGAGAAGACAAGGGTAAGGGTATTTTTCATGAAGCACCTAAAACTTCAAGAATTCAGTGTTTTAAGTGTCAGGGTTTTGGTCATATTTCCTCTAGCTGCCCTAATAAGGCTTTGTTCATCAAGGGGCAAGAGGATATGGATGAAGAAGATAATTGTGATGATAAGGTATATGAACCCAATCCTGATGATTTTCAAGATCTAAATGATGAGGATGATGAGTCTAACTTGCTAGGATGTGTTAGGTCTATATCCACTCAAATCAAGACAACTAGGTTAGGTGTGGTTAGATGTGCTTTAACACAACCTAAAGGAACTGAGGATTGGAGAAGGACTGTTATTTTTTACACTTACATTAAATATGGAGATAAAGGGTGTAAGATCATCATAGACAGTGGTAATTGTATCAATACAATTTCCTCGAGTAGTGTATTTCGCTTAGGCTTAAAGTCTGTTCCACACCCTAAACCCTATAATGTGTCTTGGGTTAATGATACATCTATAGCGGTCAAAGAAAGATGTCCTTTTCCCATTAAGATTTTTGACTATCATGATGAAATTTGGTGTGATGTCATTCCCATGGATGTAGGGCACGTCATTTTAGGTAGGTCTTGGTTATATGATTTGGACGTTATAATCTTTGGACGATCAAATTCTTGTTCATTCACTTTTCAAGGTAAAAAAATCCAACTTATTGGATTACCCCCAAGGTCTAATGATAATAGTCAGAAGAATAATAAAGCGAAAGATGGAGGGCTTAATTTAATAAGTCCTAAGGAGTTTGATAAGGAGATTTGTGAGGAGTCTATTGTGTTTGCTGTAGTGGCTAAGGGGATTGTAGAAGACTTTTTAGAGGAGCCACCTGAAGAGGTAAGAGAAGTGTTGAGAGAATTTTTAGATGTTTTCCCTTCTAAACTACCTGATGCTTTACCCCCTGTGCGTGATGTTCAACACGCCATAGATTTTGTCCCTAGGGCCACATTACCAAACTTCCCTCACTATAGAATGAACCCGAGTGAACATGCTGAATTGCAAAGGCAAGTATGTGAGTTGTTACAAAAGGGATTTATACGAGAGAGTTTGAGCCCTTGTACGGTACCTGCATTGTTAACACCCAAGAAAGATGGATTATGGAGAATGTGTGTCGACGGTCGAGCCATCAATAAAATTACAATCAAGTATTATTTTCTAATTCCTCGATTGGATGACATGCTAGATATGATGGTACGAGCCCAGATCTTCTCTAAGATTGACTTGAAGAGTGGGTATCATCAGATTAGGATCCGTCCGAGAGATGAGTGGAAAACAACATTTAAGACTAAGGATGGTTTATATGAATGGCTAGTCATGCCTTTTGGCCTTTCCAATGCACCAAGCACTTTTATGAGAGTAATGACACAAGTGCTTCGACTATTTATGGGAAAGTTCTTGGTGGTATACTTTGATGATATTCTTATTTATAGCAAAATCAAGGAAGAGCATTTCGATCATCTTATTCAAGTTTGTACCACCCTAAGAAAGACAAGTTTGTTTGCAAATGTTAAAAAGTGTTCCTTCTTTACAGATCAGGTGGTCTTTTTAGGGTTTATAGTGTCATGGAAAAGAGTCTCTGCTGACCCCTAGAAAGTCCAAATGATAGTAGATTAGCCTGAACCTAAGATTATTAATGAGGTTCGTAGTTTTCATTGGCTTGCAACTTTCTATCGTTGTTTTATTAAAGGATTTAACACCATCATGTTGCCTATTATAGATTGTTTGAAACAATGTGAGTTTAAGTGGAGTGAATGAGCTAATAGGGCATATGAGGAGGTTAAAAAGAAAATGACGGAGGCCCAGTAATGCGGCTACCTGATTTTACTAAAGTGTTTGAAGTAGAATGTGATGCTTCGGGAGTCGGTATAAGTGGAGTACTTAGTTAGGAACGTCACCCTGTAGCCTACTTTAGTGAGAAACTTAATGAGGCAAAAAAAAAGTACTCAACTTATGATAAGGAGTTTTATGTGGTGGTTCGGGCCTTGCGTTATTGGTGCCATAATTACTTGTTACTACAGGAGTTTGTTCTTTACTTCAACCATGAGGCCCTCCACTATCTTAACTCCCAAAAAAAGCTTAATTATAAGCATGTTCATTGGGTTGAATATTTACAAGCACACTTATTTGTTTTGAAACATAAATTTGTAGTAGAGAATAAGGCTGCAGATGCTTTGAGTCGTCGGGTAACGCTGTTATCTGTAATGAGTGTTGAAGTCACAGGATTTGAGAGACTCAAAGAGGAGTATGAATCTTGCTCAAAATTTGGAGAAATATACTTGACATTGAAGGATGAGAATCACCGTGTTATAAATGGTTATCACCTGAAGATGGATACTTATTTTGGGATAATAAGCTTTGTATCCTGAAAACATCCGTGTGTGATTTTTTGATATGAGAGATTCATGCTGGAGGTTTCTCAGGACATTTTGGAAGGAATAAAACCATCGAAGAAGTGGAACGCCAGTTTTTTTGGTCTAGTTTGAAAAGATATGTCGCTAAATTGGTAGGTCAATGTCGAACTTGCCAACTAGCTAAGCATAGAAAACAAAATACTGGTCTTTACACCCCATTGCCCGTTCCTACTTACCCTTGGCAAGATGTGAGCATGGATTTTGTGCTTGGGCTTCCACGTACTGCAAAGAAACATGATTCTATTTTTGTGGTTGTCGACCGCTTCTCTAAAATGGCCCATTTTATTCCTTATACTAAGACTACAGATGCTTTCAAAGTTGCAAAACTCTATTTTGATGAGATTGTCAAGTTGTATGGTCTTTCTCAAACCATAGTTTCGGATAGGGATGTTAGATTCACAAGTTATTTCTGGAAAACCCTTTGGCATATGGTGGGAACCAAATTGAAGTTTTCTACTGCTTACCACCCCCAAACTGATGGTCATACTGAGGTAGTTAACAGGAGTTTGGGCAACCTTTTAAGGTGTCTAGTGAGTGATTATAATCAGAATTGGGATCTGATTCTTCTTACGGCCCATTTTGCCTATAATAGGTCTATCAATAGGTCAATAGGCATGAGTCCCTTTGAAGTTGTACATGATTATAAGCCTCGGAAACCTTTAGACCTTCTTCCCATGTCCCTTCATGCTAGAGTGTCTGAGTCAGCCGAGTCTTTTGCACGTAGAATTCAGGATTTGCATATTGAGACCACTAAACAGATTCAAGCAAGTAATGCGCAGTATAAACTTCAAGCTGATTTACATAGACGACATAATGAGTTTAATGTGGGAGACTATGTTATGATACGGATTAGACCCGAGCAGTTTCCTTTAGGAGCTAATCGAAAATTACATGCACGTAGTGCCGGGCCTTTCAAAGTGCTACAACGGGTTGGTCCAAATGCTTATGTTCTTGATTTACCACATGATTTTGGCATTAGCTCTAC
This sequence comes from Populus deltoides, assembly GCA_015852605.2. Taxonomy (NCBI): domain Eukaryota; kingdom Viridiplantae; phylum Streptophyta; class Magnoliopsida; order Malpighiales; family Salicaceae; genus Populus; species Populus deltoides. The sequence continues at coordinate 9,412,603 of CM027570.2, forward strand.
ATTTAATATTGAGGACCTAGTTGTATACCACAAACCACTTTCTATTCTAGATGATCCATTTGAGATACCACTTAACTCCCCTTCTGATGATCCTATTGAAACCTCTATCCCTTTCACCTTGACATCAGCACAAAAGGATAATATTGATGCTATTCTGGATGAACAAGTTGTTTTTAACAGGAATGATGAGGTTCAACGGTTTCTAGTTCGCTAGGTGGGTTGACCTGACTCAGATTGCACTTGAATTACTAGAGATACTTTGCAGCAGCTTGACCCAGATCTTTGGGAGTACTATCGGAGTCGGCCAGTACTACACTCAACGAGGTCAAGTTTCTCTAACCCTGGGAGAGTTGGTGGGGACACCAGACCCACATCACAAACTACATGAGTATATGGACGGAGACGACGTAGGATGGCCCAGCCTGTCACGCTTTGGTTGGGAGACTAAACCCATTTGGGCCTATTTCATTGTTATTTTATTTATTTAGCCCATTTGGGTCTACTTATTGTTATTTTATTATTTATGTTAAACAGTTTAATTTGATGGACCGAGCTCAATAGCGGGATGTTTTAAGGTTTACTATTTATATGTTCTTCTGTCATATTGAGAGACAGTTTTGATGATTAATAAAAATATTGCAGATTTTATATATCTCCAATCCCTTTTCTTTTCTTCTTCAGTTTTTTTTTTCTAAAGCTTTTTTCTGTTCTTGCATTAATTTTATTATTTATTGTTCCGCATCAGTTAACAGTAAATTAAGAGTCATAAAGCAATTTTAAAGTACCGAGTTGCCATAGGTTTAGCCTTAGATTTAGCCTTTGTTATACGAAGGCTCCTTGTTCAACTTTGAGAGTCTGCAATGAATCATATGGTTTATTTGTTTCTTCTTGATTTTGATATGCCTACTATTCTGTTTGCTGAATACCTATCTCATGATCTTCCTTACAAGTTATCATCTGATGATGTTTTTATTACATCTGGTTGCACTCAAGTTATTGATGGTGCGTTGGTAATGCTTGCTCGCCCAGGTGCAAATATCTTGCTTCCATGGCCAGGCTTCCCAATTTATGAACTTTGTGCTGCTTTTAGGAGTCTTGAAGTTCGGCATTATGATCTTCTCCCAGAGAAAGGCTTTGAGGCTGATCTTAATGCTATTGAAGCCCTAGCAGATCAGAACACTGTAGCATTGGTTATTATAAATCCTGGGAATCCTTGCGGCAATTCATACTCTTACCAACATTTGAAAAAGGTTTGTGGTCAAGTATTTACCTCCAACTCGAAGCATCTTGCGATGTATATATACAAAAAATATTGAGATTTCTATCTGAGTAATGTCTCGTTTACTTGCATATTTGGATTTAGATTGCAGAAACTGCTGAAAAGCTTAAATTTCTTGTTATTGCTGATGGAGTGTATGGATACCTTGCTTTTGGTCGTAACCCATTTGTTCCAATGGGATCGTTTGGCCATTGTTCCAGTTCTTACCCTTGGTTCTCTTTCAAAGAGGTGGATGGTGCCTTGGTTGGCTTGTGACAAGTGATCCCTCTGGGCTCTAGCATGTTTAGAAATCCCAAGGTTGACTCCCTTACTTCTGATATGTGTGTGCATTGGCATAGCTTTTCTGCAGTATTGTTGTTATATGCAAGTTGCATTGATGTGTCCTTCTCAAACAGGTTATTTTCTGCTTTGACAGAGCATAAAAATGTTTCATTTTCTTTCCAGAAAGCAGAGTTGCAACCAAATTTTTTATATGGCAGGAATCATCTGCTTATTTTGTTCTCTTTGTCAATAATGTTTTTGGTCTGTTAGGCAGCAGTACCTGGCATTCTTGAGCAAACTGATGAGGTTTTTTTCAAGAGAACTATCAACATACAGAAGCAGACCTCAGATATTTGTTGTGATAGGATAAAGGAGATCCCCTTGTATCTCTTGCCCGCACAAGTCAGAGGGATCGATGGCTGTAATGGCTAGGAAAGAGCAGAATTTGCAACTCTCCATGTATTCAAGTGAGTGGGATTACAAATGGAGTTACACTAATTGAACTGCTTTTGCAATGCAGATGAAATTGAATCTCTTACTACTGGAAGATATCAGTGATGATATTGACTTCAGCTTCAAACTGGCGAGAGAGGAATCTGTCATCATTCTTCCAGGTTAGAAATGAACAGTTAAGCTGCCTTGAAAGAAAATCAAATTGTCTGTCCTGAAGCTTCTGATTTCTTGAAAATGATGTTATCAGACTCAAAGTGATTGATCCTAATACCACAGAGAGAGCGAGTAAATTCATGGCTCAAGTTTTACCATAACTGATACAACATAGCTTAAAATGTAGGGGTTGCTGCGAACAAGGCTCAGTTTGAAGATGACTTAAACAAGTAGATTTTTATATCCCTTGTTGATAATCTTCCTCCAATCCTCTGTTTCCATGAATAACTTGACAATTTTATGGTTTAAGAACCAGTAGCCCTCCTGCCAGAAGCTGGTTGTTACTTGCTTCCAAGCTGATGTTAGTATTCAAGACATGTATCATGGCGTTGAGCCATTAACCGAGTTGCAAGTGACAAATTCATTGAAAACATTGCTAAGAAATGGTATACGACTAACCATTGGTTCTTATTGCTTATGAAAAAAAGAAAGAAAAAAGAGTTGTGCATGTTACAGAGCTGAATCTGTCATAGCTCATATGGCTGCATGCAGCCATGCAGTGTAAATGAGAGGATTAGGAATTGAGGGGTAAATAAGTTATTTAAATCTTGAGATCTATGAATAGTTTTATATTAATTTACAAGCAATACTAAGGTGTCTTAAGTTTATTATTACTAGCAACATCAAAAGAATTGAGGGGTAATCCTGCTTGCACTGTGTCATATGAACAGTGCAAGCAGGTCCCTCTTTCTTTTAGCGTTTGTTTTTTGATTTTGATTTTGATTTTTTTTCTTTAACAATTAATTAATTTTAAATTATTTTTTATAATTTATTTTATTTTATTTTTTATAAAGTTATTATAATCTCAAACAAAAATTCTCATGTTTAGTTAGTGCTAGATTCTGTAAGCATTTATTTTTGTTATTATATAATTAAATAAAAAATAATTTAAAAAACAGAGCTATTAAATCTATTAGAGTCCATGACCCTGTTCACAAGATTAATGGGTTAAGTCATAAAGCTCGGATCGATCTAATATATTGTCATTTTACTATTAAAAAAATATCACTTTGATTTTTTTTAAATAGCCAAACACGTTTTTATTGATTATTTGGATAGCCATTGGACACGTCAAGTCAATTAGGTTACTGTAAGGCAAAAAAAATAAAAATAGTTTTTAAAAAATAAAGTTATTAAATCCAGAGATGAGTCCTTACTTGAGTTGCGAGTTTGATAAGTTAAGCTGTGAAGTTTAGATCGATTCAGTATGTTATTATCTTAATAAAAAAAATATATTTTTAATTTTTTTTAAATTAAACTATATTGTTATCGAATATCTAAATTATTTTTGGATCAATTAAGTTGATTTGATCATGGTACAACTCTCATTTGGTTAAAAATCAGGTAAGAAATTTTTAAAAATTGAACAGAATTCAATAATAATACAAGACAATTCATTTTAAACTACCGTTTAATTACATTAAAAATTGTTTTTTCTGGAGCAGCCAGCAAACTAGTTTATAGTTTATACATAAAAGAAGACTATTATCTATTAGATGTTATATGATTAATTTATTTTAAATTTTTTTTCATCTTTTTTAATCACATATTACTTAATAAATTAAGTATTTTTTCCCTCCCTATTTTGGTTTTGAATTTAATATAATAACATGGGACTAAAAACATAAAATCACAAATAAAAGAAAAACATGTGATTTTTTGGATAATTATCAAGAGATCATGGACCTGTTTGAGATTGTGATAGTGGTGATGGTTTAAAGTGTTTTTTATTTAGAAATACATTAAAATAATTTTTTTTATTTTTTTAAAAATTAATTTTAACACCAACACATTAAAACAATATGAAAATAAAAAAAATTATTTTAAGTAATTTATTTTAAATTTTTGAAAACATAGTGCAAACACTCTCCATAATTGATTGGATGAAACTGAGTAGTTGTGTTTCTATACCAGGATGAGAAATCTATTTTTTCATGGGGCATCTCACTTATTAGATGTTGTAAGATTTTAGTTGTAATTATATTTGAGTGAATTTTAAAAATATATTTTATATAAAAAAAAATATAAAAGTAATGTTTTTAAGTGTTTTTATTATAATATTTTGATGTTAAAAATAAAAAAATTATTTTAATATATTTTTAATCTTTTAAGAAATACCCTACACTATCATATCTAAAAACACAATTATTAAATTAAGAGGCTGTTTGGAATCACATATTTCACTAAATTTTGGATTTTGTTTTTGTTTAAAATTAATTTTTTTTATGTATTTTAAAATTTTTTAATATATTAATATTAAAAATAATTTTAAAAAATATTATTTTATAAAAATATATTTTTAAAAACAATCATTATATTTCACAGCCCTGCAAACTCTCTGCCCGCTGCAAAAAAGTCAACAGAAAATAGATTCACACCCTCTTACGAGACCATTATTTTGTAGTAACTATGAACATGGTCTCTTGCTGATTATTTCTTCAAACTTCTTTTCCTAACACTTCCTTTTCACTGAATTCTTTGCTTCTGCAATTATATCAATCAATTAATTTTTTTTATGGAATGTATTAAAAAATAATATAAATTATATTTTAAAATTTTATTTAACCGTTTAAATTATTAAATGGAGATAATTTTTTAATATGGTATCAGAGTCTTGAAAATCAAGCGGTTATGAGTTTGAATCTCATCATTCCTGTTTATTTGATAAAAATTAAGCACAAGGTACTGTGAATCTGTGCAAGTTTCAAATCCAACTTTCACTTGAAAATATGTGTTAGAAAATAATATAAATTATATTTGGAAATCTTACCTAGCAGCTTAAGTTATTAAATTGAGAAGATTTTTTAACAGGATAGTCTCCCTTAAGTTTTCAAAAATTTATTTTTTACCCAAATTATATTTCTTAATACTTGCTATTTAAAAGATAAAATATTTTTTTTATCTTTTTTTATTTTAAAAAGGATAAAAATATATCCCAAAATCTTTATATATATATATATATATATATATATATATATATATATATATATACACATATATATTCACCGCTCAAGTAAGTAATTATAGATTTATGTGTAATCTCGAGAAGTGTAACTCAAATGATCGGATTTTAGGTTTATTTTTAAGAGGTTATCAATTTGAGTCTCACAAATTTCAGGACCACTAGAGATTTATATAATCATTAATTTTAGTATTTATAAAATTAATTGAGATATGTATAAGCTGATCCCACACAACAACATTAATAAAAAAAATATATTTTGATTTATATACTTAATTAAAACTATATTTTACACAACTTCTTCTTTCTTTCATTGCGGGAACAGGGAGGGTGGGAGAGCTGACAGTGGCACTCTCTCTGATCTGCTCTGGGATGACACGATTGCGGGCCCTGGTACCTTGAGGATTCCTGTTCCTTACGAGGAGTGAGCCTCATAAAGATCAAATCAATGGGGCCAGAAAAATGATTTCAGATTCCTCGTTCTTATTGCTTATAGTTGCATGGCACGAAAAATTGCTTGCTCAGCTCAATCATGGTTCATTTTATGTTGAATATAATTTTAAAGTTTGTTGTGTCTTTTCTTTTGCGTTTACTCCATGTCTAAAGAGAATAGTTTTAAAATCTGATTCGGTCTGGTGGGTCGATCTGAAATCTAGAGATCTGAAATCTAGAGTTGAAATCGAGCCGGATTGAAAAAAAAACAGGTAAAGAAAAAACTTGGAGTGACCCGGCTGATTTAACGGGTTGACTAGACAAGACCTGGTCAAAAACCCAATTACAACCCGTTGACTTTTTTTTTTTTTTACTAAAACAATGTCGTTTTGATTTTTTTAAAAAAATTGACCCCAATGACCCGGTTAAACCCGAAACCCAGACCTTAAACCGGGTCGAGTCTAAAAACTATGCTAAAGAGCTAGAAAAATGAATATAATATTGTAATTAGCCTACTCACAAACTAAATTTTTTTTACTGCCAATTAAATCAAATTAGCTTCCTCAACCTTTGTATGTAATGGACTCTTCAGATAATCTTTCAAAATATCTTTAAAATACTTGTAAAAAATCATTCTCATTCATGTACTAGTTTTAAAATCTCAAAGTTACCAGTATAAATATTGGTTGAAGAGGGGGCTGAAAAGTAGTTTTCAGTCTTTTTAAACTATCATTGTTTAATAACAATGGGGTAACTTTGAGATTTTAAAATTAAGATGCTTTTATACTTTCTTTAATTCATCAACTTGCAAATTAACCTTGACAATAATCCTTGGTAAGGAAGAATTTTGTGGGTCTGCCAATATTTATACTAATGGTGTTTGATTATGCTTTTCAAATTTTTCTTTTAGGATTGTTAAACTTGAAGGAATTATTTTTTTAGAGTAGTGTTTGCAACAATGTTGTTGTTATTGTAATTAATATGATATTGAAACTATTAATTTTGAAAAACAACAGAAAATTGAATAAAAGGCAAATAATAACAATCTAATTGATTGTTTGCCCAATATAAAATCTCTTTCTATTTATTTTGTATAAACTTCAAAATTAATGATTATATCAAAGCTTGCCATGATGGAATTAAACTCTTACCAATACGAGTTCTATATTCTAAAACTTCAAACCACCATTTTTAACACCACAAGAAAATTTATATATAACAAGTCTTATTTTTTGATAAAAAAATTATTGCTCAAATAAAAGTCATCTTCCAACTCTAACAACCATTTAATAAATCTTTTCTTCAAAAAATTCTCATCAAAGAAAAGATTCTTATCGAATTCTAGAACATTTCTATAACCATGATAATTATTATTTGAGTTTTTAATGCATCACTCATTATATATGCCACTCTCTATGAAAACATGATGTTTATATAGATTTGCAAGAATAAATCTAAGATTTAATATGCCTTGAGATAAGTCTTTAAGCACATCCCTCTACTCGATATGATTCTTGTTTGTACCTCTTAATAGTCAAACTAGATGTTTTAAGCTAGTTAATATCATTTCCATTGTTTTCTCTCAACAATCTGGTTTTTATGATTAAGTTTCTTGCAATTCCTCTCGAGTCCTCATATTGCTCTAGATGACCTCCACTCTTGATACCATCTTTGTTTATCAAATAGATCAACATGCTCTGATATCAATCGATTCAATATATATCATGAATAAAAACTAGGGTTCTCAATGTTTCCATTGGTTACCACTATTAACTAGGTATTAAAAATATGTTGTGTTCAAGTTCTTTCCACTACTATGTCTATGGTATAGATTGGTAAATTTTTACCTCTTGCTGTGTTGGATATTTTATGGTCCAAATATTGTAAAATACATTGGTTGTCTCCAATGAATTTTTCATACTACCCAGTGATTGTGCATAAAACAAATATTGCTACTTTAATCCACCTTTTGTCCAAGTTGAAAAGCTAAGATAAATGGGCCCTATGTAAATTGAGAAATGAAATAAAAGTGTGGATGTCTCTAGTCTTCGTTTAGGCTGCTAGCTCAGTCCTAAACCTGAGAAAAATTGTTAACAAATTAGGCCCGTACTTAGCCCATAAAATATAGGGTCAAGAAGTTTTAACGCAGAGTGCAAAAGTTAATCAAAAGATTATAATAATTTTTGCATTTTAATTTTAAATTAATTTTTCATGTTTTCAGATAAATTTAATATGTTGGTATTAAAATAAAATTTTAAAAAATAAATAATTTTTTTTGATGCATTTGAAATAAAAAAACAGTAAATGTTAAACGATAGAAGGAATGATTAAACTAACAATCAATTTCCAATTTTCATGCTATGCCTATGAGATTCAAAGTGTGTTTGGAAACGCACTGTTAATTATGCTTTTTAAAAATTTAATTTTTTTTTTACTTAAAATGAATTTTTTTAATGTTTTTAGATTGTTTGGAAGTGATGATGTTAAAAATAATTTTTAAAAAATAAAAAAAATTATTTTGATGTATTTTTATGTGAAAAATACTTTAAACCACCACAACAAGGGCGAAGGCATGTTAAAGACTTGGGTGGGCTATAGCCCAGGTCAAGATTTTATCAATATGTTTTGACTAGTTTTATGTAAAAAAAAATTTATAATTCTCAATTGAGTCATCAAAAAATTCTGAAAATTTACGTGGGGTCTTCTAATATAATGCTTTAACTTGGGTTAAAATTTCAGAAGTTTTGGAGAAATTTAGAAATTTGATGAAAAATCACAATTTAATCAGTTTTATGTTATTGGGTGTAATTTTCAATCCAACAATCAATTGAGCTGAAATTTTACAAGAAATCTTAAAATATATCAAATAAAATCTGGTTAAATTTTTAGGATGAACGGAGTTTGGTAGTGCTACAAAAAAAAAAGAACCGTCAAATAAAAGCAAAACGACTCATTAAGAGTAAAATGATTATTTGCTATTAAAAAATAAAACGAATCAGCTTTTCCTTCCTTTTATATATTGCCGACTAGGCAGAAGAAGAATAAGAAAAAAAAAGAAGAAAAGGTTAGAGAGAAATAGAGAAAAGTAAGGGAAAAACATAAAAAAATCCAAGGAAAAAAATAAGAAAAGTGAGAGAATAACCTTGTAAATTTACAAAGTCCAACTTATAAAACACTAATATAAGGAAGAATTAAGTGAAGGAAGGATGAATTGAGAGAAAGAAAAAAATTTAATTACTTTGTTCTCCGGTTGACATGAGATTATTATTTTATCTCTGTTGAGAGGTTGTTATAATATCAATTCAGATTTGATTATAAATAAATTATATTTCATAAAAAATCAAAAAAATAACTTTAATAATAAATTTATTTTTACTTTCATTTTAATTTTATATATTTTTAAATTTATTTTTAAATTTTATATACTTTCAAACCTACCTTTTCTCTGTCTAGGATAGGTGGCTGTATACGCCCCAAATAGCGATTCTTTCCACAGCACTCCATGAGTCGCAAAAACTCACCATTCAAACTTTTATTAAAGCATCTTCTCCTAACATGTAAAGATAAAGCAAACGAATAGAATCGCCTAACGCTAACGCGGAGAACAAATACTAAAATAAAAATTCCATTTTGATCGCAAAATAAAATAAAATAAAAATTAGGGTTAAGGAATTTGAGGTAAATCAAAAGAATGGCAACACCAACAAAAACAGGAAGGGAACAACAAGAAGAGAGCAGCAATGCGGGTGGGAAACCTGGACTTAGAAAGCCTGTCTTCACCAAAGTGGACCTGCTTAAGCCTGGAACTGGAGGTCATACCTTGACTGTCAAGGTCCTTAATTCCATTGCTGTCCTTCCAAAGGGCCGATCGGTCTCTCACCATCTCCGTCAGTCACGAATCGCTGAATGTCTTATTGGGGATGACACTGGTTCCATCATCTTCACCGCAAGAAACGAACAAGGTTCCTTTTTTCTTTCTCTCTCATTTATTTATTTATTTCTGAAGAAGAAGATGTATCAGCACGTTTTTTTTTTTTTAATTTTTGGTTTATGATTTGTTTGTTTTTTTAACATTTAATATTTTCTGCTTGTTTGTTGAGCGTGAAGGATAAATGGTGCTTAAATTTATGCATGTATGTTTCAATGGATGATATGCCTTGATATAAGACATCTTTGGGCTCTCTTCCTTTGCACAAGAATCTTAGGATTCATGATGAATTTTTCTTTCTCACCCTTTCCGCTTAGGAAAAGAGATGAAAGTTTAGGATTTGGAATTGTTTTTGTTCCCATAACTGAAATTATCGTTGCATCTCTGTGTTGAATTTGGTTCCTTTTGAGATTGGAAAAATGATTTCGGGCCTTGTTTTGAAATGTCATTAAAATTTACGTTTGCATTTTAGAGTATGATGATAGAAGATTCCCTAGAGTATGATGCCAATCACTATATAAACCGTAGTCCTGGTTTAACAAGTATGATCTGCGACTCTATGAAGCGAAATGATGTCAATTAGGTCTGGATGGGGAACTGTAGCCAAGTTAATATTAGCGGTCTAGAGGCTTTCTCCTCAACATGACTTGCAAAAGGTAGCCAATTACGCTTAACAACTCCCATTTTAACTTGTGCTAATAAGAAATAAAAAGCATGTTCTCCAATGGCAAAGGTTGAATTATCTGTGAATCTATAGAATATTGATGGATAGTGGTTTTCTCTTAAGTCGACTGCCTACTTAGCTAGGAATGGTTGCAATATTCATAGCTACAAAAAATAAATCAATCTATGTGCGCATGCATGCGATCTTGTTGTGAATATGGTTATTATTTTTATGCAATAGATGTGGATGAGTGCTAGATTTGTTTTGTTCAATAGAGGAGGCTATGTTTAACTTGATGGGTGGAATCTGATGTGCTGCATCAGAGGTGGTGTTCTCCACATCTTTAGTTACTGCTTATATTATGCACTCTGGTTCTGCTCTGTGAATAAGCTGTAATTGATGGAATTGGTTTTGCAGTTTATGGCTAATTGGCTTTGTGGATGGTCTGACCAAGATCATTCTTGTTGGGTTTCATCAACATGCAATATTAATGGTGTACAACCTCAAGTCTATTAGTGAATGAACTTGTTGCATCCCCCTCCTCTATTTAGTGATGATCTGTTGCTTTTGAGCCTTGTTTTCCAAAAACTTAAACTATAGTCTTAGTGTTAAATTATATTTGTTTATAGTTGAGCTTGTTGACTGGAGTGGATATCTTCTTTTTCTTGCCCAGATTTCAGTGGTGCAACAAACTTTAATTCAGTGAGATAGCTCAGATGGGATGTTTAATATCTAGATGCTCTCTGCTTAGGGGATTTATATTACTGGTCATGATTATAGTCTTCTAAATTGTCACTACAATTTTCATAATTGTCTTCGAATTCAAATGGTTTTGGAAATTGTGGAACAAGCTGGATATGGATAAAAATGTAGATTCTTTGTGATTTAAAGTTTATTTGTTAGAACCTTACAAATGTCCCCATTACTGGCTGCTTTATTGTTCTAACAACCTTTTCTTTCTTTCTTTCTTTTTCTCAGTTGATTTGGTGAAGCCAGGGACGACTGTAATCCTCCGCAATGCAAAGATTGACATGTTTAAGGGATCTATGAGGCTAGCAGTTGACAAATGGGGTCGTGTTGAAGTCACTGAGCCTGCAGAATTTGTAGTCAAGGAAGACAACAATCTCTCTCTTGTTGAATACGAGCTTGTGAATGTTACAGGAGAGTGATAGGGATCTCTTGGCCAATATATTGTGATACAGAGTAGCTTCAGAAATCTAAAAATTATGGTGGCACATTTCTAATTCCGAGTAATATTGTATGTGGTGAGAGTAGCTTCGGAAATCTAAAAATTATGGTGGCACTTTTCTAATTTCGAGTAATATTCTTATGTGGTTTCAGTTTATTTTGTGGATGGTTCATCTAGCTTGAAAATGGTTCATAGACATGACGAAAACCAAAGCAATGCTGCTTTCTTTTCCTCTTTTAACTATGAATGAAAAATATTTTTTGAAAGTGTTTTTTTTTTTTGTTTAAAAATATATTAAAATATTTTTTTAATATTAATTTATTAAAATCATTGAAAGATATTGAAAAATATTAATTTGATATATTTTCAAGTTAAATATATTTAAATACAATTTGAAATACAAAAATAAATAATTTAAAAGAGGTTTTTATTAGTTGTTATATTTATTTATTTTTTCATTCAAATGCAATTTAAAATGTAAAAATGTGGGCATGGCATAACAAGGAAATTGGAACGACATTTTTTTTCTTCCATATGATGGCTCACAATGAGACCTCATACCAAAAAAACTAAGATGCTGTGTATATAGACAATAGTAACTGGTTTGTTGAGGTGATGTTTTTCCTTCCTTTTCTATTAATTTCCTTTTAAAATCACTCTAGCATTTAAATTTTCATAGTTGTCTTTTTAGTTTTATATATATATATATATATATATATATATATATATATATTAATTTTAATCTTTATTTTTGATTTTTTGTAAAGTTTTTAATGTTATCATTCAATCCTAATTTATTTTATATATATATATATATTTATATATATATTTTTTTTTTTCAATTTGATCTTTATTTTTTTGATTTTGATTTTTTTTCTTGATCCTTTTATATATATTTTTTATTTGTCTTTAAATTCATTATTCAATTCAAATTTATGATATATTATTTTTTTCAATTTGATCTTTATTCTTTTAATTTCTATTTTTTTATCCTTTTATAAAATCTTTATTTGTTTTCAATTTTAATTTCATTATTCGATTCTAATTTTTGATTTATTATTGTTTTTTCAATTTGATCTTTATTTTTTTATTGCTCTTTTTAGTTCTTTTGATAAATTAATTCTTGATTTCAATTTCTCCCTTCAATGGAAGATTTGTCGTTGTCCTCTAAGTTATTTTTTTTTTCCAGTTTTGATTATCATTCTTTTAATTATTATTTTTTATTTTGGATTTTTTTTATATAATTGGGTTTTTTTTTTCGATGTTATCCTTTAATATTTGATTAGTTGAAAATTGAACTTTATAGTTTTACCAGGTATGATGCTTCCGATGTAATGACTGGAGTTATGAGTTTGAAAAGTGAAGCGAGTTGAAATGTTTTTTTTTTTTAATAAAAAGACTTATTTTCTTTTCTGATTTTATCATTCAATATTATTTATTTTTTTTTAATTTTTTAACCGGGGACATAAATTTTCTTCTTTCTTTATAGTGTGCTTGTGGCACTTGAACATATTTTTTTTTTATGAAAAAAAAAGCTTTTACAGTGTAGCGCCGACCTGTATCTAATCGTGAGCCCATCACATGGAATCTTTCGCAATATAAACCATTATTTTTTGCAGATAAAAATACCTATAGATTTCAGCAAGAGGGAAGCAAAGCAAGCAATAATCAAACCAAATCTCATTCTTAAGAGTCATGTTGAAGTTTGAACTCAGTAACAGCAGTCGTTGCATAGCCACCATTTTTGACCCAATTTTCTATCGAAGTAAGTTAGGGTTTTTAGAAAGAAATAATAAAAAGGGGTATTCGTCTTTGAAAGACGACAGTGTCCTCTGTTTTGCTGCTAGAAGCACAGTGTTTGGGATCAACATTTATTTAGTTTGCTTTCTTAAACTGGCCAAAGCACAGAAATTAAGTTTACACATGCATTCATAATTCATCAATGTTAATCTTGTTATTGAACATTTCAAAGAACAACAAAAAAGAAAAGAACATATGGAGATAAAAACGTCTCATTCATTCACTCATGAAAGGGCTAGCTTTACCCATAATTAATATATAAATAAATAAATAATTATAAACATAGCAACTCATAAGTCGCAATCATATATTGAGTGTGTTTTTGGTAATGTGTTATATGATATTTTTGTAAAAGTATTTTTCAATTAAAAATATATTAAAATAATATTTTTTTGAATATTTTATTGGACCTTTATACTTTGGTCTGTTTTTTATTTTCATTCTAAGATTTGAAAATTTTTAGTTTTTCTCCGTAATTAACCATTCAAGTCAAATTGCTCGAAAATATATTTTTATCCTTGTATATAATAAATATAAATTTGCACACTTTCCTCACAAACCTCATTTCTCTCTCCCAAACATGATTTCTCTCACCAATATCTCTCTTCTCTCCCTCTCTAATAACACGATACACTCATACAAAAACATTAAATCTGAAGTAATGTCTTTATTTTTTATACTTAATCTCTTCACTTGAGTATCAGGAGCTAAAAAGCTCTTGTGAGTGTTATTTTATTCAACTTTTTTTTTTCCTGGGAACAATAGATAACAGTAGAGAGAGGTAAGTTTTTTAAGTGAATCCAAATTGAATGACTTGTGTGTGTTTATTGCATGTTAAATCAATTGGTAATGGTTATAATATTAAGTGTTGTAGTAATGTTTAAATTAAATTTTATACTTGTAATGCATGTCTTATGAAGAAAATATAAAAACTTCTAATTTGATCAAGTAGGGTTCCTGTAAATAATAACCTTAATGTTTAAAATTGTGTGCTTTAGTCTATCTAAGTTGTTGCAAATTTATATGCTATTAGGATTTGATGATTTTAACAATATTATTTTAAATGTATAGCTGTTAATTTTGAATTGTGTTTTACATTGTGTGTTGGTAGTTTTTATGGTTGTTTTTGGCAGTGTGTGTATTGGATTGGTGTGTGTGTTGGATTTATGTGTTAGGCAGGTAATTTTAGACAATGTGTGTTTGCATGATTTGTAGTGAAGAATTATTGTTTCAAAGTTTTGGAATGTTTTTATAAATTGGTGTAAGTAATGTTAGTTTAAGTGATGTTTTTTGTTGGGTTGAAATGGTGAACAACACTGGAGAATTATTGCATTTGGTTGAAACTGATGCATAAATCTTTTATATGAACTTTTATGTTTTTAGTTGTCTTTGACTTGATCAAGAATTGTTGTTGGATATATCATATTATGCATGATTTTAGTGGTATTTTTATAAATAGTAAGGCAATGTGCAACAACAAGTTTTTCAATAAAAAACCAAAGGCAACACAATCTTTTTCTCTTATTTTTAGTCACCAAAAGCACTTTAGTCATTAATATTACTATAATGGCAAACATATAAATAATAATTGACTTTTATTTTCGAGTCAAAATATCATATGTAAAGTGTAATGAAGTTACTAATATTTAAGAGGAAAATTATATTTCACAAAGTATGAGTTTTGTAATTATCTCTTTCTTATTTATTTTTGACACTGACATATAAAAAATATATCAAAGACCTAAAAAGCATCAACTTGATGTTGTTTTTTAGGCAAAAATCAATTTGAAAAACACTTCAAAAGCAGGTTGAACTATGATATTAAACGAAGGTTAATTCTTCTCAATACTTAACAATAAGCTCCTCATTAAGTTATGTTTGATATGATTTTTAGATTTTGAAAGTTGATTTTTAACTATTTATTTAAAAAATTCATCAATATATTTAATTAGAAAATAAATTTTGACATAATAAATTAAGTCAGAATTTTGATTTAATCATAAAAAAATAACTTTGATTGATGAATTATAACTTAGGTTTCTTTCTTACTTTAAAAATAAGAACTTTAAGTTTTTTCATAATAAACATACTTCTAACATAACTCATTACTATCATAAATAATAAATGAAAACTAGTGATGAAGTCGTGAAAACTTCAGACTAAATTGGGCTTTCCATAAATATATTTTGGACTGGAGTGTGTTAGTTTAAATGTAGGTTTTGTCTTTAAGCTTGGTTTTCATTGCAAAATAAATCCCTTATCAAAATAAGAAACCATATGATGTTTAAGTCAATAAATGTAGGATAAGTAATGTAGCAGCCTAATAGCCGGTTGCTAACATGTTATATGCGTTTTGAAGCATCAGACTCAGAAGTGGGCTCGCATCACCAAGAGTAAAACCATGAGGGCGGTAAGGCTTAAAACGGACAATACACGGCATAATTGATAAATGTTTTGAATGACTATTCTTTTGTTAATGAATCAACAATTATAAGAATTACGCCAATATATTCAATTGACACTCTCTTTTTTTATTCAAAACTTAAATATATAATACAAATTCATAAAAATAATTCACATAAACATTGAATGTACATCGATGATCTCCTTTGGGCGAAGCAACAATATAATAATAATAATAATAATAATAATAATAATAATAGAAAAATTTGATTTAAATTGAAAATTATATATGCACGAATTAGATGTATTTACTATCTTTGGATATGAAAACAACTAAAAGCACATTTTAATTACTAACAATTATGCTAATTAATCACATAACAACTAATCAATATTTGAGCGATTCTAAAATGTCTTATAGCTATGAACTTCAATTTACCCATAAATAAATAATCATCATGATATTTATATAAGCATTGAAAATAAAGGGTAATTTAAAAAAAAACATTACACAATTCAGAATTTATTTGTCTTAAGGATTTGATCACTTTGGTGATTAACAAATCATTCATAATATAAATTTCAAATTATAAATATAATACCCATACATAAAATTTTTAACATATAGGTATAAATAGTTCATGTTCTTAACTTTAATTTTATTATGCTTAACACATAAATAACAATTATTTTCATGTTAGAAATAGGATAAAATGCTAATCATTGCAAAGACTCTAATGCATGAGCTTTTTAGAAAGATATATTTTTTTCTCAATTAATTTTATTTCTTTCTATTTTATATTTTCTTATTCTTCATTATAAAGCTTTTCTAGTTTTTTTTTTCTAGTTTAATTTTCCTATTCAATATTATTAGTGTTTTCTAATTTTTTCTATATAAAAGGTTATATTAGCCTTTTAGCAAGTGGATACATGAATGAATAACATTAAGTATTTTGAGAGTCTTTCTATATTTATAGTGTTCTTGGTTTTTTCAAGGTTTTGACTTATAATAAACCCATTATCCCTCGCTCTTGTCTACGTTAGACTCTATCCTTGTATAAATGCTCATTATTATAGAGGACTTAAGATTAATCTTTAAACCAACAATTTAGTTTGGATAAATAAAATAAAAATATGGAAGCCTAATATAGAAAAATTGTTCTAGATATAGTGGTTAGGTTTTTAAACTTTCATCCCGACCAACCATTCCCCTCCTATAATTCTAGTTCTAGTAAAAATTAGTCTTGTGGCTTGTGTTACACTAAGGACCAAAACAAATCTTAGTGATAAAAAAAATGTGAAGAACCGTAAGTGTGTTTCAAAAAAGTTAGAAAAAGTCATGATTCAAGTTATATACCTAGCTGAGTCAAATAAGCTTATCTTATCTAACGATATCATATTCATCTAATGAAGAAAGAAAAAAAGAATGCTTATGATAAAAAAAACATTGAAGATACATTTCAATCTAATTGAGGGCTGCACAAAGAAAAAAAGGAAAAAAAATAACACAAGTAAATCCGAGTGCACTTGCCAAACATGAAACCTGTTCATGAGGCCACGATAATTTTTAAAGAAACTAGAAAAAAAGATAGAATGTAAAGTGTCGACGTATAAAATTGAAAAATAAAATCAGTGTAAAAAAAAGAAAGCCGATATCATCCAATTTAACCTTTCAAATCTGTGGTCTCGGTTATAAGCCTAGTGTAACCCAACTGGAAAAAACAACAACCCTCAATTCCCAACCAACCTAAAGTTAGAGGACAAAATTGAAAAAAAATCAAGTCGACAAAAGACTTAAAAAAAATAAGAATATAAAAGAATGATGATCAAATGTTAAACAAAAACATTTGAGGAAAATAACACTCATTGATTTAAAGGTGAAATTAAAAGAAATCAAACATTTTACAAAATAAATAAAAACTGAAAATAAAAAAAGGATCAAATCTAAAACAAAAAGAAAAATAAAAATAAAAAGAAAAATAATATTTCAATGAAGGATGAAATAAAAAATAAATTTAAAGTTTATAAAAAGGAATCACGATGAAAATAAAACAATAAAAAATAAGAAAACCAAATCATAAACCTCAACAAAATAAGAGGACAACATGAATTTTTTAATTGGACAACACGCTTTTGAAGGAAAAGAAAGAGAAAGAGAGAAGACAAAGGCTAAGCATACAAATTTTTTTTATGGTTCAACTTTATGTTGATATTATGATAAATGCAGATTCTAATGCATGCAAACATGGTCAAGGAATCCAAGAATGTTATGATGAAAGAATATGATATGATAGATTTTGGGCTTATGAGGTATTTTCTTGGAATTCAGATTTAGTAATCAATAGAAATATGTTACAGACAAGTTGCAAACAAGTAGCAGTTCCTATAGAAATCAACGAAAAATTACAGTAAGATAATGGTGTAGAGAAGACAGATTCAAAAAGTTTTAAGTTCCTTAACTTATCTCACAAACACAAGGCTATATATAGTTTGATATGTTTTATTTTTTTCTTAGGCTCGAATGTGATTTCATAGAGTTCAAGAAAGCAAAGTTCAGTTGCATTATCACCAGCTAAAACTGAATATATTGCAGCTAATGAAATTGTTTATAAAGCAATTTAGTTAAGAAGGATTCTTACTAATTTACGCCAGAAACGTCCTTTAGAATCTACTGTCATTTTATGTGAAAATATATATGTTAGCCATAGCCAGGACTAAGAACTTAGTTTTTCATGCAAGATCAATGAATATTGAATTGCATCATCATTTTGTTCATGAAATGGTTAATTAAAAGGAGCTTTATCTGGATTTCATCAATATAAATGATCAACCAGGAGATGTTCTCATCAAAGCTATATCTTCAGAAAAGTTTCAGCAGTTCAAGAAGTTCTTAAAAATTACAAATTAAAAGGGAGTTGAAAAGTAATTTGTATTTTTCTATATCTATATTAATTATTATCAGTCAAAGGTATTAATTTATGTCTTTTGATTTTTCTAAACTTTGGAGCAATTGTATCTCTAGATTTATTAATCTACAATTATTTCTTAATGTTTTTAAATAGAGTTTTAAAATTAAATATAAAACTTTATAAAATACAAATAAAACACTTGTTGAATTTTGGATGAATAGAAGAAAAATAAAAATCATTGCTCTCCAGGATTATATCTTTTATGCTTAATATTTAATTATCTGTCACTTCTTTTAATAGTCATGTTGAATAAGAGAATAATTAATTAGTTTAATCACGTAATTACTTGAGATATGGAACCAAATACCATAGTTAGAACATCTATTATTAGTTTCCCAAACGGTTCTTTCATTTCACAAAGCTGCTATAACTTGGATGAGAAGAGAATCAATCATTGAACATACAATAAATTAAAGAGAAAAGGGTTATACAATTATGATTCAAAAGAAGAAAAAGAACAAGAAACCTTTCCAATATCTTCTCCCATAAAATGAGAATCCACAGCAAGAGCAAGAGCAAGAGCAAACTATAAACAAAAAAGCAGAGTACAATAACAAGAAAGAAAAGGAAGAGAAAGCTTACAATATTTAAATCCAAGCATAAACAAATTGATTGGTACAAATGAGCCAAAGCCAAGGGAGAACATATAAACATGGAAAACTCTCAAATATTAGTGAAAGAAAACATATTCCAAGCCATGAAGAGGGAAGACGCGGCTGTGAATTCAACTATTCATCTTAAACAATTGGATCCACGGTTCAGACGGAAAAGAATGCACAATGAATCTCCCATCTGCTTTAGCTATATACCATCAAAACCATGGTGCCACCCACATCAACCAAAAGTTTATGGGTTTTCTTTTCTGTTTCTTTTTTCCCCTAAATCTCCTCAACCCTGAGCCTCCAACCCCATCCACGCCTGTATCATGTCTGTCCACAACACCCATCTCTCTGCGCTACTCATGGTGAAGAAACTCAGATAGTAAAACACACCAGGAAAAAAAAGGGCAGAAGCAAGAGGATGTGTTGACGGTGAGTGATTTGAGAGATGAAAACACTCTCTCACTCACACATCAAATGAGAACTAATGTGGGGAAAAAAAAAGATGATGGCAGGAGACAAAGAGGAGAAAAAGCCATGGTGGCCAAATGACCACTCTTCAACTTTTTTCTGGTAGAAGATACTATAGAAAACTTAAATTTCAAGGGAAATGGGGAGGAAGTGCACTTCACTATCTTTTGACTTCATAATTCATTGAAAATAATGCAAAAATTATTGGCTGGGATTTAATGATAGTTCTAAAGAGTTCTTCATGATAATGCATAAACAATGTAATATTTATTACACTTGCATTAAAATCATTAGAGTCTTATATTTTGAGAATTGAAATTTGTTTTTTGAAATGATGATAGAATATTGTTTAAAAAATAAAACTTTTAGTGAAGATTTTCAAAAAAAGAAAATTTGAGTATATTAACGAGATAAAAAGCTTTTAATTAGTGATGTATATTTTTTTTATCTTTATTTAATCATTTTTATTTTTTTTGGGTATATCTTCATAATGTTTTTAGTTTTTATTAAATAAATGGCATAGAAAAAATATTAGATTTTTTAACATTAAATATATTAATAACAAAATGAAAACATTTACTGGAATATCATTTTGTTTCAATAATTAATTAAATTATTATTTTTTTAAAAAGAAAATATAAGTTCCATGGAAATCATATTTAGCAATGCTTGAACATAACGTTACATGACATCTAGGACAGTTTCCTTTATTTAACACCAAACTAGGTAATTGATATGGAGCTTGAAGTGAAAATACAAAAACCAATCTCACACAGAAAACCTTCTCTTCTTTCTTTTCATTGAATTTGCTTGAATGACCATTGAATTTGCTTGAATGACATTGATCGGTCATGGTTTTTTAAAAACCTCATCATTTTAAAAGTCATCACACAAAAATTATAATCTAAAATGGAGTTATGTTTTGTAACGCCTCATTCTTTCATATGCATTTATAATTATTTTTCTATGATTTAATACGTAAAAATACGAGTATTTTTTTAATACAATTCTTGTAAAAAAGTCTACCGAAAAATTCGGCTGAGTCTCCCCTATACCAGGAGGTCCCAAGCACTGTTATTAAACCCGGACCGGCCCGGCACCCGGTCGACCTAGGGGCGGGTTTGTCAAAAGACCGGTCGGTGCAACGGCTCGGCCAAACCCGGTTGACCTGGTGGGTCAACCCGTGACCCGGGCGAGACCCGGTGTTTTTTTTTTGTTTTTTCAAATGTGAGATTTGAAAACCATTAATATATATACTCTATGTTCCCAAGAAAAAAAGTTATGTTTTTTTAATGTGGTAGAAAAAACCTTTTGATTTAAATACTTCAACTTAAAATGATAACATAATATCTTTTTTCAATGTGGGATAAAAAAAGGTATCTTTTTTCAATGGGAGATTTGAAACCCATTAGTATATATACTCTATGTTCACAAGAAAAAAAGCTATTTTTTTCAATATGAGATTTGAAACCCATTAGTATATATACTTTATGTTCCTAAGAAAAAAATTATCTTTTTTCAAAGTGAGATAAAAAATATTTTTGGTTTAAATACTTCAACTTAAAAGCTTAACATAATATCTTTTTAACGTGGGATAAAAAACTATTTAAAATATTCTTTTAAATTTCATTATTTACAATATATATAGCATATATTTACATGAATTTTTTTTTTAATTTTTTCATATAAAATACTAAAACTTTAATTTTTTTTTAAATTTTTCCGAGTTGACTCGAGTTGACCTGGGTTGACCCATGAAACTCAGGACCCGGCCCCTTGGCTGGGTCAACCCCTGGGCCAGGTTTAATAACTATGGTCCCAACATATACCCTGTTTACACTTCTAATATCTCACATCTCATAACTCAATCACGACCCAATTGTCCTAGGTCTCAATCCCACAAACATCATCATCATCACAACTATAATATTTATAACATATATTGAACAACAAATATCATTAGAGAAGAATAAATGAGATAAACACGCATTCATGGAACATGATTATATGAATTTCAGAGTTAAGTTCATCTATTCAATTTTAAACATCAATTATACAAATTAAGTTATATAAATGTTTTAATATTTCAAAATACAAGGATATACTCCCTAGAACTAGATAACAAAAAGTGAACAAAAGCTATGATCTACTCCTGTCGTGTATGCGATGGTCCTAAAACAAAATACATATTATTGAAACATGAATATCACAATAAGTATAGTAACACAAAGATCCAACAATTTTAAAAAAGCAAACATGTATTATTTCATATTTGTTTCCATTGGAACTCTTTCTCATTCAACTACTACAACCGTTACATTTTTCATTTTCAACTTCCATTCAAGATTCCATAAGATCAGCCATAATTATTTTTGCCTAACTCATTGCCAATACCAATTTCACCGGTATCATCATCACCTCGTAGGCGTTGATGCATAGCGATCCCCTTACCCGGGACCATAACATACACTAAATGTATGTCAGTGGATGCATGTATGCTAATTTCACCCATTAATATTGTCATTCTTTGTCCGACCATAGTTATCATTATAAATTTCCATTTCGAACATGAATCGTTTCTTTTGAAAGTTAAGATATATTATCACATGTTCCCCGAAGGGAAAGGATCCAAAATTTCACCCTTTAACGCATCTAAATAGTCACTTTAGGGACTTTTCGAATCTGTCGGCAGAGGTTGTATTCCGACCTCTCCTTAGATTGTTGAATATATTTAGAGTTCTAGAACTCTATTTCAAGCAAGGTTGGTCTCTTTAGAAATCTAAGACACGGGGCTACAAGTCCCATGAAAGGAGGAGAACCCAGTTTTGCCCCCAAAACACTCGAAATTATTCATCAACAAATCAGACCTACTGCCCTATTGGGTCTGTCATGACCTAGTCTTGGTTGGTGACCCATAATTGGAGTTCTATAGCTCCAAATTGAGTAAGACTAGTTTATTTAGTTAGTAAACATCCAAAACTACAATTACTATGAAGGAACCTAATTCTAATTCCCTCATCCTTCTACTCGAATTCTCTCCAAAAGTCAGGAGACGAATCTGTCCAGATTCATCAACCTTTCCATTTACACACAACATCTATAATTCAATTTTTTTTTCTTTTATCTCAACCCCTAGCCATAACACATACCATATAAGAGTGTCAAAAATTTGTTTTTAAGAGCCAATTTGTCCTATTTATTTCAATCTTTACTCTTAATGTCAAAATAGAACATTCTTATCGATTTTACGAACTTTGCGAACAATATTCTTCTAAACATAATCCTTGACATTTCAACATGCATTTTCCCCTTCATTTTGACACAATTAAACACACATCATCAAGCTAAATATATCAAATTAAACATCCGTTCCCTTTGATGCATAATTGACCGAAAGCATGGCCTTAAGGAACCAAGAGTTGTCTCATTCTTTTCATTCTAATTTCATTCAATTCACACACATTCACATAAAGAAAACAACCAATTATAATAAATTCATTAAGGAAAACCACAATTTCCCCCCTTTCCTTTTTGCTCTTTATATGGTCGGCTAACTTTCCTTGCCCCCACTCATGTGGCCGGCTTTTTATATCAATCTGAGTTGTCCTTAGAAATTAGGATAATAACCACAATAACCTTATACATTTTTTTTCCCGGCAACACTCATGACACTAGCCATCATGTTTAATCTTGTTTCCACTATCAAATATCTCATCATTTACTATCGTAAATCAACATGTAACATATACAAATAAAATTTTAGAATGTATTAAACTCTTCAAAATATAAAGAGGTGAGGTGGTAAACACCTACATGTTCCTCTTAGTGGTCCTATTCTGCTAGCTTGAGGTCCCCCAGTCGATGTCTCTCCTGCTCCACACAAGAGCAACATTTAATATCATTCATTCCCCTTCATTCCCCTTTTCATTGTTTTATTATCAACTAGCAAGCATCATTATATGATTTCATGCAAGATTTTCATATCTAAATTATATCATTATTTCACGTTCACATAGCCATTCGTTAACCTGAACCATGCAGACTTTTCCAAGCTAATTTCTTAACCCAAACTTACCTCACCTTAATCACTTTATTTGAGACTCCAATTTCCCATAAGTTTTTGTTTTGGGCCTGTCCAAATCAGCCCCTTAACACCCATTAGTAGGGCTGTGACAATAGCCTTGCTTTAGTTTCTTCAAGATATTTTTTATCCCTAACAACTTTACATTTAAGGTTGTTGTTCCAACCCCCATTTTGTTTTTTTAATTTTGGAGAGATATTTAGCCCCCCCTAAACATAGACTTTTAGGGCTGTCACAATATCCCCAAAGTCTCCTAAAAATTAAGTCTCTCTTTTGCTCCATTTCCTTTTAATTTTGGGGTTGTTTCAGCTTACACAAAACTAATTTTGACAACAGGTTCAATCAACCATAAATAACAAATGAATAATATTACAATCAATCCATACAGTCAAGTTATAATTCATTATTATAAGTATCACATATCCAAATATCAACTCCATCCAATGATGAAATTGCCAGACACATAGGTTTAACTGAACTGACCTAAAACTCGTAGACTTATTGTGCAAGAAGCATAACTTCTGTTTGGAGTAGTTGGTTAAGATCTCCACCGTTTAGAATCTATACAACATCAGGACGAACAACATATCCAAATTATAGCCTGATCGAATAGTGGATGGTGGAGAAAATGGTTGACGACTGAGACTGTCCAAAAGTGTATTTTCCAAGAACTTTACCTCCTGCGATATCTCTTAAACAAGGACTGATATAAAAGATCCCTCCAATGACAATGTACAAGATATGAAGGAGAACAACATATCCAAATATCATTCTAATCCAATGGTGGAATTGGTGGAGTTATAGCTGTCGGAATTTCTACCATTAATATGTCTTCCTTTTTGCCTCCTAAGTTTCCTTGTTCCTTCTTTTCTCTCTTGTTTCTTGTTGATTTCTAGCTAAAAAAACATTTTTCCAAACATAATTTTTGGGTTCCTCCTTGCCTTTTTCTCTCTTTTTTTTTTCCTCCTATTTTTCTGTCCAGCCATGGTTGAATGAAGAAGAGAGCTGCTGGAATTTTCCAACTGATCAAGCATATTTACAAAACTGCCATTAATGATTTGCCTGCTATTTTTCAGTCTAATTATCGATATTATTTGACAACCTTACCAAACTCCGATCGCTCTAGAAGTTTAACTATATATGACACTATATGTGAATGAGGCCCTCGTAAATGTTTAGTCCAATCTGACGGTTGGATTGAGCGTTATGCTTAATAACACTAAATTGGTCAGTAGATGATTTTTACACAAGAAAAATCCAAAGTTTCTTGTATAACCCTTTTATAAAACATATACATTAATCCTCTAAACCCTAGGGGTTATTTTATCATTTGTACATAAACCCCTAACCTTCTATTACTTGAACATTGACCACTCTTGGTCTTGCGTATTTATTTTATCCCCATAATTTTTTTCTTTCTAACAATTTAGCACTATATTCACTTTTCATTTCATTAATTTCACCTTTTTTTTTAATCTTGATTTAGGTTTCTTTAATTTAATTTAACTTATTTTACTATCAGTTAAATTTCTCATATTTTAATACCCTAGAAAAATTATAACCGGTGGTCTGCATGTTTTCTCTACGCCCAACCCCATGTTGGGCCCAAGACTCGTCCGCGCCTAACCATTCTTAGGTACAATCACAAGCTGAACCCAACTCTTCTCAGGTTCAACGTATAGCTAAAAGATCACTCCACATTAAACCTTTCATACCCCGGGTCTGGGCTAGTAATTATGATACCTATCACATCCCTTTAATTACGAACAAGCAGTCCATGCTTATATTAATTAGATATGATGATGCGAGTAGTAGAATAATATTATTTTACCATTACAAGATTACATCTCTACCCCTTTTATGTTGTATGAAGTAAGTCAAGTCAGGTAATATAAAAGGAAGCTTAAGTACACATAAAAAAAAGTTTCGAAACCTTATGCTCTTAGACAAAAACACATTCCTTCTTTTTCTTCCCTAACTTTTACATTTTCTTCTCCTTCTTCTTCTCCATCTTCATAAAAACTCAACAATACCTTCATTAATTTCTTTTTTCCACATAAAAATACCTCACTATAAATATCCTTTGAGGGTCTTCGGAGAGCCTCCCATCAATATCCTTATGGGTCTTTAAGGTATATTTACAACCTTTGAAGGAATCATTAAAAAAAAGTCAATGTAGTATAGAAATAAAGGTCTTAAAACACACTATAAATTATCTATAAAGATCTTAAAAAATAATTCTTTTCAGAATATTTCATGTGATTTTTAATTATAGGTAGGCATAACTTCTACGCCATTAGAGAAAAAAGAAGCAAAAGATTCCATTTCAGGCCTCTTCAAAGCCACGCCAATTTCAGTCCTTCGGTCACTTCCATTTTTAATATCCAACACTGAAAACGATCCAGTTCTATCTATGGATGTGAGCTCCACCTTCTCGACATTTCCCCATCCAAAATCCGTGTTGTAAAATTCCAATCCGGTCGATCCAGCAACACTAATTAGTTGCACTTCTGGTCCCAAACTTAACAACATCTCAAGCCTCTCATTTGAACCTTCAATGAGTCCCTTCTCCAATCCCTTTATGGAAGCACTAAGCTTCTCGGCTATAATAGCTAATCCATTTTCCTTTATAAAATCTCCGGCTTTAGAAACTATGTGATGAACCACAGCAGTGTTACCAAAATGATTTGGTGGAAGAGGAGGGTCTAAACGACTTCTACAATCCGCTGACCACACAAAATAAACCTCTCTGTCGGCATCTCCTCCTCTTGCTTTGACAAGACAGATCGATACATAAGAGCATGCCAGAACATAAGTGGAGAGATGAAGTCGTTTTGTAGGGTCTGTTGCTTCCGGGTGATAACGCAACACACTTTCTCTAAGCTTCTTAATGACTTCACTTGATAAATGAAAGGTTGCTCGAAGCAAGTTAGGTTGCACTTCAAGTTTCGGCAACGGCTTCACACTTTTTGGGTTCGAGTCTAACCTGATTCTAACCGTTTCCCTATGGTCGCCCACAAGTTAATGTACGCCTCCTCCAACCCTTTTGAGTCTTGGATACTTTTCCATTCAAAACTGGGGGTGATTTCTTCTGGCAATAAACGTGGGGCTTCACCTTTTTCGACAATATATTTGCATGTATAAGCCCAGGCTCTGAGGAACATAGATGCGCTTTTACCGTCAAATATTGCATGGTGCGTTTCCATACCAATGCAAAAGCCTTTGTTAGGAAATAATGTTACTTGTAAAGCCAATAATGGTGACCTAGTGTCAGTTGCGACCAATTGGGGAGCATGAGGATGCGATTCAACAGCTTCATGGATTCCATTGCCTATAAGGCGATCGAAATCACCATTACACTCGGCAAGGGTAACTGAAACGGAATCGTTTTCAGGATGGTAAACAAAGATGGGTCTGGAGGATTCAGGGGGCCATGTTAGGCTGCCGACGATAGGGAGGAAGTGGAGGAGTGCATGGGAAAGTGATTGTTTGAGACTGGGGAAAATTACAGAGTGAAAGAAGGTAGGGTTTGAATCAGTAAGTTTGAAGAAGCAGAGGCACTCAGATGGAGGAAATCTGAGACCTGACAGTTCAAAAAAAGTAGGAGAGAGTATTGTTTCGGTGGCTGACTTGGTAGAGTCATAAGCGGCAGCCACTTCGCAGATATCAAGTATCTTTACAGAGTTCGGTGATGCCATAGAGATAGCTAGAGAGAGATTGAGGGTGGGATATGTTTTTTTCGTTTCAGCTCTCGCTCCTTTAATAGAACTCGGCAACCAATAGTTTTCAGATTGATCGAAATGAGCCATTTCTGTTCCAAGAAAAAAAACAGAAGGAAAATAGCTGAGCCTGCTCCTTAGCATGATGTTCTTCTTCTCGTTTTGACTGATTGGTAATAGACTGATTGGTAATAGCTGAGCTTGATCCTTATCATGATGTTCTTCTTCTCGTTTTGACTGATTGGTAATAGACTGATTGGTAATAGCTGAGCTTGATCCTTATCATGATGTTCTTCTTCTCGTTTTGACTGATTAATTGGTACTTCTATCTGGTGATCCATGTAACTATTTTTTTTTGGTTAAAAATAATTTCTTGAAATGATATTTGATATTTGGTAATCTCATGAAAATTAAAAAATACTTTTTATTATTTAGTTATGTCATGATAAATAATCTGGAAAATAATTTATTAATATTTTTTTTTCAAGTTTATTAAAATAACAAGAAACAAATCTTACAAATTAAAAAGTTGAATGAGAATGAAATTAAAAAAAAAATTTCATAAATTATCTCAAATAAAATAAATAACAATCAAAATAATGGAGATCAAATCTAACAGATAAAAAAATTAAAAGATGATGAAATTAAAATAATAATAATTCTAATTTCATAAATTATTTCAAATAAAATAAGTAACAATCAAAAGAATTAGGACCAAATTGATAGATAAAAAATTTCAATTAAAAAATAATGAAAAAAGTAAATAACAATCATAAAAATTAGGACAAAAGTTAATATAAAAATCAAATTCTAATGGATAAAATTGAAAAAAAAAAGGATTCAAAACAAAATATATAGCAATAAAAAGTTTGAGGATTAAATTTTATATAATCAGCAAATAATATGATATTTCTAAATTTTTCACAACTTCTGGAAAGTATTTTCCACCAAAAATAAAATGAAAACACTTTCCTGGAACCCAAGTTAAATTTTTCTTTGACTGGAAAGTGTTTTTCATTGATCAGTTTTCTTAATGGTAAACAAACACATGAAAGTTTGAAAAGTAGTTTCCAGAAAACTACTTTCCGTGAAACAAATGGAACCTTAAAGTTCGGTTGTCGTGTTGATTGACAAATACAACGATGAGAGATAACAACCAAAAAAGTAAGTGTATCCTAAAACTATTTATTTTTTATACTCGATCAAACTGTCCATTACGTTACCTTTACGGTACTTTTTCATGATAAAAATACTTTTAAAAAAATTATAAAGTTATTATAATTATAATATTTTTATTGCATTAAAGTAATGTTTATAAATATTTATAGTTAATGGTTTACTTAGATTAAATATTAATTAAAGTTATTGAGATGAATACAAATTATATTTTTTCCTTTATGAGATAAAGGAGGAGACTTGACCTTTAGTTAGTCAATCATTTTCTAATTATATGTGTAGAGCAATAAATAATAACAAAGGCAGAGATTACAACACTAGAGTAGTGCTTATAATATTTCCTATATATACATTCTATAATATGATAGAAGTTGCATTTCAAAGTTCCTTTTACTCAGAAATGTATTAAAATAATATTTTTATCATTATTTTTTTTAAAATTTATTTTTGATATCAATACATCAAAACAATCCCAAAATGCTTAAAAAATTAATTTTAAGTAAATTAGTTTTTTTTTAATTTGAGCTTTTAGCCAAATGGCCCTTGATATTTATCTACAACTTCCCGCTATATATATTGTTTAGATCCTTTAAAAATAGAAAAAACTAAACTGGAAAAAAAATATTGCTAGAGAATTTTATATTGTTCCTTATTGATTTGTTGATTTATAATTAATTAATTTTTTTTAATGTGCATGATAACTTTCCTACAATTTTCCAATTTTGTTTAATTTCTTATCTATATTTCTTTTCTTTTTTTTGCATAGTCTTCCACTATTTTTTTAGTCCTTAATCATTTTAGACCCCTTTTTTTCATACTTGACTCCAATTTGGCTCCCTAAATTATTTTTATTCTCTTTCTATTATTTGTATTTACCTATCTTATTACGCAAACAAAGTAACAACAATCCAAAAAATAATGTATATTAATTAAACTTCACTGAAACATACATTTTTCAGGAAAAACATTATCTTTAAAAATACATGAAAAACCTAGAAGTAAAAAATAAATTATGACATCTTTCTTTTGTTTTCCACAATTTTGTCGTGTAATAATTTTTTTTGTTATCTACAAAGCCAGCCTCGAATAAATGAATCATTTAATTATTATTTAAGAATATTGGCAAACAGATAATATAAATTATTAATACACGGCTTTTTACTTTATTACACATTGATTAACGCATTAGTTGTACAAATCATGCTTTCACCGACAACCGTGTCCCTCCTTCCATAAAAGATTCTCCATCCCACTCCGCATAGAGGAACGACAAGGCCATGGTTAGTGGTGTGATTTTGTCATGTGAATTATTCACTAGATATAAACATGCCTAAAATTGTTTTGAGCATCCAATTATAATAGGAAGATATTTGAGAGTTCGTTTGGTTTTACATTTCAAAAATATTTTTGAAAAAAATTAAATTATTTTTACTTTTTTTTATTTTAAATTAATTGTTTTGGTGTTTTCCAATTATTTTGATGTATTTATGTAAAAAATAAGAAATATTATTTTAACGTATTTCTGAGCAAAAATAACTTTTAAAAGCAACCGTTATTAGACTCCAAAACAGCCCTTTAATGTTGATTAGTAACTTCACAGAGAGGGGGGTGAATATCTTCGGGTCAAGCTCTTATGTTCCATATCGGACGTCTTCTAGATATGTACTAATTAGGTGGCCCCCATATGCAACTATATTATTCGATAGTTTCACCATATTTAACTAGTGTTTTGTCTATATTTTATATATAAAATGTCTTGATATTTATTGTTATCCATTTTTGGGTTCCCACGAAAAAAAATTGAAAATGAGAAAATACAAAAAAATATATATCAAAAGATATTAGAAAGAAATCCAAAAAATAATAGGAGCGAGAAAAGGACTGGAATGCTGAAAAAAAGGACAAAATTGGTTGAGAAGGTTCAAAAATGAAAAATGTTGAAATTTAATAGTATATTTTTTATTGATGAGAGCACTGTTGACAAATAAAATTCAAGTTGAGAAAGAAAAGTCTAAAATCAAATGTTTATGGATTCAATTAAATTATATCTAAGGTTTAATTGAATTTATGGAGGGTTTGATTACAAGAAAAAATTGATTTTCAAGTCAATTTAGGCTTTTATTGGAAGATATTAAAGTTCTGGAGTCTAATTATAATTTTGAAGAGTTGATTTGATCAAATCATGGGCTTAATTACATAATTATTGAAGTTTGGTGGTCAATTAGGGACTTAATTGAAACAATCCAAAACCAAGGACTAAATCAGAAAATGCGCTAAAATCAAGGGGTCTAATTACAATTTTTTCGAGGAGCTCGATTACAAAATTACAAAAACATCCAAGGACAAAATCAGAAATATACATTTTGAATTAGCAAACGGCGTCGTTTCCTCGATAACTGTTGATCACCTTCTTCATCCGCAACGGTTTCGACTGCGAATGAGCGCTATCAATGGAGCCATTTCAGCAACAAAAACAACAGATTGTTAAATGTTAGGATTTGATTTACCAGTTAAACTGGGTCGTTAATAATTCCTATTGTATAGGAACACTTAGCTGTAGTTTGCTTAGCTGTAGTGTGTCTTTGTCTTTAACTGTCCACGTTGCTCTCCACGTCACAAAAGGAGTGGGCACGTTTTTAGCTTATTCAGTTTCTTTCCATTTGTTTTGCTTCTGTTTGTAAGGCTATTAAATAGCCAATCCTCTCGTAATGAAAGTACACAGTTATTGTTCAAATCTTCTGAAGTCAACATTTGGTATCAGAGCTTTTCAATTTGTGTCACAGGGTGTGCAGTTGAAATTGTGAGAAGCAGCAGCTATCTACACGAGAGTTAGAGAGAAACCAAAGAATTAGAGAGAAAACGAGAGACAGAGAGAAAAATGTCAGAAGGGAATTTTGTGCAGCCATCAATTCCAAAATTTGATGGGCATTATGATCATTGGTCCATGCTTATGGAAAATTTCTTTCGCTCGAAAGAATATTGGTCTTTAATCGAACAAGGAGTGCCTACAACAGTAGAAGGAGCACCTCTCACAGAGTCCCAAATGAAGGTGATTCAAGATCAGAAATTGAAGGATCTAAAAGCTAAGAACTATTTGTTCCAAGCAATAGATCGATCCCTCCTGAAAACGATTCTCAAGAAAGACTCAGCAAAGGATATATGGGACTCATTGAAACAAAAATACCAAGGCACGGCTAGGGTCAAACGTGCCCAGTTACAAGCACTTCGAAAGGAATGGGAGATTCTGCAGATGAAGGTGGGTGAATCCGTGAATGATTATTTTGCTCGGACTTTGACGATAGCAAATAAGAAACGAATTCATGGTGAACAGATGAATGATGTTGCTGTCATTGAAAAGATTTTACGATCAATGACACCAAAATTTGATTATGTAGTTTGTGCTATTGAGGAATCAAATAATGTGGAAGTCATGTCCATAGATGAATTGCAAAGTAGCCTCCTAGTGCATGAGCAACGTATGAATTATCATACGGTTGTAGAAGAACACGCCTTAAAGATAACTTATGAAGCAAACTTTGAAGGAAGAGGACGGGGACGTGGAGTTTATAGAGGAAGAGGAAGAGGACGTCACAGGCCAAGCTTTGATAAGTCCACTGTGGAATGCTACAATTGCCATGATCTTGGGCATTTTCAGTATGAATGTCCAAAGAAAGGACTGAGAGCAAACTTTGCTGACACAAGTGAAGAAATGCTGTTGATGGCCTATGTCGAAGAGCAACAAATCAGTACTGCCGAAGTTTGGTTTTTGGACTCAGGATGCAGCAACCATATGTGCGGGAAGAAGGAACTTTTTTCTGATCTTGATGAGACTTTCAGAGAGACGGTAAAACTGGGGAACAACTCTTGTATGACAGTAATGGGGAAAGGCAACATACGGATCAGAGTCAACGAAAATACTCAGGTATTCACTGGTGTTTTTTATGTACCGGAGCTAAAGAGTAATTTGCTGAGTATAGGGCAGCTTCAAGAGAAGGGGCTTGCAATTCTAATCAAAAATGGAAAATGCAAGGTTTATCATCCTAATCGAGGGCTGATTATTGAAATTACAATGTCCTCAAATAGAATGTTTTTTCTACTTGATCAACGTCCATCCGAAGAGCAGATTTGCTATAGCTCTTTGACAGATGACTCAGCTGGAATTTGGCACCGTCGATATGGTCACTTAAGCTATGATGGATTGAAGACTCTTCAACAGAAAAACATGGTGCAGGGACTGCCACATATCAAGCCTCCTGTGATACTGTGTGAAGAATGCATGCTTGGAAAGCAAGCGAGAGATCCTTTCCCGAAGAGCAGTACTTGGAGAGCCACCCGAATTCTTCAACTGGTGCATTCGGACATATGTGGACCTATCAAACCTATTTCAAACAGCAACAAGAGGTATTTCATCAGTTTCATAGATGATTTTAGCCGTAAAGTCTGGGTCTATTTTTTGACAGAAAAATCGGAAGCTTTTTATACCTTTAAAAGGTTTAAAAATCTTGTGGAAAAGGAGACAGGGGTGTATTTGAGTGGGCTAAGGACTGATCGTGGAGGTGAATTCACGTCAAATGAATTCAACAATTTTTGCAATGAACATGGCATACGACGACAACTTACGGCAGCATACACACCTCAACAAAACGGTGTGGCGGAAAGGAAAAATAGAACCATTATGAATATGGTTCGTAGTATGTTGAATGAGGAGAAATTTCCCAAGAATTTCTGGCCAGAAGCTGTAAATTGGTCCGTTCATTTACTAAATCGAAGTCCCACACTAGCTGTCAAAAATGTAACCCCCGAAGAGGCTTGGAGTCACATTAAGCCTTCGGTATCCTATTTTAGGATTTTCGGGTGCACAGCCTATGTCCATATTCCTGATGCGAAAAGAACCAAGTTAGATAACAAAAGCTTGAAATGTGTCTTTCTTGGTGTTAGTGGGGAAGCAAAGGCATATAGACTGTTTGATCCACTGTCCAAAACTATTATCATCAGTAGGGATGTAAAGTTTGAAGAAGATGGCCACTGGGATTGGGATCACAGCTATGCAGAGGCTGTTATGGCTGATTTAGACTGGGATGATGTTCATGTTCATGCACTTGACAGTCACGGAGACAATGCAATTCTTGAAAGTGACAGTGATGTAGCTGCCACTAGTACTCATCCAATTAACACGCATGAAGGTGTTGAGGTCGCTGTTGCTGATGAAGCTACTGCTGAAGAATCAGTACCTGAATCACGTGTAAATGCAGGGAGAAGTGATGCTGGGAAAAGAGTGCATGGTGGTGTGCATGCAGAAACCATCTTGCCCACTGCCACAGAATCCAACACAGAAGAGGGAAGAGTGCGAAGACCACCACGCTGGATGCAAGATTACATTGGTAGTGAACAACTATCTGAAGTAGATGACTTTGCATTTTTTGCTTTGTATGCAGATAATGATCCATTAAGCTACACAGAAGCAGTGAAGAGTGACATATGGCAGAGAGCTATGGAAGCAGAATTGAATACTATTGAAAGGAATGACACATGGGAGCTCACCATGCTGCCTGCAGGAGGAAAAGTAGTGGGAGTTAAATGGATTTTCAAGACAAAATTGAATGAGAATGGTGAGGTGGATAAACACAAAGCTCGTCTCGTAGCAAAGGGATATACGCAACAACATGGAATAGACTATGCTGAAGTCTTTGCACTGGTAGCTCGGTTGGATACCATTCGATTAGTCATCTCAATTGCAGCTCAAAAGGGATGGGTTATCTATCAATTAGACGTGAAATCGGCTTTCTTGCATGGGGAGTTAAATGAAGAAGTTTATGTTGCGCAGCCTCCTGGATATGAGGAGAAAGGAAAAGAGCAAATGGTATACAAGCTAAAGAAAGCACTGTATGGACTCAAACAGGCCCCTCACGCCTGGTATAGCCGAATCGAATCATACTTTGCTGATCAAGGCTTTAAGAAATGTCCTTATGAACATACATTGTTTATAAAAACAGGAGATGGAGGTAATATCTTGATCGTATGCCTTTATGTTGACGATTTAATATTCACCGGTAATGATGTGAATATGTTTGATGAGTTTAAGCAATCCATGATGAATGAATTTGATATGACTGATTTTGGGAGAATGAAATACTTTCTGGGTATTAAAGTTTTGCAAAGTTCAAATGGAATATTTGTTGGGCAAAAGAAATATGCACAATCAATTCTGGAGAAATTTAAGATGGATGGCTGCAATTCTGTTAACATTCCGATTGTTCCTGGTATGAAGCTTTGCAAGGATCATGGTGGATCAAGAATAGACAGCACACTATACAAACAAATTGTGGGTAGTCTAATGTATTTAACCTCCACTAGACCCGATATGATGTTTGTTGTAAGTCTTCTCAGTAGGTACATGGAAAGCCCCACTGAACTTCATTTAATGGCTGCAAAAAGGGTTTTCAGATACCTAAAGGGGACGGTCAGTTATGGGATATTCTACAAGAGAGGAGGACTTGAAGGGCTTAATGTGTATTCTGATAGTGACTACGCTGGCGATATTGAAGATCGGAAAAGCACGTCAGGTTATACTCCTTAGATTAGGTGCTCGATACTGATTGGGAGCTCCCAAGGGTTGAAACACTACGGGCCACCCGCAAGTTCTCAGCCGTAGTGTTGGAGAGCCCGTGAACCTGATTTTTATCGAGTCCACCAGACGATCCAACCTCCATCCATAAATCCAGATCGAATTTCGGATGGGTCAAAGGATCGTCCCTATATCTCTCCCTCAACTGGCTATTATAGGTCTCCTGAAAATAAAAAAAGTAATCATCATATTCAATTCAATAAAAATAATAAATTACAAAATAAAATGGTTGAACAAACATACCACGAAGTGTTGAGCATGATTGTCAACGAACTGTGGTGCCCCCTTTTGGCGGTCTTGACTCCGCACTTGCGTCTCCACAAACAGCTCCATTGGGCTCGGCTCACGTCCAAGAGACGTACCCTATAATGAAAAAAAGATTAATTAACAACAAATTAATTTAATGCTATATTTCATTTAAATTAATCTTACCATCCGTTTCGCATGTGCAGCAAATGGAATGGAGCCGCTGGTGTGCGTTGTCACCGAGCCATGAATTGCCCGATTTCGGTTGCCAACACCAGACTGTGAGCGTCGTGTGAACCGCTTAGACGTCACGTGCTCAAGATAGTGCAGCCATATATCTTCTGGGATGTATATCGGTTTGAAATCCCTCTAAACCGCCACGTCGTTCCAGCCTTGGAGACCCCTATCTCTCACGGTTTTTTTGCCTTTTTTTGTGCTTCATATCAAAAATCACGTAACCTACTTCCATAGCGAGAAATTACATTTTGAAACATAAATTTTTGTCTAAAAAAAATCTTGTATGATTTTCGATGTTATCTAGTTGCAGCGTGATTTTCCCACACCCTCCTCACAACAGTGTCTTGTGCACTGTCCCAGTCGAATTTATCCTGTGTATAAATAATTAATTTTAAATAAAAATAATAATTTATTTATAATTGTCGCACGTGAGCGACGTCGCGGCGATCGTCCACCCTCAAAATATAAATGTAAATGTAATGGGGGGATATATATCTGGTCAATGTGGGGAGACAAGGAATTCTTTGTCTCTTAGCGGTGAAAAATGGTGTGGGAGTCGCCATCTAGTATTTTGGTCACTAGGAACCCTAACTGGTCTCAGAGATCGGGCACGGGGACTGATTGCGTAAAGGGAAGGTATTAGCACCCCAAATACGCCCTACCTAAGGTAAGCTGCATTGCTTGATTGTCTGATAAAAAAGCTTAAAGTGTTATTGTATTTCTAGTTGTGGGTCCGTCTATGGTTCAAGAAAAGTCCTCCTCAATAAGGAGGTCCTTATCTTATCGGGTAAAACCTAACCGTTCTAGCGTCTATGTAAAAAAACATATTTTTAATTTCAGGAATACGTTTTATGTATAAATTCGTAATCCCATATACTAAAAGAGGACAAAAAGATTTTTTTAGAATTTTTGAAATATTGGCCTAGTTCTCATGGCTTGAATAAACTGGTTATTAAAGCCAAAATGCATGCTAATACATATATTATTTTTTTGAAATTTCCTTTGTTGTGTGAAAATATGATGTTATAATATTTACATATATATGTCGGACAGAATAGGCCGTATGCACGAAAACAAACACTTTTTAATTTATGTATTTTTTTTTCTGTTTTGACGAAAATCGGGTATTTTAATACTTGGGTTTGTAATCTTACAAGATAAAAAATACAACCAAATATTAATCAAAATACGGGTAATAAAATTACAACAAAATCACATATTTTTTTAAATAATTTTTGCAAAATTTTTGCAATTTTTCACATATATATATAAATAATACAAAATATAATATAAATAATATATAATATTAAATCGGTGGCCGTTTGGAAACCAAACCGAGCCGGACTCAAATTAAAAATGTTGGGCCGATTTCGGCCCAAAATGGATTGGGCCAATCTCGGCCCACAAACTGGTATTCTCCTCTGGGCGGACCCGCCCGAGCGGGATCGGCCAGGACCCGCTGCGCCTGGAACAAAATGGGCGGGGAATTAATTTCCCCCCCCGCGCATGCGGAACGCTATTCGGTTCGCATGCGAGAAGGAAAAAATAAACACCGAATAGGGGAAGAAGAGTTACCGCGCGGGGTGGCGGTGGTTTCCGTTCGGTGGTGCTTGTGGCGAGGCTGGTGGCGGCGACTTGCTCACGGACAGCGACTCCAGGCGGCGCTGCGGCTGTTTCCGACGGTTTGGTTCGTTTTCTCCGTTCCTCCCTTTCTCTTCGTTCCCTCGGTTTGTTTTTTTTTTTTCTGTTGTTTTCGGGTTGGTCCTTCCTCTCTTCCCGTTCCTCTTCTCTGTTTTTTTTTTCTCTCTTCCTTCTCTCTCCTTCGTTCTATCTCTTCCCTCTCTCTCCTCTGTTTTCTTTTCGTTTTTTTCCTTTTTCCCGTCTGTTCACTTCTCCCCCTCCGTTCTCCTCTCTGTTTTTTTTTTCATTGCTGCTGTGTTGGCTGTTATTTATAGAGCCAAGTGAGTGGCTTTTCGCTGTGGAGCATGGGGAGCAGCCGGCCGGTCGGCCATTGGGCGCGACTGCCAAGGCTCGGCCCCCCTCCCCGGTTTTCTGGCAGGTGCGCGGTGGGTGGTCGGCCATTGTGTCCGGTCGGTGGGCTCCAGGCGAGAGAGTGGCCGGCAAAAAATTCAAATTAAAGCAACCCTTTTTCCTTCTTCCCCGCTGCATGTTCGGGGGGAAGAAGAAAGATGAACAGTGTCGTTCAAAACGACACCGTTCTGCTCTTTTTTTTTTTTTTTTTTTTGAATGTATGAAACGGCGTCGTTTTGGAGAAAACGCGCCGTTTCATTTGAATGTGGCGCCAGAACGCGCCAAATTCCAAATCAGCCCTTAATCATCTTTTTTCCTTCAATTGCATCCCTGCCAATTTCGGTCTCCGCCCCTCTTGTTGGCCGCGTTTTTCACTTTAGTCCTTGGCCTCTGATTCATGCAATTAAGCCCTTAATTGATCAAAAAACTTCTAATTTCTTCAATTAGGCCCCTGAATCAATTAATTCCAGCCCCTCCATTTACGCGCCTCTTCCAATTTGGTCCCTGGTTTCGGATTTTCTCAATTAAGTCCCCAATTGGCCCTTGAACTTCAATATTTATGCAATTAGGCCCCTGATTTGACCTAATAAATTCCTAAAAAATATATTTTGGCCTCAGAACTTAAATTTCTTCTAATTAAAGCCCAAATTGACTTAAAAATCAATTTTTCTTGCAATCAAATCCCCTATAAATTCATTTAAAAATCAAATTAAGTCCATAAACATCTAAATTTGGGCTTTTCTCCTCAAATTTCAAATTTTCCTTGTCAACAGGGCTCTCCTCCTTCAAGAATATATTATCAAAAATTCCATCTTTGTATTTTTAACCTCATTGACCAATTTTCCAACCATTTTCTGAGCGCTTCTGCCTCCTGTTATTTTTCTAACCTCCTTTTGCTATATATTTTTATATATATTTTGTGGGGACCCAAAAATGGGTTACAACAATAATTATATTAATAATTTATTAGAAATATGCTGGAAATTAGAAATTAACACCAACCTCAAATCTGTCAAACCATGCATTGATTTAAGGTATCCATTCAGGATGTTTAGATACCTGACTCCATTGAAATAATGGAATCTCCATCGATGATTTAAACGCAAATGATATTACTCGGGCGGCCTCAATATTTGTGAACCTGAAAATAAATTAAATTAATGAAATATTGATTAGTTGTTCATAAATTATGTTATAATTTAAAAGAAAAAACTTACATTGAAAGGTCGTCCTTCCACTGTGCCTCGTACTTGTGAGTGAATTGATTCCGCTGCGAAGGCACGCCACCTCTGCACTATGAACCCGTGTTGGAAGAGGCAGCATCGGTTGACGGTGCAGGTGGTGTAGGTGCCTCTTCTTGAGAGGCACCTAAGGATACGTCATCCTCACTACTAGAAGAACGAGCTGCGACCAGCTCTGGTTTTCGTTCTACGCATCTACACAATTATATACGAATAATTATATAATTAAATTCGAATGTTAAAAAAAATTCGACAGCACCTCCCCTTACTGAATACTACCCAAATCCACAAACCTGCAAATATTAACAAAAGCCACAACCAATTGACTCCATCTATACTAATATTGTATAT
This sequence comes from Populus deltoides, assembly GCA_015852605.2. Lineage (NCBI taxonomy): Eukaryota > Viridiplantae > Streptophyta > Magnoliopsida > Malpighiales > Salicaceae > Populus > Populus deltoides. The sequence continues at coordinate 9,451,933 of CM027570.2, forward strand.
AACATAACATCTATACATATAAAATTCATACTAATTACAAGGTAAATTCGACATTAACAACATATTCAATCATTATATAAATACAAACAATAAAAAATATTCAATAAATTCAAAAAAAACTATAGACTAACAATTAAAATCAATGGAAATAATTAAACACAAATCATGCAATAATTAAGTAAAATTACTAATTATTCCAACATATTCAATTACTAGTTCTAAGGTAAATTCAATATTAACAATAACAATTCAACAAATTATTCAATAATTATGCCAATACAACAATAAAATATATTCAATAAATTCAAAAAAAAAACTATAGACTTTAGGAATGAAATATGATTACCTTAATAATATGTTTATTTCAAGACTTTATTTACATTATAAAAATACACCAAAACAAAAATCATAACAAAATAAAAATAGCTAAAATAAAAAAAAATCCTTAAAGTAAAATGAAATAGAGGAAACACATACCTTATAATTTGATGAAGATTCAAAAATAAAATTAGTAACCTTTGCAGAAATCTTGAAGGAAATGAGAGGAAAAAAATCGAAGAAGAGGGGAAATTAAGAACGGAGGAGATGAAAAAATGAACTGAAGGGGCGGTTGCTGGGATTTATAGGGCAGTTTTACTGACAGAATTAAAAAATAATATTATTTTAATTTATTCCATCGGTGAAGCTTTGAAAATCCGTTGGTAAATTTTGAATTTTGCTCCAACGTTTTTAATTACCCTCCATATTTTTCGCGGTCTGTCGGAAATTTCGTCGACAACATGACGCGGTCAGAGATGCATTTAATGCACCGCTCTTTGGAATTCGCACAGTCCGTCGGTGATGTTGTCAGTAATAGTTACCCGCTGACAACATACCAACGGCCTGTAATCCGTCGATACTGACGTCGGGGATAGTGACATTTCAAGTAATTAATTTTCAACTCTCTGTGAAATGCCGATGGAAGTTAGTCCGTCGGTATCGACGTCGGTGATAGTAGCATTTCAAGTAATTAGTTTTCAACTCTCTATGAAATGCCGACGAAATAAATTCCGTCGGTATGGATGTCGGTGATAGTGGCATGTCAAGTAATTAGTTTTCAACTCTCTATGGTTTGTTTTAGATTTTGTAAGATTGTATTTGTTTGTAAATTATTGAAACTTTATTGAATTACCGAATTACATGTGTTGTTTTGAAATAACAAGTATAAAATTATACATTCATATTCATATATATATATATACACACACACACACATACACACCACAAGTTTGTTTGAGAAATAACAATAAAACATGTACATCTACTAACAAAATACATATACTAAAAAAAAAATTCACATCTAAATGTTAAAATTTTAAAAGATAGAATTACTTACAAAAACTGATAAAAATCCATCGGTAAATCAGAACACAGATGCTGTGACGAGAAGACTTCAAGAAATATGACCTTTTGTGCTGAGAAGAGGGAGATTTTTTTTTTAGGGGGTGCTGGTTGTTTGTAGTTGGGGAGAGTTGCGATGGGGAAGAAGAAGGAGAAATAGGGGAGGAGAAGATCGCCAGTGAGTGGATATATTAACTTTTGCCGATGGATTCACCGACGGACATATTCCGTCTGTGATTTTGTCGGCTAGTCTGACGGTAAACATGGCACGTCACCGTACGGAGTTGTCGTTTTGAATCTCTCGGTGATTCCGTCGGCATTTGCATCGGTGAATCGGTCACGTCACCGTACGAAGCTGATGTTTTGAATCCCTCCATGATTCTGTTGGTAAAAAATACCCATAATAACTTCCATGTCAACGAACTGTCTTTTTTTTTATATTCTCAACATTCCGTCTGTAATGCCGTCGGTATCTACCGACGGAATTTGGCCATCGGTATCTACCGACAGATTAAATTCGGTTGGTAATATCGTTCCCCTTTTCAAGCCATTTTTGGTGACATTCCAAACTACTCCAAACTCCATGTTTTTGGTTGTTTTTGTTATTCTTGGTTATGTCCGTATACAACAATCACAAGCTTAAACTTATGAATCAGTCTTTCCATCTCTCCCCACTGACCAAAACTAGTCTCCTTTATTTAACACCAAACTAGGTAATTGATATGGAGCTTAAACTGAAAATACAAAAACCAATCTCACACAGAAAAACCTTCTCTTCTTTCTTTTCATTAAATTTGCTTGAGAGGCATAACTTCTACGCCATTAGAGAAAAAAGAAGCAAAAGATTCCATTTCAGGCCTCTTCAAAGCCACGCCAATTTCAGTCCTGCGGTCACTTCCATTTCCAATATCCAACACTGAAAACGCTCCAGTTCTATCTATGGATGTGAGCTCCACCTTATCGACATTTCCCCATCCAAAATCCGTGTTGTAAAATTTTAATCCGGTCGCTCCAGCAACACTAAGTAGTCTCACTTCTGGTCCCAAACTTAACAACATCTCAAACCTCTCACTTGAACCTTCATGGAGTCCCTTCTCAAATCCGTTTATGGAAGCGCTAAGCTTCTCGGCTATAATAGCTAATCCATTTTCCTGCATAAAATCTCCGGCTTTAGAAACTATGTGATGAGCCACAATAGGGTCACCAAAATGATTTGGTGGAAGAGGAGGGTCTAAACGACTTCTACAATCCACTGACCACGAAAAATAAACCTCTCTTTCGGCATCTCCTCCTCTTGCTTTGACAAGACAGATCAATACATAAGAGCATGCCAGAACATAAGTGGAGAGATGAAGTCGTTTTGTAGGGTCTGTTGCTTCCGGGTGATAACGCAACACACTTTCTCTAAGCTTCTTAATGGCTTCACTAGATAAATGAAAGGTTGCTCGGAGCAAGTTAGGTTGCACTTCAAGTTTCGACAACGGCTTCACACTTTTTGGGTTCGAGTCTGAACCTGATTCTAACCGTTTCCCCATGGTTGCCCACAAGTTAATGTACGCCTCCTCCAAACCTTTGGAGTCTTGGATACTTTTCCATTCAAAACTCGGGGTGATTTCTGCTGGCAATAAACGTGGGGCTTCACCTTTTTCGACAATATATTTGCATGTATAAGCCCAAGCTCTGAGGAACATAGATGCGCTTTTCCCGTCAAATATTGCATGGTGCATGGCCATACCAATGCAAAAGCCTTTGTTAGGAAATAATGTTACTTGTAAAACCACTAATGGTGACCTAGTTTCAGTTGCGACGAATTGGGGGGCATAAGGATGTGATTCAACAGCTTCATGGATTCCATTGCCAATAAGGCGATCGAAATCACCATTACACTCTGCAAGTGTAACTGAAACGGAATCGTTTTCAGGATGGTAAACAAAGATGGGTCTGGAGGATTCAGGGGGCCATGTTAGGCTGCCGACGATAGGGAGGAAGTGGAGGAGTGCATGGGAAAGTGATTTTTTGAGACTGGGGAAAATTACAGAGTGAAAGAAGGTAGGGTTTGAATCAGTAAGTTTGAAGAAGCAGAGGCATTCAGATGGAGGAAATCTGAGATATGTCAGTTCAAAAAAAGTAGGAGAGAGTATTGTTTCGGTGGCTGACTTGGTAGAGTCATAAGCGGCAGCCACTTCGCAGATATCAAGTATCTTTACAAGGTTCGGTGATGCCATAGAGATAGCTAGAGTGAAAGAGAGAGAGAGAGAGAGATTGAGAGTCGGATATGTTTTTTTCGTTTCAGCTCTTGCTCCTTCTACAGAACTCGGCAACCAATAGTTGTCAGATTGATCGAAATGAGCCATTTCTGTGCCAGGAAAAAAAACAAAAGGATAGTAGGTGAGCTTGCTCCTTATCATGATGTTCTTCTTCTCGTTTTGAATGATTGGTACTTCTCTCCAGTCATCCGTAATTCTTCTCAAAACCTCCAATAATTCTTCTCAAAACCTCCGGTCATCCATAATTCTTCTCGTTTTGACTGATTGGTACTTCTCTCCAGTCATCCATGTACCTGTAAGTCAATTGAATTAATTAGAATTTTTTAAAAAACTTTTGGTTCTATTCAGTTTTGATTTTATACTGTTTAAACCGGTAAATCCAAACCGAATCGAACCGGTTCATGTTAAAAGAAAAGGTACTATAAATGAAAAGAAAATGCTTTATATTCTAACCTAAACTCTTAAAGACACATAGACACGCCTCCTTCCACTCTTTATTCTTCAATTTGTATCTCCACTCTTTAAATCTAGCATCTCAGCAATACTCCCAAACCTCAGCACTCAGCAGTAGTCTATCTAAGGCTCTAAACGCTCTTTTTCAGTTCTTTACAATAAAATTTTTTTCTCTGTTATTTTGTAATTGTGGATGAGATTTATCAGTTGTTTTTTGTCTGCACCTTGAGAATGCTTCAGAAACAACAAGATTATCTTTTTCGTTTATGCTCCAGTTTAATAAATATTCATGGGGTGGGTGTGGCTACCACCTCACTACCCTGTATGTGGGCATAGAACAGGGAAAGCACTCCCTGTGCAAGTCATGGCCAGGGTTGTCATCCTTACCAAGGAGACAGCTGTCGAGCAACAACCATATAAAGCTTTATTAGCCTTAGCTACCAAGGCTGCAGGTATATCTACAAAAGTTGTAGTGAATTATACTAAAAGCCTATTCAAATAGTTAATTTCTTGTAAATATCTTGGTTGTTTTTTTAGATGCAAGGCAACAGTGAAGATGGTGTTGTGATTAAGTACATATTTTAATGATATTGCATTGCTTATCTTGGTTTTGATTTTTTTGGGTTTTTGACATAAAAAATAGAACCGAAACTGGTCAATTTAAATCGGTTTCAGTATCTTTTTTGTTTTTTTTTAATTTTAATTTGATTGTTATTATAGATAAAATCCAAACCGAACCGAAAATGATCACCCCTACATCTAACAACTACATCTAATAGTCCACTACGTTACCTTTTTGGTACGAAGATAACAATTATAACAAGATTACTCACTTTGGTTAACAAACTTTATAGCCAATGACTTACTTATATAATTGATTGACTTTGTTTATATAATCAAATTTAATTTTTAATTAAAAGTTTTTGTTTATTTTTAATATTTATTAAATATTTTATTAATAAATGTAGAGTAAAAATAAAGATATCATGACAAAAATACTTAAAAGAAATTATAAAGTTATTATAATTATGATATTTTTATTGCATCAAAGTATTGTTCATAAATACTCTTGGTTAATGCTCTACTAAGATTAAACATTAATTAAAGTTATTGATATTGATACATATTATGTTTTTTCTTTTATGAAAAGAAACAACTATTCTTAGAAGCTGAGGTATGAGAGATAATTAAAACTAATATATAGGTGCTTATCAAATAACATGTACACTGAATTGGCTCGTATGAAAATTCTATATGAAAAGATCATTTGTATCTATGGAAAGACTTATATGATGATTGTGTAACTAATTCTTAGATTTAAGATCACTAAGTTATCTTATATATGAAATGTTATGCTTTGATCCAATTACATGTTGTCCTAATTAAGGGTAACAAATAGATATATATTGAGTATAACATAAGTATATAAAGGTATTTGAGCAATAAATAGAGGATCCATCACCCTAAGTGAATTAATAAAAATGTTCAATTTGTTTTTAAATAGTATTAATTATAAATCCTTGCACAAGGTAAAAAGAGCTTTGAAAAACATTTCAAATCTTATTCAAATAATCAATGACTATGGTGTTGAGAAAAAAAATTTTAATTTAACAGAGTAGACACATTTTATGTTATATTGTCTAAATTGAAACATTGTTGATGAATGAATAATAATTACACTAAGAAACTGGTCATTAAAATATTAAGTCAAATCACTTATGATTTTATTAATATTTAGGGAATTATGACAGGTTGCTAGACATTGTATTTCATCTTCAAATATAATTCAATCAATTGTTGAATTGATAATAAATTAATTTGTTTAATTTATTTAATCTTATTTTATTTAGGATTGTGATTTATATTTGAACCAACTTATTAGGAAACCTAATGGGTCACACACATAAAAACCATAGGTAAAAAATTAAACTAGGATGATTAACTAAATTTGACTTGATTGTAAATAAGTTTTAGAAATTGAGTACTAGAATGTAATTTAAACATGAAATTACAATTTTAGACCTAGATAAATCAAGTAAGGACTTAATTAAATAAATTTCTAAAATTTTCCTGAAATAATATATCTGATATTATTCAGGGGGAAAATTCACTACAAGATTTTACAGTTTTATCGACGGCAATATTCTGTCGGTATGTATTAAGCGTTCATCGGTAATTTATTTACCGATGCCATCACCGACAGAATACATCCATCGGCTTTCCTTTCATCGGTAATACCACCGTCTATCACTATATTGGTCGGAAACATAAAAAAACATTTGCCGCTGGTTTTACAAACGGAAATTGCGCACCAAAAAAAAAAGTTTCCCGCTTGAAATATACCGACGAATTTATCCCGTCGATGATTTTGTGACATACCGACGAATACATGATGTCGGTAAAGTTGTCGGTGAGTGTGTGATATATAGACCAAAGATATTCATCGGTGACTGTGGCATCTACTGTCAAATGCTGACGAATATATTCCATCGGTAAAACCCTCTGTGATTATTTTTAAATATGTTTTTAAAAAATTATTTAGAATACATAATATAAAATTATATAAATTAATAGTAAAAAAACCAATAATGCAAATAATTTTTTTATTAAACATCAAAAATAAAAAAAAATAAAGTTAAATAATATTCATTACAAACTGAATGTGTTTCAAAAAAAATATTAAATTAACTATTAAAGTTAAATAATATTCATTACAAATTAATATAATGGTGGAGCTGGAGGAGGAGGATGAGGCTGGTTGTTATACGGCCAAAAAGGAGGAGGCACACACATATCACCACTCTGTAATGCCATGTTCATGACCATTTTGAGAAGCTGTTCATGATTCGCTTTGAGTTGTGTATACTCCGCCAATAGGTGGTTGTATTTTTAGGCGAGCTGAGTCGTGTCTTGCTGCAAGGCCACGAACTCCTTAAATTGGGTGCTCGATACTGATTGGGAGCTCCCAACAATTGAAACACTACAGGCCGCAAACAAGTTCTCGGCCGTAGTGTTGGAGAGCCCGTAAACCCGATTTTTATGGGGTCCACCGGACGATCCAACCTCCATCCACAAATCCAGATCGAATTCCGGATGGGTCAAAGGATCGTCCCTATATCTCTCCCTCAACCGGCTATTATAGGTCTCCTGAAAATAAAAAAAGTAATCATCATGTTCAATTCAATAAAAATAATAAATTACAAAATAAAATGGTTGAACAAACATACCACGAAGTGTTGAGCACGATTGTCAACGAACTGTGGCGCCCTCTTTTGGCGGTCTTGACTCTGCACGTCTGTCTCCACAAACAGCTCCATCAGGCTCGGCTCACGTCCAAGAGACGTAGCCTATAATAAAAAAAGATTAATTAACAAAAAATTAATTTAACGATATATTTCATTTAAATTAATCTTACCATCCGTTTCGCATGTGCAGCAAATGGAACGGAGCTGCTGACACGACTAAAAGATTAATGTCTTCTTCCAAGTGCAGGAGTGTCGAAGTAATAAATAACCCGGCAAGACCCAGGTCGAACCATAGGGAGGTTATCTATATAAATTATAAATAACAATAATACAACAACAACAATAATAGTAATAGTAGTAGTAGTAGTAGTAGTAGTAATAATAATAACAATACTAGTAATAATACTAATAATAATAATAATAATAATAATAATAATAATAATAATAATAATAATAGTAGTAGTAGTAGTACTAATAATAATAATAATAATAATAAAGAGGAGTTTGAGATGGAAGATTAATGTGAGGATTAAACAATGATAAAAACAATTGTCAAGGTTGGAGGATCCACTAAAGGTATTTCAAACAAGTATAGTATAAACTCTTATTACTCAACTGGAAACCACACACAAAGGAGATTCTAATTGGATTATAAATTGTTAACATGATTACATTAGTTATCTTATTCGAATAATGCTAATTCTTGTAAATGTTGTCAGACATTCATGATTATAACTTATGTTAACAACAAATCAAGTTCCTTTCATAGCTCAGGTCTCGGTTATACCATACGATTTGGGCTATGAAAGTGCCAAGTATTTGTTGTACCAAGGGTTATACAACATAAATCTAGATTAACCATTTAACAAGTAAAGTATTAAAAGTGAACAAGATAACAAATATAAAACATGTTAGTATCAAACATTAAGGTCCATGTTGAGTTTATATTATACTTATTCTTACACCATTAGTGTAACCTTTTCACCTTGACATGATAAACTTAGCTAAACATAATAAAAGAGGGAAAGATGAATAAACAAGATAAGAAACATAAATAAGATATAAGTTAACTAAGTAAAGAAAAGGAAATGAAAAGCATAAACAAGAGATTAATATAAAAAAAACTTAAGCATTACAAAGAGAGAACAAGAGCATGATCTTGATCTAAAAACCAAGATGCCTAAATACATCGCAAATGCCTCCTTTTATAGGCCAAAATTCAGAACTATTGATTTGTTGACTAATTATTGAGTGGGTAGCCACATCTTGACTTGGTGACAATCCTTATCTTCTTGTCTGCCAAAAACGTCATTGATAACGTCATAATTTGAACAAACATAAATCATGAAAGTTCTAGGAAATTGTCTCAGCTTTCTAGGAAAAAAATGTTAAGGTCATTTGGACTTCTAGAACTCGAGATATGGCTGAACACTAAACAGTGTCTGGGCTATAGGACAGATTCGAACTTCTCTGTTGTTGCTACAATTTGGACTTGAAAACAGCTTGTTAAGGCAAACCTTGGACTCCGCATGAAAGTATTAGGCATATGTCTTAGCTTTCCATCCATATAAGGCAAACCTAAATCCAAGATCTACAGCTCCAGATATGACCCAATGACCGAACAATGTTCCAGTTTGGACTGAACCAACATCTCTTTTCTAAGTTTGACCCTCTATTTGTCCTTTCAATTTCAACACTTTAGACTCATCAATCAATCGTTTTATTTATGTGATAGGCCTGCATTTAAGATAAACATTTACCATAAATTAAAGGTATCTTATGGTATCAGACTTGTTATTATAAAACATTCTTTAGTTAAGGAGTTATCGATACTTCAAATGCAAAATGATGATATAAAACCTTGATAAAAATGCACTTTTAAATACTAATCACACCCCCCAACCAGCTTATTACTAGTCCCTAGTAATCAAAGCGTTAAAATAGAAAAACAATTTGCAAATTCCACAGAGTAAGGCATTCATCATTCAATTTCCATTAATCTATCCAGATAAACAAACTCTCCTTAAATTTATATATCTGCTCAATACCTCTTAAAAAAGATATTAATAAACCTTCCTTTTTATATGCTTAATGTATGAAAACATAGATGATGGGGCTTTTATTGGAAGAAAACAATATTCTGTTCTAATGTTTAAGGTTAACTTCCTTAGGTTAGGATTATTATCTTCTTCTTCTTCTTCTTCTTCTTCTTCTTTTTTAATATATATACATATAACTTAAAACACAATGCATCTTTAACCCATGTAACAAGCTTTCGGCTAATGACTCCCAGACCAGTTGGTCTTAGGGCATTAGGTGTTGAGACACCCCTACGAGCTTAGTAACTCGGGTTGCAGATACTGATACGTAGATAATGCAAAGTTTGATTCCCTTAAGATTTTCTCCTTAACCCATGTAACAAGCTTTGGGCCAATAGCTCCCAAGTCAGTTGACTTTAGGATATTAGGTGTTAAGACACCCCTTCGGGCTTAATTGCTTAGGTTAGGGAGGCTACGAAACCAAACCTATCTACATTTTTATTATATCAATTTGTTTTTTTTTTTGCAAATTATATACTATCCCTTTCCCTTAGTTGTTACCTTTAACAAAAGAACATAAATAATGTAATAATCCAATATGCATCCCACAATCATATGTTAAAGTGTGTGTGTGAAAATGAAGGTTTAAGAATACTTGTTAAATGAGTATATGAGCAGAATCAAGTGATAACAATGCGAGAGTTTCTAAACCTGAATATTTCAAGAAGTATTCTGATAGACCTTGATAAGACTATTTACTAAGATGCGTCTCAAGAGTCAATAAATTCCTCCTTACTCTGCCATCCTAATAACAGTTTTGTCAAATGGTTTTAATAATAGCAAAAAGAGGTAGTAAGTTAGTTTTTTTTTTAATGTCAACTACTACCCTTTCCCCCTAACTAGAACGAGACATTGTCCTCAATGTCATTAGGTAGAAAGATAGAGTATAGAAGACATCACCTGAAACAGCGAACACTGACAAACCTGAAACACACTTAAACAAATATAAGAAATAACAACACAAAATAATATGCTATTAATAAAACCAAAAGACACAAGGATTCACAAACGAAGGCTCAAATCCAATCTAAGGTTTTTACAGCTTTCCTTAGTTGATCAATTTATACGACACATGGAGGGATCAATTACAGGGATGAAAGGTTGTAGTTGGTCAATCAATTGTTCAGCAGTAGCAGCAGAGATTATGATTTGTCGTGCCGCAGATGTTAGAAATTTCTGTTCCACATCTTGATCAAGAAAAGACAACAAATTATCATAAAAACCATTAACATTTAACAAACCTATAGGTTTATGGTGAATGTGCAGTTAGGCCCAAGAGGAAATATGAAAGATTTCTTCTAATGTGCCTAGACCACCTGGTAAAGCAATGAAGGCATCAACATGGTTAAACATTGCATTCATTCGATTAGACATTGTGGAGACCTATAGTTCCTCTCCAATTGTTTTTCCAATAATGTCCCCTTTTGCTAAAGCTTTGGGGACAACCCCCAAAACTTGACTGCCTCCTAAAAATGCAGCTATTGACACACCCTCCATTAACCCAAGGCTACCTCCCCCATACACTAAATGAATCTTTCTCTCAGCTAGTACCTAACCAAGATGATATGCTGATTCTAAAAACTCCTTTTCTTTTCCAGGACTAGATCTATAGAAAACATAAATATTTCTGATGTGATGACTTGAGGAACCTGCCATTTCTACAAACTTCTATATTTGTTGAATGTATAGGTTGAGTAGAAATGAAGGGAAGGAAGAGAAGATTTTATAGATGAGAAATTAAAAATGCAATCATGCCACCTATATGTAGGCCAGCTGGAGTCTAACTCTCTCTCTCTCTCTTTATTTATTTATTTTGAAAAAGCATGTGTATGTACAGGTAGTTGTGATTGTGGCTCACAACTTCCCTTGGTTTTACGTCCAAGAATGGC